>CM068375.1:352334439-352722722 GCA_034769895.1 Magicicada septendecula
CTAAAATCTAAGCCATTTGGTGAAATCAGAGAACCAATATAAAATAGTATAACTCACTTATAAATCCTGTAAACTACCAAGATTTATATAAGATAACACAATTAACCACTACTAGGAATGATCCTATGAATTAAAATGATAATAAGGAAATATACCTTAACATTTTGTAAATTGTCAAAATATATAAATTAATTAATTTTAAAGAGCAATGTCAAATTTACAGATTAACACAAAAAAAACCAGTTCAAAGGTGTAATTTATATGTATTTAAGGAAAGGAAGAGGAATATGACTAATTAAAATTTATTATAATAGTATTAATAATATTTAAATGGAGGGGATTTTGTATAAAGACGGAAATCCAATTTTGAGCCTATATTTCCATAAAGTAAAGAAATTTGTTAATTTCCACAAAATACCTACAGATATGGACTATAATACATCAATTTAAAGGGAATGAGATGATTAAACCAATAATAAGGTTAATAATTCATAAAAGTGAGTAATAAAGTAGATAAATTCCATACATAATGTAATATTTTATCATATGTATGGGAAGTCGAAAAATGTTAACAATACTTTTTCAAGGATTAACTGGGCAAGATTTATGACCAAGTTAATTAGTCTTTTGTTGAATATCAAGCTGGACAGTTGTGTAAAAGAACGTTTCTTTAAAAAATCGAGAAAGATGGTACTAGCGTTTAGCCATTGAAATCAGTGAACGAGAGTTAAACGGTTTAGACACTTTTTAAAACTAAAGCTGTTCATACATTCACGACAATAGTGAAAACAAATACTTAACTACATAATACGAGTGATAGAAACAAGTAAAACACTATATTTCAACTGATTTATTCTGCAAATCCTAACCAATAACTTGAGAACTTAACCGTAGAAGTTGAACACATAGAAAATAAACTAACTAACGCAAGTTTACACAGAACACTTCACCAGAATACACCAAATACATTAACAGACATATTACACCAGTGCGGGGACATTTTAGACCTTGACGAAGGTAATTTTGTCGTGATTTTGGGACATGCCGAGTTCACATTACCTACGCCAGAACTAGTAGCGGCCATCTTTTAATTCTACAGAGCCGGCCTTCTTTATCCGGCAGTGACGTCATCGTCTGCATATGGTACGACAACGATCATACACATTACATATTAGAATTATTTTAATTTTATTGAATAATAATTATTGTATTTGTGTTAATTGTTAATGTTATACTTTCTCGTCACCCTTCTCTGACTATTAATTCTAATCGCTCAAAGAACCTGTCTTATAATATATTAAATATCATAAATTTTGTTCTGTATGACACAATCGATAATTCCTGAGACAGAGTCGATAATTGCTCTCCATCGATAAAATATTGATTATTTACTTAATATTGTCAATAAATCTTTTTATTTCCATTATTTTGTATCTGTACTTGTTTCACAGGGTAATTTAAGGGTATTTATAAGGCTGAAGGACTTAAGTGAGAAGAATATATTCTATTTTGAACAAGATATTGGACCAGTCAGAAAAGTCACCAATCGATTATTACCTGGAGTTAATCTATTTAACTCCAGACTTGGTGCAAATCTTCAAGAAGTGCTCGACGGTCAATAAATACCTACCTGTTATTAAAATTTTACCAGAACCTTTTAAAAAACAGATTTATCTCTTACACATACCTCTATAAACATAAACAAAATTATTTTATTATTTGAAAATTCTATTTTTATTGAATTTTCCGTATATATTTTATTCTTTTGTAACGACCGGCATACAGCGGTCTGGTGAGCAAGTGGCTAGCCCAAACAGTGGGACTTGATTTGATTACAGCCATATAAAAGGAGCGACTTACAACACAATAACAATAATTTATTAATTAAAGAATACACCCAAATAAAAACAAAACAAGACGATCTATTTAAAATTATAAATTTACTAAAAAATAAAAATGAATAAAATATAAACTACAAATTTTCAAATACGTATAACCGAGAAAACAGCTGATGAAGAAAATAAACTTTAAAACAATTGTTAACTAATCAACCTAAATCGATTATCAGTTATTTTACATTAAAATCGATACCAATTCGATAATAATAATTCGTTAATTTTATATTAATAGAATTATTTCGATTGTTATTAATTTACTTTGAAACCTCTGATGACACTGATATATTTTAGTGAAACGTGCGTCAGGTGTTAAAAGAATATACGACGAATTATACAACTTGCAGAAGAAACAAATTGAATAACATCACAAATTTATATAATATAATAATATAATATATATATATATATATATATATAATAGGCCTATACATATAATATGATACAACGGTTCCTCATTTTTTGCAAGAGCTACATAAAAATCTGCGTCGATTGGTGTTTTGCTAATGGTTCCTCGTGCCTCCTAAATCTGATTCTGCGTTGTGCACAACTGATTCTGAATGGGTTTTTTAAGGGAAGCATATTCTCTTCAGGGTCACAATGTATTTTGAATGAAAAAACATGTCATAAAATCGGTAGCATTATTTCAAAAACTACTTGATAAAGTGACTTGAAATTTTTAACACTTATTACAAGTATGTACCTGCTTAAAATGATCTACATTCAGAAAAAAATAATTTGTGCTTTGGGAGAAATAAAATAATTTATTTTTGTAATTTCTTTACAGCAATTTTTTATATATTGATAAATAAATATTTAGGTTACACTTAACTTAATAAAACAAAAGTGGTACAGTTTACTTACCAAGTAATGAAGAACAGCTGTGCCCAATTTAAAGTTTGTGGTTTTATTAGTTTTTACAAAAGTGGTACCTAACATTAAAAAACTGCACTTTCGGGAAAGTGAGTTTGAAGTTAGATTAACACTTAAACTAAACTGAAAGCTGCCACGAGAATAATTAGCACTATTACTGTCTTCTCTTTTCCTTTTTAACAGCCCTCTTCTGATCCTCTTCTTTTTGTTTTCTCCTCTACTTTTTGTTTCCTTTTTTAATTCAATTTTTGTCAATTTCCGTGAGTCCTTCAACCATGAATTTTCCTGGTTTTGTGCCCAAACTTTCAAGCACATTACATTTTGTAACTGACCCATCATTAAAACATATCACTGCATCTGTAACTCCTGGTTGTAATGTCTGACATCCCACTAAAGTTGATTTTGGCATTCTGTTCTAAATAACACTGTTTATGCTCTCATTAGGGTTTTGCCTTTTTCATTGCAAGCAACGTGTCAGCAAGTTTGGTTGTAATAGGTGCTTGAATACAAGCTTGATTACTTCCATAACTGCTTTTGGCAGCAAATACTCATGCTTAAAATATATTTTATATATGAAAGTTATTTGTAACAATAAAGTACGTACGAAGTTGTACTGCACGAATTCGTCGGCGCCACCTACCCAGGCGCGTGCCCAAGATGTGAAGGCATGTCATTATTAATTTTTTACACCTAGTAAATTTCTATAAAAGTATGTAATGTTATATATTTTCCAAAACAGAATTAACAGGAGAATTGTTTAGGCCTATTGTTTAGGCTCCCCTTAAAACTAAACAGACGAGTTAATTACGTTTATGACAAAAGTGAAAATTCATATAAAATTCTTGCTCGTACCAAGAGTATGAAACATCAGAAAAATGTTGTTAAACCTACAGGAACGACTTTGATAATAGTGCCATTTACTAAACCGAGAAAAAAAGGGCAATGTAGCCTATGTTAACAAACAGATGTTGCTAACGTTACCACGTGTTGTTTGCGTTTAATGATTTCAATATGTTCTTCAAGTTAACATGCAAAAGTCAACTAAACATAGATAAATGTAATTTGTTTAATTAAAAATCTTAATTTTAACTAAATTACTTTAAAAGGAATCAACTTAGGTATTTAAATAATGTGGAACCTCTGCCGCATGGCACCTCCGCGGCTCATCTTCAGCTTCCAACCAAAATCAACAGCCGTAACTTGAACTAAAATAAGGACAAGTTCTCATCGAAAGTTTGGAAAATAGTAGCGTGCAACAAGTGAATTTCATGTTTGTGAGAGTTTTGAATCCGTCAGCTGGGGTTTACACGTGATTAAAGGAACCTGTGTGTGCAAAGAATTTACTTTGATAACGATAATTGTGTGTGTGTGAAGTTATTAAAACAATTTTATTTTCACTTGTTTTCTTTATTTACATAATTTACATTTATATTTTATATTTTTATCACATTAGTAATATAAAACATAAGGACAACAGTACTACAGAAATCACAATTTTCTGTTTTCAATATTGTAATATCTTGTAATAAAAAAAGAACATAATTGTGTACATGTTTCACAGTTGCGCAGAACAGTTTTCTTTACATTGTAATTTACAGAGTGCGGTCTCTCCGTGTTTCCAGACACACTTGTGTTGCTCCGTCTGCTCTCATTATTACTTTTTGCATTCTCCGGCCGTGCACGTCAGGCCAGTGCAGCATCTAACGTAGATGCACTGAAACACACCACACCTTATGAGTGTTGTTTAACAAATATAAATATACTGTGTTTAGTATGTAGGCTACTGTTTGTAGTAATAACATTAAAAGTTTACAAGTCAGAACTTTATACTATGGTGCCCGGCTTATTCTCATACACCTCGCGCTCCAAAGAAAGTAATTCGATTCAACGCATCACGAAATGGCTGAAACGAAAAAGCAGTGTTGCCATGTCAATCAAATAAATCTTTTCCACACATAGTTACTCAAAATTTCCCCGCTTCACAAATATGTGTGGTTCAAGCAAAGAGTAATATTTCAAATAATGTGATAATATTGGCCGTTAATTTCCGTGAATAAAGTTTAGCGCATACAGCTGTCGCCTTCGACGTAGGGAAGAATCTGATAGTATGTATACGAATAGAAAAACAAGATCTTCTCAAGTTGAACATATAGAATGTTTAGACGAAACATGGGTAAATGTATGTCACAGTATACGAAAAAGCTGGACAGATGATACTGTGGAAAGAACAATGAAAGTACCTTTACGACGATGGGGGTAGTTATATTATAGTAGCCTACATGCTGGGACATCCAAAGGTTTCACACCTAAATTTTTTATCCCTTTAAATCAAAGAAAACGAGTGACTTCCACGAAGAAATGAACTGTGAAAACTTTACCAAGTGGTTCATAGACTCGTTATTAAAAAACCTCACAGTGCTACCGACTATTGTAATGGATAACGCCCTTTATCACTCAGTTATAATTTAACAGACAGGTAATAATACTAATATTTTTAGTTTTGTTTTATGGTAAAAGTAACAAAAACAAAACACTGACTCGTATTTTGCTGTTGTATGTTTTTATTGTTGTTAATTTGTATTTTATTTACAGATATTTATACACTAAGTTGATAATTGACATCATATTTTTTGTTAAATCAAAAAATTAAAGATACTGAAAATTTGATGTTAATTAAAAAATAAACTGAAGTTAGTTCTTACTATTCTCATAAGAATTCATATTTTTAATTTATGAATTATCTTATTTACAAGTGGATAAATATTCACTTTTAAGTAGGGCAATGTAAGTCTGCGCGTCCTGGATTTGTTTTGTCTGCGTGAAGTATGTTTTGAGTGAATGCAGTAAGGAAACTTACGCTTGGGTGATAGTCAACAGAAACACGTGGTTACGAAGTGGCAACATGGTGATGACGTCATAGCAACTGTCAATCCCTCTCCTGCAAAAATTCCAGTAGATGATGCTTTGCATGAGGTAGCACGGAAAATGTTACCTACAGAATCACGCGACCTCACTGTGGTCGTAAAACTACCATATTTGGAGAGGGCGGTGGCAGCTTACAAAGGAACTCAGTACTGACGTTTTGATAACATTATATAGGCCTATAGCAGTATGCACAGAGTATGTTTGTGATCGTAAACGATCGTAAATTCTTTTATCTCAGAATGTTTGGAGGTAGTGGTAACTAGGTACGTCCTCCAGAAACCGCCCCTGTTACCAAGTAATTACCTGCAAAACAACTTAATCTAAACATAACTAATCAGCTTAATTATTACCATCAGAAAGAATAGGTGAGTAGCAGCATATAGCAACAAGGTACTAGGCGCCAGCAGATCGACGTTTATATAGGCCTACCGGAAAAACACCTATAAGCCTATCTGTCTCTTAGGCTTTTACTCCCGGCCTCATAATTATTTAAGTTATTATCCGTGCTGTAAGGCCGTGGTCTTCCGAAATTTTCATGCTTAATAATACTGTTACGACGGTCTAACTGATCGTCGTATGGTACAGTGGAAAACAAAATACAAGACACCAATTAAGCCACTAATCACCAGCTTTGATTATCACAATTAAACAGTTTGTAATCAACAAGATAGTCTCTCACAACAAATAAAATAAAATTGTTCACACGCAATAAAATGTCAAATAATATAAAACACAATTGTATTACAATCGACCTGCACGATTATAAAACACATAACACTTCGCCACAATATTTAGGCTGCTTTTCACTAATAACCACTTGAACGAACACAGTAATCGCCCGAAAATAACTCGCAACTCAAACTGACTAAGCACCGCTGAAGCCTTGTATTTATACTCCGTTCAGACACCAGAACATTCCACATACTACGCATCAGCTCTACACTAGTACCTGGGACGTAGCCAGGGGGGTCCGGCCCCCCCAAATTGAAAATGTCTAACCATAAATACTAAAATCTCAAGCTAGACTAAGTATCAATAGATCAGTTAAACTCAAGTTCTTAATACACTGTTGGTGGCGTGAGTTACGCTAATTCTCGCGCACATGAAATTAAGTCGTGATTTAACGAGATCTTCGTCCACCGAATCCCAAAAAAATTTTAATTCTAACGCGAGAAAATAATCATTTGCAATATTACACCTCTGATGGTGTAAGGCCTGAGTTAAGAGAGGATTTTATTACCTTTATCCTGATAAAAGAATTATATGCTGAATATATTTTTAATGTGATTCTAAAAACATGCAAAAATTTGGGACTTAATATGGACAACCTTGTAGGCCAAGGGTATGATGGTGTTCCAACCTTTAGTGGTCACATCACTGGTGTTCATAAGAGAATACAGGAGCTTTATCCAAAAGCTATATACGTACACTGTGCTTCTCATAGGTTGAATTTGGTACTTAGTGATTCTCTTTCAGTGCCTTCCATCAGGAATTGCCTTGATGTCGTTAATGAAATTTCTACTTTGTTTAGAAATAATTCTCAGGCAAGTGAATTATTAAAAACAAACATTATCAAACTAGTACCTGATACCAAAAAAACTCTGTTAGTAGGGCTCTGTGAGACAAGATTGGTTGAAAGTCAAGAAACTGTTAATACATTTATCGAATTATTTCCTGCCGTAGTAAATAGTCTCTAGGAGTTGTCCTGTCACAGTAGAGCGATTTCAATAAGTGCGTCGTCTCTTCTTGCATCCATTGGAAAAGGAAGTTTCTTAGTGGCTTTGATGGTTTGCGAATATGTCTTTAGCTTGACGCTACCACTTTCTAAACTACCTGCAAAAACCTGAGCATGACCTGTCAGCTTCCTTAAAGTATGCTGATGGTATCATCAAGGCCCTTTGCAAGTTGCGTTAGTCAGAAACTAGTAATTTTGATGTGCAACAGTTCTAGAATATTTTTGAAAAAGCACAATTGATGGCGCAGGAGATTTTGTTTACTACTATTGATATTCCGCCACGACAAGCAAAAATGCAACAATATAGAGAAAACCATCCGCATAATTCCGCAGAGGAATATTTTCGAAGGACTATTTTTATTCTATGCATAGATGGTCTTATAAGTGCATTAGTTGCCCGTTTTGGTAATAACAGAGACATTTTGTCTGCTTTTCAAGTGTTGTTACCTAGGAATGCTAATCCCCAAAGTGTGGATGTTATATTAAAATTAAAAATGTATTATGAGCATAAAACATTAGAATCGGTAGTCAAAGCAGAATACTTGCTGTGGTGTGAAAAATGGAAGAGCGAAGAGGAAAAACCAGTTATACTACTGACGATTCTAGATGAATGTATACAAATTTTTATCCAAATATCCGAATGCTATTATCTGTGTTAGCGACCCTGTCTGTTAAAGAATTAAAGAAAACTAAAAACTTATTTTCGTGATTTTCACTCGTCAATTTATTAAAAAAAAAAAAAAATAATAATATACCACGACAGCTGTTTCGGCACACAGCGCCTTCTACAGATGGTAAGAGCTGACTAGTTACTTACAATAAAACATCACATAAAGCCAGTGCTATGGAAACGATAATCGACTCAAGTTCGAACAATAAACAATACACATTACATATACACAACTCTATACAAATTAGAAAGGAACATACATTTACTTATATAATTTCAAATTTAAAAGCGGAGAGCTATTTAAATCAGTTTGGTTGTTCAAAAGCAAACCTTAATCTTTACGCTTATTAATTTCGAGGGCTTCAAGTAAATCAAGTTTTTTACCTTTTTCCAATACATGTAAAATTTTAAAGTTATCATTAAAATTATGATCTTTTTCCAACAAATGATTCGCATAATTAGATTTACCATCCTGATATCTCAAACTGTAATTGTGATCGTACATTCTTTTTGAAAACGACCTTCCAGACTGGCCAATATAAATTTTGTCACAAGACCCACACGATAACTCATATACTCCTGACTTTTGGAGTTTCTCTACTTTACTCTTATTGTTTTTAATATATCTACCAAGAGAAGATTTCGTCCTAAAAGTT
The DNA here is from genome assembly GCA_034769895.1 of Magicicada septendecula. NCBI lineage: Eukaryota > Metazoa > Arthropoda > Insecta > Hemiptera > Cicadidae > Magicicada > Magicicada septendecula. The sequence goes on from CM068375.1 coordinate 352,343,194, forward strand.
ATATTTACATGTTTTTGAGTAAAGTATTTACCAATTTTATCCGATACAGTACCTATGTAATTAAGTGTGTGGAACTTTTCCTTATGTGTTGGAATAGGATACACCAATCTTAATGTTTGTAAATATAGTTTTTTATTCAACAACTGATCTATTAGACTTGACTGATAACCGTTGTTAACTGCTATCTGTTTTATAATGTTAAGTTCTTTTTGAAAATCTGAATCTAAAAGTGGGATACTAATAAGTCTATGAATATAACTATGAAAAGCTGCTAACTTGTGTGAGTATGGATGTGTAGACGTGTTGTGTATAACCATATCCGTATGCGTAGGTTTATGGAAAATGCTAAAATTGAGTTTATTATTTTGTTTTGTAATTGAAAGATCTAAAAAGTTAATACTATCATTTACTTCAATTTCTATTGTAAAGGTTATGTTTCTATGTAAATCATTAATAAAATTAAGAAAATTCTGTAATTGCCTACGCGTACCAAGAAAGATTGCCAACACATCATCCACATATCTGTACCAAAACATGAACAATTTAAAATACGGATGAGCTCTTATTTTGGTTTTTAAATAATCCATAAATATTTCAGAAGCTAAGGGGCTGAGAGGGTTACCCATAGCAAGCCCTTCTTTACCCATATAAATTTTCCCATCAAATTCACAATAATTTTGATTCAAACAAACCTTCGATAAATTTAAAATATCCTCTCTCATCCTAGGATTATTACAATTCTTTTCCAATAATTTTTCCACAATGTCAACAACATCAACCGGTGGAATACTAGGGAACAAATTTTTAACGTCAAAAGATAATAAAATCGCTTTATCTGGTATATACAATTCCTGAATTTTATTGACTAGAACTAATGAATTTTTAATACTGTGTGTGGATATAAATTTTCATTGGGTCTGGATAATTTTAATTAGTTTTTTGGATAATTTAACATTAGGTGCATTTACATATGACACGACTGGTCTAATAGGATGGTTATCTTTGTGCAATTTAATTAAAGAATAAAGTTGAGGAGGTTGAGGGTTCATTACAGATAAAAAATGTAAATCAGAAACATTAAAAAATGAACACTCCTTGATAGCCTTTTTAACCTCTCTTTGAAATTTAAGCGTTGGATTAATGTCAATGACTTCGTAAGCGTTCAAGAAATCAAGAGTTTTATTGACTTACTCTTTGTCAATAGCAATAACCGTGTTACCCTTATCAGCACGAGTGAATATTATATTATGATGTCGTGTTTTTTTCCCGATGGAACAAATAGTTAATCTATTTTTGTCATTAAAAGTCTTTTTAATATTTTGTTTAGGATAAAAATTATTTAATTTATGAGCTATAATATGCTTATTCAATAGGTTAGGTTGAGAAGAGTCTTTTTGTGAGTTATTGTGATTATTGCATGCTAACTCACAATCCACACCCAACATTTCAAATTCTTGTTTATAATTTAACGGTTTTATATTATACTTGAAACCCTTTTCAATTAATAAAGTTTCTCTTTCATTAAAATTAACATTAGTTAAATTCATAAAACGATTAGAAAATGTGTGGTTCGAAAATTTCCTTTTGCTAAACCTTTTCTTATTATTATTAACAACCGAAGACTTTAAATTATTTAATTTCCGAACTTGATTCAAGTATTTTTTATGAACAATCTTTTGTACATCAATTCTAACCTTAAAATCTAAAATGTCAAACTCTGTATTATTTAATCTTTTTGATAATTCTGTATGATTAAATTTCAGGTAAATGTAACAAACGTCTCTTTTGTTATATTCTAACTTCATATTTTGTACAATCCATCTTCTAATCCCCGCTGAAATCCCGCCTTCTAATACATAATGAACGACTTACAGGACTGGCTCTGATGACCATTCACTACCCTGCATCTTTTACTGCTGAAGACGTTCTAAATTTTATGACAGTTAATGGAAAAAGAAGGCTGCTATTGTAAAAAAATGGCTACTTCATTCATAATTTTTTTAATCAACTACTAGTGTATATTGTGCATTATTCCAGTAATCTGGTTGTATAGGCTATTATGAGTTTTATTTTGTTTGTATACTATTACGTTCCATATGAGTATAATTCCTACTATATGAGTAGTATACAAAACTACGTATACACTGTATGCGTGTATGTTTAATTTAGAAATTATAATATAATAATTTAAATCTTGGAATCGTACAAAACTGGGTTAATCAGTTTTATACTTAAAAATATTGGATTTAGAAATATCACACTTAAGATTATGTACCATATATTTTTTGTTATTTTACCAATATCTTCTGCCATTAGACAAATATATGTTGTAGGTTTTATAAGAATTTTTGTATTGTCTAGCAATATTTATTTTAAATTCCAGGTACTGAATTTGTTAAGATTAAATTTTAACCACTTAATGCTTGATAATATGTGTATAAACATTATATATTTAAATAATTTACATTAATCTATGGTATATTTAAGGTATGTATAAGACACACACACACACATATCTCCAAGCAAAATCCTGTCTATGTTCCTGACTAGGACGTAATTGATTGCGGCCTTGACACAGTGCGCGCGGCTGGCGACGTCTAGAGAAGTCTTGCGAATGCATGTTGATATCCAACATGTACCAGATGAAACGTACGCACCCAACATTACAGCCGGATTCCTCCTGAACATTCGATAAACACGTAGATTGTTCTGTAATGTCGTAAAAGTATCAATAATGTAATCAGACCAAGCCTTTGTGGCACTGTAATGTAGTTGACAGACGCACATCTTGATGAGACCGGAACGTCTGATTACATTACCGACATCAATCAGCATGAAAATTTCAGAAGACCACGGCCTTATAGCCAGAATAATAATTTAAATAATTAAAACTGTATCATAAATTAACAATAAATTGTGAGTAACGGATTCCTGAAGTTTTTACCACAAACCTTTTTGTATGTTATAGTCTAATTACTTAAAATTAATAATATAAAAGCACAGGATTCATATAAAAAAATAGGCCACACACTCACTTTATTAAATTTGGTTGCTGTAATTAGTTAATAATTATTTACTACAGAGTAAGCGTAATGTAGAATGTATTACAGGTAGATACAGAATGGATAGGTGCAACCCGTTGAGAGATGTTGGCAGTTTGAAGTCCGCCAGCACGCTTAATGTCAGCCGAAGTGACGCTTAAAGCAGAATTTGAACGTATTAGTAATAAGAGAGGAAGGCTAAACCGCAATATATATAATCCATTGCTAATGTAATGCAGCAGTTGCGGATTTATAGGCCTAATCCTTTTCTGTATTTAAACAATATGCTCGCTGCCTACTATGTTTTTGAAGTCTTCTTCCGGTATAGACCGTGTCAAAAATGTCTTGTGTGACAACGTTTCACTCATATTACAATCAGTATCCTCAGGTCGAAGTGACAAAAACGCCGGCAAGTGAACTCTGTTATATAGTGGCGGTGGGTGGTCCGGTAAGTAGGCGTAAACCCTGCCCTGCAGGCATTACGCTTTGTTTGGTTCAGTCAATCTGCGTCCTTTACTTTCTGGTTTGACTGCACGTGGGTCGACTGACCGCACAATTAATGCACAAAGCGCAGCGCCTACAGGGTATGGTCCACTTACCGGACTATCCACCTCCACTTCTACACTATAGGCTTATAACTGAGTTCGCTTTCCGGCGTTTTTGTCACTTAGACCTGAGGATGCTCATTGTAATATGAGTGAAACGTTGTCATACAGGAAATTTTTTAGAGAAAAGTAATCATATTATAAGGAATATTACAATTTTCCGGGATTGTTTTTGGCCGTGGCCTAATTTGTTCATTTTTTTCACCAGATGTTTCATCTGTACCTATGATGGACATTATCAATGGCGCGGGAACACAAATCACATCACCCGCAAACAAAAGTTAACAAAACGTTCATTTAAAAAGAATGAAAACTACAGTCAATTGAATTATCTCTTCAGTGTCTTAATAAATCGTAAACTACAACTTATAAACTGTTTTGTAAGCACGTATTTTAATAAAAATGATTAAATTTTAAGGTATTTCTTTGTATAAAACTAAGTTAGAAAACAAAACTAATAAAGCAAGTTAGAAAAATTACTTTATTAAAGTAGCTCTAATTAATCTGATAAAAATGAAATAATCTTACAAAATAAAAAAAATTAAATTACTGAAATAAGCAACTATTACAACTTTATTCATACTTAGCAAATAAACTTAATTATTTAATTGTTTTCAGAAGCTAACTTCGATAAATAAAATTTCTCTAAATCATAAAATAATAAAATTTCATGAATCTAATAATAAAAGTAATAATTTGCTAACTTAATATAACATTATTTCAAATTAAAAAAATTGAATTTTTAATTATAACTGCACTAAAAATTTGTTAACTTTTACAGGTAATTTAATCATAGACACAGAAAATGCTATACCTAATTGATATAGAAAAACATAGACAATACAAATAAGAATAAAGTAGACTGTAAAGTCGTTAATAAAAAATAAAGTCATTATTTGTATTTGATTCAATGACAAATTTAACAAGACAACCAATTAAAAACATTCAGAAATGATAAAAAATATTAGACGCAAATTAATCTGTAAATGATTGTGTCAATAAAAATTCACAAAGTAGTTTGAACACTACGCTATTTTACATATAGGTATATTATAAGCACTATAATTATTATAAAATTCGAAATTATTCAAAAACAAAATTTTAAAGTTGCATTTAATAGTAGTGGAACAGATTTTGACAGAATCACATCTAAAACAACTAACATAACTCATTATTTAGTTGGTGTGTGTATAAAATTCAATAAAAATTACTTAGTAAATTCTATGTAAGCCGTTTTAAAAATCGTTTAAAGATAGAACTATTCAACACAACAAATTTTATAAAACTAGAAATGTATAAATTTCTCTACACATTCCCTTATCAATAGTGATACATCCTTAAAATTAGATAATGTTATTTCATTAAAACATCTATCAAAAAGGTCATAAAATAAACTTTTGGGAAAATTTAGAAAGATACAAATTAAAATAAATAATAAATTAATTGAGGAACAATCCAAATTAAAGAAAAATTTATTATGTCTTTTAGATTATTAATTGTATAAAATAAAATATTTACTTATCATAAATACCAATTTATTTGTGTACCATATCTATATACTCGTACATAATGTACATTAGGCCTAGATATATGTACAGGAGCTGTTATTAGATAATAGATTTCAAATTTGCTTAGTTACGTCTTTATATATTTAATATCTGAAAATGCCAGTACAGAAAGGCTATAGGAAAAGCGTAATATAAAACTGAATAAACAAAAAAATATTATTACATTAAAAATATTGTTTTTATTGTTGTTATATAAACAATAACTATTTGTTTAATTTTTTAAATTCTAGTGTCAATTTACAACATCATCTTTTATGGAAAGAACAGACTTGTCGGTTTTATTTTTCTACGTATTGTAATCTTTCTATTTCCTATATATATTTTGACACAATTTATTGTTTTTGTGTTAATCTATTTCCAATAATAGGCAATGTATTTATCCGCATTGTTACTATCATTTAGATCTGAAAGACACAAGTTAATTAGTCAATACTCACGTGTTCGTTCTCCAGCTGACACATGGGATGGGCTCGAGACTGTGCATAATCGACGGACGCGATCAACACAATGAGCACAAGCGTACACAGAAGCACGAGAGAAACCTTCATGTTGTCACAGTTAGAACTCGGGAACCAATGAAACAGACAGTACGTGTTTCAGTACTTTATATATGTAGGTCTACATATACTAGCGATAGTACTGCAATATTTTTAACTATTTATCACGACTTGATATTTTCCAACAGACCCGTGTTTTGCTTTAATCTCCGTACACTATGACCTTGTTACATTCGCAAAATATGAATTAAAAAAAAAACGCTGACAATTATCTTACTCCGTGGTGTCATCACTGGAATATGTAATTTGTGCACTTCTGGGGCGTATTTTCGGGACCAGACGAACGGGACCGCACCCCCAAGAGGGTCAATGAAGTTGACGAATTTTGTTAACCTTTTAATTTTAGGTTGTTTTATTCTTTTTTCAGCTGTGCACACTAATATAATAGTTAATGTGTTTTTTCTTAACATACAAGCAGGTTCATTATACAGCAGTAGCTTATACGTTTGAATATGAAATAGCCTGTAGGAAAATCAATAAAAAACGTCTCTTTCAATTGCTTCTTCTGCGTGTATATTATTCTTTTCTAATTCCTTTTGGATTTCTTAAATCCAACTTGATGTTGACTTCTTCCTCCACAGATATTTAAAGATCTGCTTCGTTAACCTATTGTCGTCCATTCTATATAAATGTCCAAAAAAATGACAGTCTTCTTTTTCTCATTGTTTCCGTTATATTTTCTGTACTTTGATATATTTCATCATTACTTCTTAATTTCCAACCTTCTGAAGTTTTTCGTGGGCCTAATATTTTCTTAATAATTCATCTTTCCAATATTTCTAGTTTGTCTTAATTATAATTCAATGGTAGACATTCACTTGCATATAGGCATTCTGGCTTCACTACTGTACTGTAATAACTTATTTTCGCATTTTTAGATATGCACTTTTTATTGTAAATATCTTTAGTTATACCATATTCCCTTTCCATCTTATGAATCCTTTTTTATTCCTTATAGTCGTAGGCCTATGTTAAAATTTATTTGGCTTTTGGTTGTTTACAATGATGTTATTGTGTATAGGAGTGGTATATAGTTTCAATTTTCAGTGTTTCCAAAGTTTATTGTCATAAAAATAGTGTCGTGTGTTGTGTTGATTTGTATTTGTTATGGTACCTATTAGTTTGTCTTGTGTTTTAGTGCATGTCCCCCCCCCCCAGTAGTGCAGGTTTTTCCATACGTTCCAGAATCCTCTGGAGAACACTTGAATTACTCATTAAGTGGCGTGCACATTGAGGGTGGAAAATTTCTATATAAGGCGTCCGCGACGTATAAAAGACATAGCAGCCGGCTTGTCAGTCAGTTGTGTTGAACGATTTTCCTTAGCGCGGATCGAGTGTTTGTCGAAGTATTGTGTGAAGTGTTATTGTGTCATAATTCGTATGGAACTCTATTATGTCACATTATTATTGCGTGTGGCCAAATCTACCTGGAAGTTTTGTACTAGTTGAATACCAATTGTTATTTGTGATTAATTAAAGCTGGTGATTAGTGACTTCATTGGTGTCTTGTATTTTGTTTTCCTGTGTACCATACGATGATCAGTGAGACCGTCGTAACAATATTTTACTTAATTAAGTATACACTAGTGAATCCATAAGTCAGAATGTTTTTTAAATAATTAACAAATACAGTAGTCGGTGACAATTTTGCTCAGAGATCCGATTAAGATATTACGTTGTGTGTGTCTTAACAGAGAATCGATGAGTCTTCTTTCTGATTTTACTAAACAAGTTTTTAAAATATACTAAAATTATAATAATGCCAATAGAACTGCTATGCAAATCGATATGAGTTTTGGAAGGCAAGGCCGCTTGTACACCTGAAGCGTTTCAAATGTTGTTAGGATTTATCTTTTGCCACCGTGCTAAACTCACGCCTTGTAATTGTGTATGATAGCTTCTACGCAGTAAGTAAAAGAATTAGCTATAACTATGGTGTAACAAACTCTGTTTCTATAACAGTCTTAACGTCTTTTGCGGCTTCTAATTTGTCGCTGAGTCTAGAGTTCTGCCGTTGGATTAGGCCAATGTGTGTAACAGCTGGATGTTATCAATGTCTACAAATGACTGATTTTTCTGCGTTTTCAGCACCTGAACATCATTCGCCTTATAAAAATGATTAGTTTTGATACAAGGTTATGCATACCCACTGTTAGCCTTAATATTAAAAATCTATTTGTCAAATTCTGAGAGATGTTTTTAAGAGACCGGCCAGTATGATCAAGGTAGATAGAGTCACAATCTTGGCAGTTTATTTACCGACGGCTGGTTTGCCTCTTCTGCTAATGTAGTCATGTAGGTCTGTCTCCACCAAAGCGTCACGCCACCTTCTTTTATGACGTCGTCCGCTTCAATTTCCAGTGTATACTATCTCGTCTATTATCCATAGATCTTTAGTTCTTACTCGACAAGTGTCGTCACCATCTCGTCAGACTTATTCCAAGAGTTTTCTTTGGTTCATCGTGTATTCCGGCTTTTTGCCCCAGCAGGATGCTGACCTCATTATCATCAGCGGGATGTTCCCTTATCGTCTCGCAGAAACAGGGAAGACATGCAAGGATTGTGATGCAAGAGATATTACCATTAGCCTTCGGAAACCTAACAACGCCGGGTTTGAGGTCGCCAAGGGAGGACAACAGACACCTTGCACAAGTCGGTCTGGATTGTAACGATTCTCTTCATTGTTTACCAGTCGTGTGTAAATTAATTGTGTTTTATCAGTTGTCAATTTTATTGGTAACTTTAGACACGCGTATAGTCTTTCTTTCTACTGTAAAATTAATGGTATAAGCTGCTTAATTCATTTATTTTTTCAGTGAAGTGTTTGTGAGGATCGGTCAAAAATATAACACAAATTTTAATTGATTTGGGTGGACGTTTCGACAATGTTTATTGTCATCATCAGGACAATCGTTGCTGACACCAACACAAAACTTGCGCAATTGTCCTGATGCTGATAATAAACATTATAAAAAATATTATTTAGTGTCATTATTAAAGATGAGTAGTCTGTCTCTTCTGTAGGATTCTTGTGGTCTGTTTCTTGGTGGTAACTTTTACTGGTGTTCACATTGTTGTACCGCACATACTGCTTATGTTTAACAGTTACATTCTGAAAGTTTAACATCACATTTAGGTGATGTTATTTAATTATACAGATGTCATCGTCACACACTCAAGTCATTTACAAGATTTACATCATTCGGCAATTACACACGCTTTACCTAGTCTACATGTTTTATATTGTCAACACCACTTTCAGTACGCTGTATCAGCAGCGGAGTCTCTGAGTCAACTGGACTAACTAACTATAGGGGTAATGAGGCTGTCCGCGCGCGGGTAGTTTCTCAACGCGAAAAATAGTTCTCAATTATTATTAATTATTTTTCTTTAATTTGCTTACAATTTAATTACATTACTCTATACTTCTATTACTCTTTTATGTAACGCGAGGTCGTTATAGATTTATTGGGTTTCTTACATTTAATTTTATTAACTGATACATTGGCAAATCGGCATGTTACTACCGGTTTGGGGCATGGAGGAAGGGTTCGTCAGTACCTTATTAAATTATTTTAGTATTATAATTTTTTATTTTTTTGTATTTTTTTATTGTGGGATTTAGGCATCTTAAATCGTCACAACTTAAACTGAACTAAAAGCTGCCACGAGAATAATTAGCACTATTACTGTCTTCTCTTTTTCTTTTTAACAGCCCTCTTCTGATCCTCTTCTTTTTGTTTTCTCCTTAACTTCTTTGTTTCCTTTTTTAATTCAATTTTTGTCAATTTCCGTGAGTACTTCAACCATTAATTTTCCTGGTTTTGTGCCCAAACTTTCAAGCACATTACATTTTGTAACTGACCCATCATTAAAACATATCATTGCATCTGTAACTCCTGGTTGTAATGTCTGACATCCCACTAAAGTTGATTTTGGCATTCTTTTCCAAATAACACTGTTTATGCTCTCATTAGGGTTTTGCCTTTTTCATTGCAAGCAATGTGTCAGCAAGTTTGGTTGTGATAGGTGCTTGAATACAAGCTTGATTACATCCATAACTGCTTTTGACAGTAAATACTCATGTTTAAAATATATTTTATATATATGAAAGTTATTTGTAACAATAAAGTACGTACGAAGTTGTACTGTACGAATTCGTCGGCGCGACATAGTCTACCCAGGCGCGTGCCCAAGATGTGAAGGCATGCCATTATTAATTTTTTACACCTAGTAAATTACTATAAAGGTATGTAATGTTATATATTTTCCTAAACAGAATTAACAGGAGAATTGTTTAGGCCTATTGTTTAGGCTCCCCTTAAAGCTAAACAGAGGAGTTAATTACGTTTATGACAAAAGTGAAAACTCATATAAAATTCTCGCTCGTACCAATAGAGTATGAAACATCAGAATAATGTTGTTAAACCTACAGGAACGACTTTAAGAATAGTGCCATTTACTGAACCGATCAAAAAAGGGCAATGTAGCCTATGTTAACAAACAGATGTTGCTAACGTTACCACGTGTTGTTTGCGTTTAATTATTTCAATATGTTCTTCAAGTTAACGTGCAAAAGTCAACTAAACATAGATAAATGTAAATTGTTTAATTAAAAATCTTAATTTTAACTAAATTACTTTAAAAGGAATCGCCTTAGGTATTTAAATAATGTGGAACCTCCGCCGCATGTCACCTCCGCGGCTCATCTTCAGCTTCCAACCAAAATCAACAGCCGTAACTTGAACTAAAATAAGGACAAGTTCTCATCGAAAGTTTGGAAAATAGTAGCGTGCAACAAGTGAATTTCATGTTTGTGAGAGTTTTGAATCCGTCAGCTGGGGTTTACACGTGATTAAAGGAACCTGTGTGTGCAAAGAATGTTACTTTGATAACGACAATTGTGTGTGTATGAAGCTATTAAAATAATTTTATTTTCAATTATATTCTTTATTTACATAATTTACATATATATTTTATATTTTTATCACATTATTGATATAACACATAAGAACAACAGTAGACCTACTACAGAAATCACAATTTTCTGTTTTCAATATTGTAATATCTTGTAATAAAAAAAGAACATAATTGTGTACATGTTTCACAGTTGCGCAGAACAGTTTTCTTTACATTGTAATTTACAGAGTGCGGTCTCTCCGTGTTTCCAGACACACTTGTGTTGCTCCGTCTGCTCTCATTATTACCTTTTGCATTCTCCGGCCGTGTACGTCAGGCCAGTGCAGCATCTAACGTAGATGCACTGAAACACACCACACCTTATGAGTGTTGTTTAACAACTATAAAAATTTACTGTGTTTAGTAGGCTATTGTTTGTAGTAATAACATTAAAAGTTTACAAGTCAGAACTTTATACTATGGTGCCCGGCTCATTCTCATACACCTCGCGCTCCAAAGAAAGTAATTCGATTCAACGCATCACGAAATGGCTGAAACGAAAAAGCAGTGTTGCCATGTCAATCAAATAAATCTTTTCCACACATAGCTACTCAAAATTTCCCCGCTCCACAAATATGTGTGCTTCAAGCAAAGCGTAATATTTCAAATAATGTGATAATATTCTAAACGTTTAAACACGTACTAGAAAAAGCAAACGTTAATTTCCGTGAATAAAGTTTAGCGCACACCGCTGCCGCCTTCGACGTAGGGAAGAACCTGATAGTATGTATACGAATAGAAAAACAAGATCTTCTCAAGTTGAACATATAGAATGTTTAGACGAAACATGGGTAAATGTATGTCACAGTTTACGAAAAAGCTGGACAGATAATACTGTGGAAAGAAAAATGAAAGTACCTTTACGACGGATGGGGGTAGTTATATTATTATAGCCTACATGCTGGGACATCCAAAGGTTTCACATATAATTTTTTTGTCCCTTTAAATCAAAGAAACTGAGTGACTTCCACGAAGAAATGAACTGTGAAAACTTTACCAAGTGGTTCACCGACTCGTTATTAAAATACCTCACACTGCTGCCGACTATTGTAATGGATAACGCCCTTTATCACTCGGTTATAATTTAACAGACAGGTAATAATAATTATATTTTTAGTTTTGGTTTTATGGTAAAAGTATCAAAAACAAAACACTGACTCGTATTTTGCTGTTGTATGTTTTTTTTATTGTTGTTAATTTGTATTTTATTTAGAGACAATTATACACTAACAGAATGATCACTGTTGGACACCACTATATAAAAATTATCCCGATTAGCGCTTTCACGCCTCACAGCTCATCGTCAGATCGGAATTGGCAGAAATTATGTGAAAACAAACCCTTCACCACTCCCACACCACCCTGATCACACACAACAAGCTATAATATAAATGTCCCTTCCCCACCCCTAAACACTGTCCCACCATCTCTACAGTTACATACATATTTTACAGTTACATATTTTTCTAGCAAATTCCTTGTATTTCAGTGTTGTGTGTGTGTGTGTGTGTGTTGTAGCATAACAAAATTATCACATTAAAATTTTAACTTACTGCAACATAAATAAAGAAGAAAAGGTCCATAGTGAGTGAGAAGAATGAATTGGTTAAAGATTAAACTAAAGAAACTGTACATTAAGTCAATAAAATGTTAATAAGAATAAACAATAACAAAGAAAACTATTGGTCAAAATAACCTACTATGTAAAAACCCAATAAACCAGCAGTATACCCAGTAGATTGGGGAAGCAGTAAAAAGGAAAGAAAAGAAAAAAGATATAAAAAGGTGAAAACAATATTAATAAGGGAAATTTATAAGGTCAAGAAGCAGAGAAACCACAAGACAAGAAATTTACTAATATAATAATGAAGAAAGGACAAAATATGTCAAGATTCCTACAAAGAGCCTAGAGATAAGAAGAGCTATTCCAAAAAATGTTAATAAAGGAATACATGCCATTGAACTAAATTAAAACTAATATATTTAGATCCAGTAACTCAAGTTACAAGATACAATCCAATGAAAACCGAATTGTAAACTAGATATAAGTATTATATGTAACAACCAAAAGACTACCAATAGTGTAGAAACAAACCAAAAACTACCATAGTGTAAAAACAAAAGACTACCATTAGTGTAGGAAATATAAGGTGAAATACCATAATAAATACAATAAAAGTTAGAGACTACAGTGAGTGTAGAGAATAAGAAGTGACACACTTTAAAAAAAAGAAAATAGTGTAGGAAATAAAAATTATTTAAAAGGTCTACCATTAGTGTAGAGAGATACAATATAAAAAACCATAAGAATCAAGGACAGTCTAAGGACTGACAACATTATTAGTGATAAGAGTTTTTTAAATTAGATATTGTAATATAAATAATATTACAAATAAAAAATAATAAAAATATATAAATTGAATGAACGTTTCAATAAGCTCCTCGTTGGAAACGCCAATTTGTAATATAATGTTATTACAAATATAGTGTAGAAAAAATAAAAATATAGAAATAGAAATAGTAATTCAGATATATTGTGTGTAGATTTGCTGTGTTGACAATGGTTTGTGCCCTCTTTTTTAGCCCCACTCGTTAGGCTAGTCAATTTGTAATATAATTTCAAATGTAATAGTAAATAAAAGATAAAGATATTGATGATAAGAATTGTGTATGTTGGCTGGATCTCGGTATTGAACTCCCCGATGATACAGCTCCACTTTGAAATCACCAAATACAACGGATAGATTTAATATAAATAGGTTATAACTGGGTGTGATTGATTGATAAATGACAAATAAATTAAACTTTAAAAATTGTGCAAATATTTTTTCTGGTTCTTGTATTGAGTTTAACTGAATTATTTAATTTAATTAATTACTAATTAATTAATTAATTGAGTTTGTAATTTCCTTATATATCTATTCTCTCACTGTAAATTATGTTTTTGTTTAATAAAAAATAATAGTAACATTAATTGTAGAAATAAAAACAATGCTGGTAACTGAGTAATGATTTGCGTTTATTAACATTCAAAATAATGCGCCAGTCAAACTGCGCATGTCCCAGGCACTGGCTGATATTCGCTACAGTCGGTAGTGAGAAAAATCAACAAATATATTTTTTACAAGTTTAAATTTGTGGTTCTTTTAACGAGTCGAAATGGTCAGAGGGCAAGGAACAAGATACATTTAACAGGTATTCTTAAACTAAATAGTAATATCTGAAATAGAACAAAATTATTATTACAATTGTCAATTAGAAAGAAATTAAATTGCGAACCAAGTCGAAGAAATGACGTCACTCCACTCCAGGAGGCACTGCTTCGTCTTTATGAGAAATCTAGTAATGGCCGCCGTCTGCTCGATTTTAACTGCTACGGTGCTGTTGGAATTGAATGATCTTCTCCCACAGAAATAAAACGATGTTCCCTTTTCTGCGAAGTGGTGTTGGTCCAAGATATAGTGTGGAATGTCCCCTCGTTGTCTGCGATGTCGATTTCTGGATGGATTTCTTGTGTAGTGTCCGGTGTTCAAATATGTGTGGTGGTTTTCTGTGAATTCGGTCCAAAAATTGTTCAAAATGGCTGTCGATTTCTTGTGTTGAGTTTTATGGTGTTAAACTGTGTTTTGGAAATTTGTGAAGTGTTAGAAATTGATAGTTAAGGTTATTTCACTGTTTAGTTCATCTCCGTTATACGCCACATAACCACACTTGGTTTTAATACAAATTATTTCGTTTTCAATACTCCGCTAACACATTTCCAACTATTCAGCTTTACGATTAACAATAGACTAATAGACGCAACGTCGTCGTTTTAGGGCAATTTGTGGTATGTCTTTTTCCTCTTCATATTGTTTAACTATAAAAACATCTGTCTAAGACTTGTTTCACTATCTAACTATACATAACAAGTTTTCTTATTTTTTACTGTATTTCAAATATTTCTTAATTTTACATGAATCTAACTATTCAGTAATATTGATTATTTAATTTTACATCTTTTGATATATAGCTGGGTTTGTTTCAATCTCATTTAAGCCCAAAAATTACAATTTTACATAATGATTGTATGCCCCATATTTTGTACAAATTCAGTGTTTTAAAGGTTTTTATTTGTTTTTTCGGTATAATATTTCTATGGAATATACTTAATAACTCCGTAATTACTTTGTTGTTAATAATTTGGTTGTTAAAACATTTCAATATTGACTAATTTGCTGTTTAGCCTGATTTGATTACTATCATAGGCTTATTATTGACTGTTTCCAAAAGAAGTTAATTTCCTTTCTTTTGTCATTCTATTTGCTATTAACTGTATCTGTATTAATTATATTTTCAATTTCTGTATTGTGTGTATTGAATTCTATTCCTATTACATAGATTAATTCTTTGATAGATAATTTTTTGGTTTATAGGCCAATCTGTGTTTACAAAAATGGTGTCTTGGCTGGTCTGTTTGTACATTATACATGGTTTACTGTTTTGAATAAACTTATTACATTTTTATGTCCTACTTGCCTCTCTGACTTACACAATGGAAAATTAAATGACATGATTTTAAAATACAATAGAATATCTTGTATCTACTG
Source organism: Magicicada septendecula (assembly GCA_034769895.1). Taxonomy (NCBI): domain Eukaryota; kingdom Metazoa; phylum Arthropoda; class Insecta; order Hemiptera; family Cicadidae; genus Magicicada; species Magicicada septendecula. The sequence continues at coordinate 352,358,513 of CM068375.1, forward strand.
AACTTTCTTTATACTAATAACATCATTGAACTATAACGTAAACATCTTATGCCTAATTTTAACAAAAACATCTTATTATCTGCTATTTTTCATATATCACCTAATTTTAACAAAAACATCTTATTCCTATTATTTTTAACTGTATCATCAAATGATAACAAAATATCTTATCCTTATTATTACCTAGACATAATTTAATTAGAAAAAAATAAAAAACTCCTATTACTAGCAATACTGTCAGTCACTAACTGTCTTGTGGATTTATGTTTTTTTTGAAAACACTTTAACTGTGATTAAAAAACATCTTGTATCTATTGACACCTTACATCTAAAATATTATCTAATTAACAATGAATAACAAACATCTTATTATTAGTTATATCCTCAGTTATGAACTGTCCCCTGGTATTTTTGTCCTTCTCACAATTTACTTAACTGTAATTAAAGAAAACATTTTATGGATAATAGTTTTTCTTATATCTAATTTAAAAAACTCTTATTACTGATAAGGTTGTCAGTCCTTAGACTGTCTTTGATTCCAATGGTTTTACTATTATTGTTCTACACTCATGGTAGTCTTTTTATAATATTTACACTTCATTGAATATTTTAAACATAGATTTTTTAGCTATGTTTCTCACTATACTCACTGTAGTTTCTTATTTTTGTTACCTCACTTCACTTTATTGGATTCTACACTATGGTAGTCTTTTCAGTGAGTTCTACACTATGGTAGTCTCTTTTGATATATTTTTTAACATATTACTCTTATAACTAATATACAATTTGTGTTTTATAGGATTGTATCTTGTAACTTGTTTGGGTTTACATATATCGGTTTCAATTTTGTCCCATGGTATTTATTATATGACTATCATTTTGTTTTGGCATATCTCTTCCTGTTTCTGGTCTCTTTGTGGGAATCTTGATATGTTTTGTCCCTTCTTCAAATATCACATTAGTAGTTCCCTTATTAAAATGGTTTCATGACAGATTATTTCCTTTTTTATGGTCCTTCCCTTTTTGTACTGCTTCCCCAATCTACTGGGTATACTGACTGTTTAACTGGTTTTTACATAGTAGGTTGTCTTAATCAATGGTTTTCTTTGTTATTTTCCATTTTTATTAACATTTTATAGACTTAATACACAGTTTCTAGTGTAATCCTTAAACAATTTATTCCTCTCACTCACTATGGAACTTTTTCCTTTATTTATGTTGCATTAATGTCAAATGTTTAGCGTGATAAATTTGTTATGTTACATATGCTCTCCTGTAAAAGTGATTAGTTGAGATCATACTCTTAGTATGGATGAAATAATTACTACTAACTCTTTTGTATTTACTATATTTTCTTCGTGATTACATGTTTTCACTTTATATACCTTCTTTTTCCACCATTGCTTCCTCTCAGATGATGTGTATCTCCTTCATTAGTTTCTTTCTTCATTGATAAGTGATCTTCAATCTTGTTTATAACATTATCATTTTATATTCTTTCTTATTTGGTGCTTCCTCACCAGTATGTTTACTCCCTAACATTCCCTAACAAATTAATTGGAACAGTTCAGAGTGGCACTTTTGGCTTCAATCCCTGCTGTCCAACACTTCAATTGAGTCCAGAGGTATTATCATCTCTGCTCAAAACATAAGACTGATGGCATTTTCTACATCCAGTCATAAAAATAAATAAACAGTAAAAGTAGTCATTTTTGACTAAAATAAAGATCTTTAGATTCTTCACTTCATAATACGTTATATTAATTAATACTTTTATACACTTGACTCTTCTTCTCTCTTAAAGCTTATTCCATATTAGGTGGTTTAGGTATGTGGTATAATATACATTTCATCATGTTTACATAGTAAGTAGTATTTATATTTACTCTTTCTACCATCTGGTATCCATTGAGTTATTTTTATTGCTCATGGTGTAACATGAATTAATTCTTTATCACTTTCACTATAACAGTGGTTATTGCAACAGTATTATCATTATTAGTATCAGGGTTTTTTGGTCTCTGGTCTCACTATTTGGTCTTTAGTGAGCTGGTCCTTCTTCATTGTTCCATTTTTATTAAATTATTTTCTTTGTGAGTTTGTTTAAGCTGTTTCGATTAAGTCATATGACATTCTGGTTTCCTTCTTCCTTTAGAATTTTGTATCTCTTTCTTACAAAATCTTTTTTCATATTTCAGAGTTATTTCTCATCATTTGTATGAGTAATGATATGAGTTTAATATTTTTTAATTTTAGACATTTTTATTCAACTACATTCTTTCTTATTCATAGTTGTTTTTCAAATATTTTGGTATAAGTTGTACTTATTATTGTTTTGAATTTTGAAAATCTTTATTCATCAAAATTCTTTTCTCATTCATAATAGTCTTTGAATATTTGGTGTAAGTTGTACTTACTAACTTTTGGAATTTTGTAATTATCTATTTATCAAAATTCTTATTTCGTTCACAATATTTTTTCAGATATTTGGTGTAAGTTGTACTTACTGAGTTTTTGAATTTGGTAATTCTATTATTCCATCAAAATTCCTTTTTCATTCATAATAATCTTTCAAATGTTTTGTTGTAAGTTGTCCTTACTGATTTTTGAATTTTTAATTTTATTATTTCTCAAAATTCTTATTTCGTTCACAATATTCTTTCTGATATTTGGTGTAAGTTGTACTTACTGATTTTTGAATTTTGTAATTATATTTTTATCAAAATTCACAATTTCTTCATAATAGTTTTAACTCATAATTATGAGTCCTCCAAATATTTTTTAATGGATAACTGATTATAAGTTCCTTTTACTTTATTCGAAATGATATCCTTTAGTACATACGTATTGTTATTATTGTTTTTAACAATCAGGTATGGGCCGGTATACAGCAGTAACAACTTTTTGGTAATGCCTTCCAAAGTACTGGGTAATTCCCTGTTTTTTAGCAGTACCTTTTCTCCGACTTCATAGCTTATCATTTTCTTAACAGCCTTTTGATATTTGTTTTTGCGCCTTTCCTGGTCTTCTGCCAATTTATTGTAGAATCTGATTCGATTGAATTTGTATTCTTGACTCCTGGGGAACTCTATTATGTCTTGTATTTCTCTCGGAGGCGGTTTTTCATACATTGCCGTGTATGGCGTGGTACCTATAGCGGTGTGATATGACAAATTAAGGAATTCTTCAGTAGCTAATAAATATTCTTGCCACTTCTTTTGTTGATTATAGCAATAAGTCCGTAATATTCTTCCGACCTCCCGCAGTACCCTCTCTGCTGGATTGCTGCTGGGGTGGTAGACAGACGTCTTGTATGTCTTAATGCCCAATGTATTCAGAGTGTTTCTCCACCTCCAACCCTTAAATTGCGTTCCATGGTCGGTGATTATGGATGTCGGGCTTCCTACCTCTGGAATGTAATGATTTGTTATTATTCCTAGAGTCTTCAGAGTGGTGGCTCTGTTCACAGGGTATAGTTTTGTAAATTTTGTAAAATGATCCATCATAATAATAATATATTTGTATCGATGGCGTCCGCCACTGCGGGGAAATGAACCACATATGTCCAGAAAGACCTTTTCCAGTTTGGCTTGTGAGGTAATTGGTATCATCATACCCTCCTTTCTCTCATTGTTGGTTTTCACCAATTGACATATCAGACAGGTTTTGAGGTAGTTTCTCGTTTTTCTATTGCTACTTTTTATGTGACAATTCTCTTCTATTGCCTTGATCACCTTCATGGCTCCCATGTGACCGTATCGTAGGTGATAGTCCAGGATGATATCCTTTTCGATTGTAGTAGGGATCATGATCTTCCATGTTTCTTCATCAAGGGATGTCTTGATGAATAAAATCCCATTATGTATACAATAAAATTTGTTTATTGTGTCATCTTGGTTGGAGAGACGAAGTTTAATACATTTTAACTTTGGGTCGGACTGCTGGTGTTCTCTGATGTCCTGCACTATCTTCTCTAAATCGGATCTGTCCTTAATAATGTTATAGATTTTCAAGATGCTCTCCTTTTCGCCTTCGAACGTTTGTTCTTCCAGATTCACTCTCGACAATACGTCGGCTACTACATTTTTACTTCCAGGAACATACTCCCACTGTATATCGTATTCCTGCAGGGCGAGTACCCATCTGGTCAATCTACCATGGCTTAATTTGCATCTTCTTAGAAATGATATTGACTTGTGATCTGTTCGGACGGTCACTGGATATCCGAGGATATACGTCCGAAACTTTCCGCAGGCAAAGACTACACTTAGCAGTTCTTTTTCCGTCACATTATAGTTCTTTTCACACTGGTTAAGGGTTCTGCTAGCAAAGCTCACTACTAGATGGTTTCTACTTTCATCTTCTTGGTACAGTGTTGATCCCAAGCTAATGTTACTAGCGTCACAGTTTAGAAAGAAGGGTCGGTTAAAATCTGGATGGTTGACCATTACTGCATCTAAGAATTTCTCTTTAATTGATTTGAAGGTTTCGTCTTGTTCTTGACCCCATCGCCATTTATTCTTGGACGATAACTGGTACTGAAACTGGGCTGTTAGTTCGGAATTATTATTCTGGAACTTCCTATAATAGTTACACAGGCCCAAAAATGATTGTAGTTGCCTTCTGTTTTTTGGTGTAGGGAATCGTTGTATGGCGTCTACCTTTTCTGTTGATGGTGTTATTCCTTGACTGTTTAGCTGGAAACCCAGGAATTGTACTTCTTTAGCTATAAGATTGGACTTGTCTAGCTTAAGGGTGACATTATTTTCAGCCAGCTTCTTCAAGACATACTCCACACGGTAACAGTGTTCCTCCCAGTTGGTTGATGTTATTAGGAGATCATCAACATAGACAGTCGTGAATTGGAGCGCTTCTGGTCCTAGTATATGATCCATACAGGCGACAAAAACCGCTACTGAATTCACCAACCCGAAGGGCAACCTCTTAAACTGATAATTGCGCCCTTCGAAGATGAACGCCATGTATTGCCGGCTTGCTGGGTGCAACTCCACTTGCCAATAGCCGCATACGGTATCCCAGGTGGTAATGAATCGTGTTCCGTGGAACCTCTTCAAAATTTCATCAATTTCGCCAGGTGAGGTACGATCGTTTATTATCATTTTATTTATCTCATGAGCGTCAAGACAAAGCCTTACCTTCCCATTTTTCTTTTGTATGGCCACAATTGGGCTAGTGTATGGCGATTGACTGCTCTCGATGATGTCTCTACGGATCATATTCTGGATCTCTGAGCGTACGGCTTCTTTCAAAGATTGTGCTATTGGGTACGACTTTCGGTTAAATTCTACCGGTTCTCTGAATCGTATGGAACATTGGTAGTTCCGGATCTTTCCAGGTTCGTCAGAAAATACAGCTCGATATTTCTCATATATTTCTACCAATTGATTCAGCTGGTTTTCCGTTAATTGCTCGTTAGTATTGTGGCACTGGAAGTTATGTATCTCTTGAATCTTTTGTTGCCATAGATCTTCCTCCGAATCCTGATGTACTGGCTTCTTGTTTGTTGAGTAGTTGGACAAGTAATTCACCTTATTTTGGTGGTCGAGAAGTTGTCTGGAGTCTAAAGTCTTGTTATTAGTTAAATTGGCTATCCAGGTTGAACCTTCAGCAAAGAGTGATACCTTTCCTCGGCACAAGTCGATAATTGCTGAGTTTCGGCGCAATATGTCACATCCTATCATGATGTTGAAAGGTAATCCGGCTGCAACAAGAAATATCATATCCACACTAATGCCCTGACTTTTGACACTTAGGGATACTTGCTTTCTTATGGTCTTGTTCTGTCGGCCGGTAGCTCCTACAAGTACAATATTATTAATAGGTAGTACCGGTAAGTTTTTGTGGCATTCCTGCTGTATCCGGTCCAACTCATTTCGATTTATTATGGAGACATTGGCTCCAGTGTCTATCATTATAGGAACAGAAATACCTTCAATTTCTGCAATTATGTATATTATTTCATTGTCATTATTATTAATGTTAATTTCGTTTTCTTCTAGCAAGTCCTTACGGATATCTTTCAAATAGTTATTGTATATGATGGTAAAATTTTTTCTGTTTTTCTTCGAATTCATACCTACTTGGTTAAACCCAGCAGATTGGAGCAGTAAAGGGTTATTACAGTTTATTACTGCCTCCGTTCCTTTAAATGTTCCGCTTCATTACGGATTAGGCCGTTGGAAGCGTCAGCTTGAAGTCCTGGGACTGCTTCGTTTGGTTCTGCTCGATCGTCTTGTTGGGCTTCTGTTACAGGTAGTCTTCGCTGATTGTCCAGGCTGGAACTACGTCTGGGCTCGTACTCGCTGTACCGATTACTTCCCTGACTTCCTTGGAAGGTCTCGTACTCGTAGTATCGGCTCCTTCGTTGAGGCTGGTACCTCCTGTGTCCACTGCCTTCCGCTCGGATGTAGTTAACATTGGGTCGATATGTCCTGTAATTGTTGTTATTACCTCCATTCGGGTAATTCCGGTTATAATTACCATGATAATTATTGTTAGAAAGGTTGGGGTTCCTCTGACCATTTGGAACATAGTTACTATTATTATTATAATAACCGTTGTTATTTTGTGGACGGTTATTATTATTATTATTATTACTGTTGTTGTGGTTGTTGTTATTATTATTTATGCGAGGAATATTACTATTATTATTATTGCTGTTAAACCTAGGCAAATTATTGTTATTTCTGGGGTTATAATTGTATTCGGCATTATTCCGATTTGCGGAATTATAATGATTATTATTACCCACATTCTGCCGATTATTATTATTCAAATTATTGTTGTTACTTCTTGGTTCCGGCTTTTCATATCTCCTGCGACTTTGACGGTAATAGTCTTCGTGCTCATACATTTCTAAAAGCTCGGTCATGGCTTGCACCGTCTTTATTTGACTGTTTCGTCTGGCTCTGATAATATCCTCCTCATAGTGGTATGAGAGTTTGCTGACCAGGCATTCTTCCGGTATTCGGGGCTCTAGATGTTTGGCCACGCACACCTTTCCCAAAAAGTACGCCGTTAAAGTTTGGTTTCCATACGGGTTGTACTTCCCATGACATATCCCGTCTCTGGCGATATTTTGCGTTGATTCAGACCAATATTTGGCTTTGAATAGCCTTCTGAATTGTTGATAGTCGGTCACCTCGTCTCTTATCGCCATCCACCAATTGTCTGCTATCTCCTTGAACGATTCGTCAAGCACCTCTTTATTCTCCCTCCAGCGATTACCTCTGTGTTTGGTGAAGTATTCTTCGATTCTTGCTAGGAATTCCATGGGTTTGTTTTTATAAAACCTGAAGTTAATTCCTTCACGATTTTCATTGTTGGGACAACTGGTAATGGTTGTCGGTCGACTATGGAATAGGTCTATATCTGTCTGGTTCTGTCGTACCTGACTGTTGATACTGGTCACAGCAGCTTCGATGCCGTCGCATTTTTCCGTGAATCGGTCCTGTACTCGCTCCCAGTTTTCCCGTGTTTCCTTTAGTCTTTCCTCCAATGTCTTCCTAGTCGTTTCTTCAATGTTGTTAACCTTCGTATTTATTTCTGTCCTGATACTCTGTACTTCCCGTTCAGTTTGACTCCATTTTTCGTCAGCTCTGGTAACCTTTTGTTCGATTACCGTTATTTCCTCTTCTACCTTCTTGCTGATTGTCTCATTGTTTTCAGCTATCTTCTGGCTCAATTCTTCCTTCAATATTTCCATTCTTCCGTCTAACCGGTTCATGGTCTCTTGGTTCGTCTCCTTCAATTCTTCTCTCAATTGCTGACTATTGCTTTCCATTTTCTGATTTGTTTCTTCCATCCTCTTGTTGGTTTCTTCCAGTTTTTGGCTTATCTGGGATAATTCCTCTTTCGACTGTTTATTGTCAATCTTGATTTCCTCCATTTTCTCCTCAATTTTCTGAATATTTTCTTCCATTTTCTCTTCTATCTTCTTACTGGTATCTCCAATTTTATTACCCAATTCTTCCTTCAATCGTTGGTTATCACTTTTCATTTCCTTATTATTATCTTCCATTTTCTCCTCCATCTTCTTACTATTTTCTTCCATTTTCTCCTCCATCTTCTTACTATTTTCTTCCATTTTCTCCTCCATCTTCTTACTGTTTTCTCTTAATTCCTCCTTCAATCGTAGGTTATCACTCTTCATTTCCTTACTATTTTCTTCGATTTTCTTGTTGGTATCTCCGATTTTATTACTCAACTCTTCCTTTAATTCTTCCTTCGTTGTTTTAAATTCTCGGAGTAACATCTCCATCATTTGATCAAATTTTGTATCTTCCTTTGCGGTGGATTTCTCCGGCTGTTCCTTCTGTGGTGCAGGCTTGTTCAGTTCTGCTGGCGGTAACATCGACTCCACATCTTCCACTGGTGTCGCCTCTTTATCCTCCATTTCTACCTCCTGCTCGGCCTCCATAGCCCTTTTCCTTGATGTAGCTCTCCTGTGCATCTCGCTCCCTCTTCCGACCTGTTGACCGTTGCCAAGCTAAAAATAGGAAATTGGACACTCGTCCTTATTTTATAACACTATTACCTCCTATTTAAAGCCCCTTAAGTTGGACGCCAAATTGTAATATAAATAATATTACAAATAAAAAATAATAAAAATATATAAATTGAATGAACGTTTCAATAAGCTCCTCGTTGGAAACGCCAATTTGTAATATAATGTTATTACAAATATAGTGTAGAAAAAATAAAAATATAGAAATAGAAATAGTAATTCAGATATATTGTGTGTAGATTTGCTGTGTTGACAATGGTTTGTGCCCTCTTTTTTAGCCCCACTCGTTAGGCTAGTCAATTTGTAATATAATTTCAAATGTAATAGTAAATAAAAAGATAAAGATATTGATGATAAGAATTGTGTATGTTGGCTGGATCTCGGTATTGAACTCCCCGATGATACAGCTCCACTTTGAAATCACCAAGTACAACGGATAGATTTAATATAAATAGGTTATAACTGGGTGTGATTGATTGATAAATGACAAATAAATTAAACTTTAAAAATTGTGCAAATATTTTTTCTGGTTCTTGTATTGAGTTTAACTGAATTATTTTATTTAATTAATTACTAATTAATTAATTAATTGAGTTTGTAATTTCCTTATATATCTATTCTCTCACTGTAAATTATGTTTTTGTTTAATAAAAAATAATAGTAACATTAATTGTAGAAATAAAAACAATGCTGGTAACTGAGTAATGATTTGCGTTTTTTAACATTCAAAATAATGCGCCAGTCAAACTGCGCATGTCCCAGGCACTGGCTGATATTCGCTACAGTCGGTAGTGAGAAAAATCAACAAATATATTTTTTACAAGTTTAAATTTGTGGTTCTTTTAACGAGTCGAAATGGTCAGAGGGCAAGGAACAAGATACATTTAACAGGTATTCTTAAACTAAATAGTAATATCTGAAATAGAACAAAATTATTATTACAATTGTCAATTAGAAAGAAATTAAATTGCGAACCAAGTCGAAGAAATGACGTCACTCCACTCCAGGAGGCACTGCTTCGTCTTTATGAGAAATCTAGTAATGGCCGCCGTCTGCTCGATTTTAACTGCTACGGTGCTGTTGGAATTGAATGATCTTCTCCCACAGAAATAAAACGATGTTCCCTTTTCTGCGAAGTGGTGTTGGTCCAAGATATAGTGTGGAATGTCCCCTCGTTGTCTGCGATGTCGATTTCTGGATGGATTTCTTGTGTAGTGTCCGGTGTTCAAATATGTGTGGTGGTTTTCTGTGAATTCGGTCCAAAAATTGTTCAAAATGGCTGTCGATTTCTTGTGTTGAGTTTTATGGTGTTAAACTGTGTTTTGGAAATTTGTGAAGTGTTAGAAATTGATAGTTAAGGTTATTTCACTGTTTAGTTCATCTCCGTTATACGCCACATAACCACACTTGGTTTTAATACAAATTATTTCGTTTTCAATACTCCGCTAACACATTTCCAACTATTCAGCTTTACGATTAACAATAGACTAATAGACGCAACGTCGTCGTTTTAGGGCAATTTGTGGTATGTCTTTTTCCTCTTCATATTGTTTAACTATAAAAACATCTGTCTAAGACTTGTTTCACTATCTAACTATACATAACAAGTTTTCTTATTTTTTACTGTATTTCAAATATTTCTTAATTTTACATGAATCTAACTATTCAGTAATATTGATTATTTAATTTTACATCTTTTGATATATAGCTGGGTTTGTTTCAATCTCATTTAAGCCCAAAAATTACAATTTTACATAATGATTGTATGCCCCATATTTTGTACAAATTCAGTGTTTTAAAGGTTTTTATTTGTTTTTTCGGTATAATATTTCTATGGAATATACTTAATAACTCCGTAATTACTTTGTTGTTAATAATTTGGTTGTTAAAACATTTCAATATTGACTAATTTGCTGTTTAGCCTGATTTGATTACTATCATAGGCTTATTATTGACTGTTTCCAAAAGAAGTTAATTTCCTTTCTTTTGTCATTCTATTTGCTATTAACTGTATCTGTATTAATTATATTTTCAATTTCTGTATTGTGTGTATTGAATTCTATTCCTATTACATAGATTAATTCTTTGATAGATAATTTTTTGGTTTATAGGCCAATCTGTGTTTACAAAAATGGTGTCTTGGCTGGTCTGTTTGTACATTATACATGGTTTACTGTTTTGAATAAACTTATTACATTTTTATGTCCTACTTGCCTCTCTGACTTACACAATGGAAAATTAAATGACATGATTTTAAAATACAATAGAATATCTTGTATCTACTGAACTTTCTTTATACTAATAACATCATTGAACTATAACGTAAACATCTTATGCCTAATTTTAACAAAAACATCTTATTATCTGCTATTTTTCATATATCACCTAATTTTAACAAAAACATCTTATTCCTATTATTTTTAACTGTATCATCAAATGATAACAAAATATCTTATCCTTATTATTACCTAGACATAATTTAATTAGAAAAAAATAAAAAACTCCTATTACTAGCAATACTGTCAGTCACTAACTGTCTTGTGGATTTATGTTTTTTTTGAAAACACTTTAACTGTGATTAAAAAACATCTTGTATCTATTGACACCTTACATCTAAAATATTATCTAATTAACAATGAATAACAAACATCTTATTATTAGTTATATCCTCAGTTATGAACTGTCCCCTGGTATTTTTGTCCTTCTCACAATTTACTTAACTGTAATTAAAGAAAACATTTTATGGATAATAGTTTTTCTTATATCTAATTTAAAAAACTCTTATTACTGATAAGGTTGTCAGTCCTTAGACTGTCTTTGATTCCAATGGTTTTACTATTATTGTTCTACACTCATGGTAGTCTTTTTATAATATTTACACTTCATTGAATATTTTAAACATAGATTTTTTAGCTATGTTTCTCACTATACTCACTGTAGTTTCTTATTTTTGTTACCTCACTTCACTTTATTGGATTCTACACTATGGTAGTCTTTTCAGTGAGTTCTACACTATGGTAGTCTCTTTTGATATATTTTTTAACATATTACTCTTATAACTAATATACAATTTGTGTTTTATAGGATTGTATCTTGTAACTTGTTTGGGTTTACATATATCGGTTTCAATTTTGTCCCATGGTATTTATTATATGACTATCATTTTGTTTTGGCATATCTCTTCCTGTTTCTGGTCTCTTTGTGGGAATCTTGATATGTTTTGTCCCTTCTTCAAATATCACATTAGTAGTTCCCTTATTAAAATGGTTTCATGACAGATTATTTCCTTTTTTATGGTCCTTCCCTTTTTGTACTGCTTCCCCAATCTACTGGGTATACTGACTGTTTAACTGGTTTTTACATAGTAGGTTGTCTTAATCAATGGTTTTCTTTGTTATTTTCCATTTTTATTAACATTTTATAGACTTAATACACAGTTTCTAGTGTAATCCTTAAACAATTTATTCCTCTCACTCACTATGGAACATTTTCCTTTATTTATGTTGCATTAATGTCAAATGTTTAGCGTGATAAATTTGTTATGTTACAATGTAAAAAATAATATTACCCATAAAATGTTTTTTTAAATTACAGTTAAGTAAATTGTGAGAAAGACAATAAATACCAGAGGACAGTTCATAATTGAGGGTATAACTAATAATAAGATGTTTGTTATTTATTGTTAATCAGATAATATGTTAGATATAAGGTGATAATAGATATAAGACATTTTTAATCACAGTTAAGTTAATACCAAAAGAGACATAAATACAAAAGGCAGTTAATGACTGACAGTATTACTAGTAATAGAATGTTTTTATTTTCTAATTAAATTATGTCTAGGTAATAATAAGTATAAGATATTTTGTTATCATTGAATGATACAGTCAAAAATAATAGATATAAGATGTTTTGTTAAAATTAGGTGATATATGAAAAATAGTAGATAATAAGATGTTTTGTTGTATTTAAAATCATGTTAACTAATTTTCAAGTTTGTAAGGCAGAGAGGCAAGTAGGAAATAGGAATGTTATAATTTTATTTAAAACTGTAAACCATATAAAAAGTACAAAGCAGATTAGCTAATACACCACTCTAGAAAAACAGACCAGTAATGTAAACCAAAACTATCTATCAGAGAGTCAAATTTAATTAAATAAATTCATTCAAACTACATAATATAAGGAATAGAATTTAGTCCATACAACACAAAAATATGAAAATGTAATTAGTACAGATACAAATAATAACGAATGGAATGACAAAGGAAAGAAAATTAACTTTTTTTTTAAATAAATAATACTAGGCCTATAATGGTAATCAACTCAGACTAAAAAGTAAATTAATCAATATTGAAGTGTTATAACAACGAAATTATTAACAACAAAAGATAATCACGGAGTGATTAATATTATTTCATGGAAATATTATCATAAAAACACTTGTAAACCATTTAAATACTAAATTGTACAAAAAAAGAGGCCTACAATAATTATCAAAAATTGTAAATTTTAGGCTTAAATGAACTTAAAACAGACCCAGCTATATATCCAATTATGTAAAATTAATTTAAGAATATTGCTGAATAGTTAGATTTTTGTAAAATTAAGAAATAATTGAGTTACAGCAATAAATAGGAAAACTTGTTATGTATATTTAGAGGATGAACCAAATCTGAGACATTTACTTTTATAAATAAACAATGGAAAGAGGAAAAAGACATTTCATAAATTACCCCAAAACGACGACTTTCAGAGGGCAGTCTATTGTTAATCGTTAATATGACCAGTTGAGAAATTACTAACAGAAGACCGAAAAAGTATAATTTTGTGCAAAACCGCGAGTGTGGCCTCGAAAAGTGTAACAGAGGTTAACTAAATAAAAATAACACTAACAGATAAGAATTAACACCTAACTAATTCAGAACAACAGCAATAACACTATCTAACACGAGCACAAGAAATCAACGGCCATTTTGAAGGAATATTAAACCATACTAGCAGAACACGAATACAACACATTTGAACACCGGCCACTTCACCAGTAAACCACCACGAAACGACATCGCAGAAGAAGGGAGAACACTCTACACTATATTCCAGGACAACTACAACTTCGCAGAGAAGGGAATACTCATTTATTTCTGAGGGAGAAGCTCAACCAGCACCAGCAGTGCATAGCAGAGAAAATCGAGGTTACGGCGGCCATACTTAATTTCCGAACGAGTCCAGGACACAGCCTGCTTGAAGCCAGTGACGTCATTCGACGAATGGTTCGATGTTACTTTTAATAATTTACAATTTACATAATAATATTGTTTTTTCAGCCATAATAATTTATTTTAAAAATAGCTGTAAGAATTGTATCTTGTTCCTTGCCTCTCTGACCATTTCGACAGCTAAAAGAATCCTAATTAATTAATCTTGTAAAAATATATTTTGTCAATATTGTTCGCTACCGACTTGAGCAGATATCAACCAATGCCTGGTTCACGCGCAGCCTGAATGGCGCATAATTTCAAATGTCAATAAATGAACATAATTATTCAGTTATGAGAGTTTGTATTTATTTGTGTAGTGAATGCTAGTTATTCTTTCTTCTAAAAAAATAATTTACAGGGATAAAATAAATATTTGAGAGGAAGAAGAAGAGCAAAGTCAGCAAAGAAATTTAACAGATCTAACTACACAATTAAATTATTAATAGAACAAATAGTTTCGAACCACAAATTCATACCTATTTAATTGGAAGTAATTCAAGCACACACACAAATAATTAATTATTTATTAATTGAATTGAATTAATTAATTAAAAAAAATATATATGTAAGTAAAATTTTATAACTTACAAAAATTTGTATTATCAACAAATCACCCTTTATTATCATACATTATTTATATTTAATTTATTCTTTGTAATTGGGAATAATTACCAATTGGTGAATCTAAAGTGGAGCTGTATCATCGGCGAGTTCAACACCGAGATTCAGACAACATTTATTAGCATCAAAATTTCTATCTTTATATCTTTATTTTATTTTATATTTGTAATAAATTATATTACAAATTGGCGTCCAACTAAAGGGCTTAAAATAGGAGTTAATAGAGTTATAAAATAAGGACGATTGTCCAGTTTCCTATTTTAGCTCGGCAGCTGTCAATAGGTCGGAAGGAGAAGCAAGATGCACAGGAGGGCTACATCAAGAAAAAGGGCTGTGGAGGCCGAACAGGAGATGGATATGGAGGATACAGAGGCGGCACCAGTGGAAGATGTGGAATCGATGTTACCGCCAGCAGAACCAAACAAGCCTGCACCACAGGAGGAACAGCCGGAGAAATCCACCACAAAGGAAGATACAAAATTGGATAGAATGATGGAGATGTTACTCAGAGAATTTAAAACGACAAAGGAAGAGTTGGGTAATAAAATCGGGGATACCAATAAGAAAATCGAAGAAAACAGCAAGAAGATGGAGGAGAAAATGGAAGAAAACAGTAAGAAGATGGAGGAGAAAATGGAAGAAAATAGTAAGAAGATGGAAGAAAATAATAAGGAAATGAAGAATGATAACCAACCATTGAAGGAAGAATTGGGTAAAAAAATTGGAGATACCAGTAAGAAGATGGAGGAGAAGATGGAAGCAAACAGTAAGAAGATAGAAGAGAAGATGGAAGAAAGTATTCAGAAAATTGAGGAAATAAAGACTGACAATAAACAGTCGAAGGAGGAATTAACCCAGATAAGCCAAAAACTGGAAGAGACCAACAAGAAGATGGAAGAAACAAGTCAGAAAATAGAAAGCAATAATCAACAATTAAGAGAAGAATTGAAAGAGACGAACCAAGAGAATATAAACCGATTAGATGGAAAGATGGAAGCATTGAAGGAAGAATTGGGGCAAAAGATAGCTGAAAGTAATGAAACAATCAGCAAGAAGGTAGAAGAGGAAATAACGGTAATCGAACAAAAGATTACAAGAGCTGACGAAAGATGGAATCAGACCGAACGAGAAGTACAGAGTATCAAAACAGAAATAAACACTAAGGTTAACAACATTGAAGAAACAAATAGGAAGACTTTAGAGGAAATACTAAAAGAAACACGTGAAGACTGGGAGCGAGTGCAGGACCGATTCACAGAAAAATGTGACGGCATTGAAGCTGCTGTGACCAGTATCAACAGTCAGGTGCGACAGAATCAAACAGATATAGACCTATTACATAGTCGACCGACAAGCATTACCAGTTGTCCTAACAGCGAGAAACGCGAAGGAATTAATTTCAGATTTTATAAAAACAAACCGATGGAGTTCCTAGCCAGAATCGAAGAGTACTTCACCAAACACAGAGGCAATCGCTGGAGGGAGAATAAAGAAGTACTTGACGAATCGTTCAAGGAGATAGCTGATAATTGGTGGATGGCGATAAGAGACGAAGTGACCGACTACCAACAATTCAAAAGACTATTCAAAGCCAAATATTGGTCTGAATCGATACAAAATATCACTAGAGACGGGATCTGTCATGGAAAATACAACCCGTATGGAAACCAGACTCTAACGACGTACTTCTTGGGAAAGGTGTGCGTGGCCAAACATCTAGAGCCCAGAATACCGGAAGAATGCCTGGTCAGCAAGCTCTCATACCATTATGAGGAAGATATAATACGAGCTAGAAGAAACAGTCAAATAAAGACTGTACCAGCAATGACCAAGCTCTTAGAAATGTATGAGCATGAGGATTACTACCGCCAAAGTCGCAGGAGATATGAAAGTCCGGAACCAAGAAGTAACACCAATAATTCGAATAATAATAATCGGCAGAATGTGGGCAACAACAATAATTATAATTCCGCAAATCGGAATAATGCCGAATACAATCATAACACCCGTAATAACAATAATGTACCTAGATTTAATAACAATAATAATAATAATCATGTTCCTCGAATTAATAATAATGAGGGCAACAACAATAATAATAATAATAACCGTCCACCAAACAACGACGGTTATTATAATAATAACCGTAATTATGTTCCAAATGGTCAGAGAAACCCCAACCCCTCTAATAACAATTATCATAGTAATTATAACCGGAATTACCCGAATGGAGGTAATAACAATAATTACAGGACATATCGACCCCATATTAACTACATCAGAGCGGAAGGCAGTAGACAGAGGAGGTACCAGCCTCAACGAAGGAGCCGATATTATGAATATGAGACCTTTCAAGGAAGTCGGGGAAGTAATCGTTACAGAGAATACGAGCCCAGACGCAGTTCCAGCCTGGACAATCAACGAAGACTACCTGTAGCGGAAGCCCAACAGGACGATCGTGCTGAACCAAACGAAGCAGTTTCAGGACTCCAAGCTGATGCTTCCAACGGCCTAATCCGTAATGATGCGGAACATTTAAACGAACGGAGGCAGTAATAAACTCCAATAACCCTTTACTGCTCCAATCTGCTGGGTTTGACCAAGAAATAAAATCAAAGAAAGAAAGAAAAAATTTTACAATAATATACAATAACTATTTGAAAGATATCCGTAAGGACTTGCTAGAAGAAAACGAAATTAACATTAATAATAATGACAATGAAATAATATATATAATTGCAGAAATTGAGGGTATTTCTGTCCCTATAATGATAGACACGAGCAAATGTCTCCATAATAAATCGTAATGAATTGGACCGGATACAGCAGGAATGCCACAAAAACTTACCGGTACTACCTATTAATAATATTGTACTTGTAGGAGCTACCGGCCGACAGAACAAAACCATAAGAAAACAGGTATCCCTAAGTGTCAACAGTCAGGGCATTAGTGTGGATATGATATTTCTTGTTGCAGCCGGATTACCTTTCAACATCATGATAGGATGTGACATATTGCGCAGAAACTCAGCAGTTATCGACTTGTGCAGAGGAAAGGTATCACTCTTTTCTGAAGGTTCGACCTGGGTAGCCAGTTTAACTAACAACAAGATGCTAGACTCCAGACAACTTCTCGACCACAAAAATAAGGTGAATTACTTGTCAAACTACTCGACAAACAACAAGCCAGTACATCAGGATTCGGAGGATGACCTATGGCCACAAAAGATTCAGGAGATACGTGACTTTCAGTGCCACAATACTACCGAGCAATTAGAGGAAAACCAGCTGAATCAATTAGTCAACATATATAAAAAATATCGAGCTGTATTTTCGGACGAACCTGGAAAGATCCGGAACTAC
This sequence comes from Magicicada septendecula, assembly GCA_034769895.1. Lineage (NCBI taxonomy): Eukaryota > Metazoa > Arthropoda > Insecta > Hemiptera > Cicadidae > Magicicada > Magicicada septendecula. Next base: position 352,376,285 of record CM068375.1, read on the forward strand.
CAATGTTCCATACGATTCAGAGAACCGGTAGAATTTAATCGAAAGTCGTATCCCATAGCACAATCTTTGAAGGAAGCCGTACGCACAGAGATCCAGAATATGATCAATAAAGATATTATCGAAAGCAGTCAATCGCCATACACTAGCCCAATTGTGGTTATACAAAAGAAAAATGGGAAGGTAAGGCTTTGCCTTGACGCACGTGAGATAAACAAAATGATTATTAACGATCGTACCTCACCTGGCGAAATTGATGAGATATTGAAGAGATTTCACGGAACGAAGTTTATTACTACGTGGGATACCGTGTGCGGGTATTGGCAGGTGGAGTTGCACCCAGCAAGCCGGCAATACATGGCGTTCATCTTCGAAGGGCGCAACTATCAGTTTAAGAGGTTGCCCTTCGGGTTAGTGAACTCAGTAGCTGTTTTTGTCGCCTGTATGGATCATATACTCGGACCAGAAGCGCTCCAATTCACGACTGTCTATGTTGATGATCTCCTAATAACATCAACCAATTGGGAAGAACACTGTTACCGTGTGGAGCATGTCTTGAAGAAGCTGGCTGAAAATAATGTTACCCTTAAACTAGACAAGTCCAAGCTTATAGCTAAAGAAGTGCAATTCTTGGGTTTCCAGTTAAACAGTCAAGGAATAACACCATCAACAGAAAATGTAGACGCCATACAACGATTCCCTATACCAAAAAACAGAAGGCAACTACAATCATTTTTAGGCCTGTGTAACTACTATAGGAAGTTCCAAAATAATTATTCCGAACTGACGGCCCGGTTTCAGTACCAGTTATCGTCCAAGAATAAATGGCGATGGGGTCAAGAACAAGACGAAACCTTCAAATCAATTAAGGAGAAGTTCTTAGAAGCAGTAATGTTCAACCATCCGGATTTTAACCGTCCCTTCTTTCTAAACTGTGACGCTAGTAACATTAGCTTGGGATCAACACTGTACCAAGAAGACGAAGGTGGAAACCATCTAGTAGTGAGCTTTGCTAGCAGAACCCTTAACCAGTGTGAAAAGAACTATAACGTGACGGAAAAGGAACTGCTAAGTGTAGTCTTTGCCTGTGGGAAGTTTCGGACGTATATCCTCGGATATCCGAACGGATATATCGGAAGTGACCGTTCGAACAGATCACAAATCTATATAATTTCTGAGAAGATGCAAGTTAAGCCATGGTAGATTGACCAGATGGGTACTTGCCCTGCAGGAATACGATATACAGTGGGAGTATGTTCCTGGAAGTAAATATGTAGTAGCCGACGTGTTGTCGAGAGTAAATATGGAAGAACAAAGGTTCGAAAGCGAAAAGGAGAGCATCTTGAAAATCTATAATATTATTAAAGACAGATCCGATTTAGAAAAGATAGAGCAGGATATCAGCAAACACCAGCAGTCCGACCCGAAGTTAAACCACATTAAACTTCGTCTCTCCAGCCAAGATGACACAATAACCAAGTTTTATTGTGTACATAACGAAATATTATTCATCAAAACATCCCTTGATGAAGAGATATGGAAGGTCATGATCCCTACTACAATCGAAAAGGATATCATCCTGGACTATCATCTACGATACGGTCACATGGGAGCCATGAAGGTGATCAAGGCGATAGAAGAGAATTGCCATATAAAAAATATAAATAGAAAGACGAGAAACTACCTCAAAACCTGTCTGATATGTCAATTGGTGAAAACCAACAATCAGAAAAAAGAGGGTATGATGATACCAATTACCTCACAAGCCAAACTGGAAAAGGTCTTTCTGGACATCTGTGGTCCATTTCCCCGCAGTGACGGACGCCATCGATACAAATACATTATTATCATGATGGATCACTTCACAAAATTCACAAAACTGTACCCGGTGAACAGAGCCACCACTTTGAAGACTCTAGGAGTAATAACAAACCATTACATTCCAGAGATAGGGAGCCCGGCGTCCATAAACACAGACCATGGAACGCAATTTAAGGGTTGGAGGTGGAGAAACACTCTAAATACGTTGGGCATTAAGACGTACAAGACATCTGTCTACCACCCCAGCAGTAATCCAGCAGAGAGGGTACTGCGAGAAGTCGGAAGAATATTACGGACTTACTGCTATAATCAACAAAGGAAGTGGCAAGAATATTTATTAGCTACTGAAGAATTCCTTAATTTGGCATATCACCCTGCTATAGGTACCACGCCATACACGGCAATGTATGAAAAACCGCCTCCAAGAGAAATACAAGGCATAATAGAATTCCCCATGAGTCAAGAATACAAGTTCAATCGAATCAGATTCTACAATAAATTAGCAGGAGACCATGAAAGGCGCAAGAACAAGTACCAAAAGGCGATTAAGAAGATAATAAGCTATGAAGTCGGAGAAAAGGTACTATTAAAAAACAGGGAATTACCCAGTACTTTGGAAGGCATTACCAAAAAGTTGTTACTGCTGTATACCGGCCCATACCTGATTATTAAAAACAATAATAACAATACGTATGTATTAAAGGATATCATTTCAAATAAAGTAAAAGGAACTTATAATCAATTATCAATTAAAAAATATATAGAGGAGAGATAAAAATTTCAAAATTCTAAAAAAAAAAAAAAAAAATTTTTGTAAGTACAACTTACACCAAACATATTCGAAGAATTATGAAGAAACGAAAGGAATTTTGATGAACAAAAATTTCAAAATTCTAAAAAACAGTAAGGACAACTTACACCAATTATTCTACAAACTATTCGAAATAATTATTATAGAATAAAAAAGAATTTGGATGAATAAAAAATTTCCATCAATTATTCGACAAAATATTATGAAAAAAAAAGAATTTTGATGAACAAAAATTTCAAAATTCAAAACAATAGTAAGTACAACTTACACCAAAATATTTGAAAAACTACTATGAATAAGAAAGAATTTAGTTGAATAAAAATATCTAATGTTAAAAAATAGTAAGTACAACTCATACGAATGATGAGAAATAACTCTTAAATATGAAAAGAGATTTTGTAAGAAAGAGATACAAAATTCTAAAAGAGTAAGAACAAATCACACTCATAATTTGAGTAAACTCTTACATAAAAGAATTTGAAGGTAAATGGAGTACAAATGTAAAAACTCTCTCTCAAACTCTCCAGAGACCCAAAACAAAAAGAACAGGTTCCAGTAAACGAAAAGAACAACCAATGTTAAACAATTGGATAATTTAATGTTACCAGAACAATATATTAATAAATGTTAAAAATATTAGAAGAAGGAATGTAACAAATCCTCATAAAAACCAGTGTTAATAAAGAAAAAAAAACCCTCAATAAACTATCACAACTATAAAAAACCATACTATAGTTTGTATGATAATAGTGACTATGCTAACAATGACCACTATTATAAATTATGTAAATGAGACAATTTAAGACAAAAATGATACAGAATTTCAAATGAAAAAGAGAAAAGAAACCAGAATATCATATGATTTAATCAAAACAACTTAACCAAACTCACAAAGAAAATAATTTGATAAAGATGGAACAATGAAGAAAGACCAACTAAGTAGAGACCAAATATTAAGACCAGAAACCAAAAACCCTGGTACTATTAATGATAATATTGTTGTAATAACCACTGTTATAGTGATAAGTGATAAAGAATTAATTAATTAAACAAAAAAAATATATAAGTAAAATTTTATAACTTACAAAAATTTTTATTATCAACAAATCACCCTTTATTATCATACATTATTTATATTTAATTTATTCTTTGTAATTGGGAATAATTACCAATTGGTGAATCTAAAGAGGAGCTGTATCATCGGCGAGTTCAACACCGAGATTCAGACAACATTTATTAGCATCACAATTTCTATCTTTATATCTTTATTTTATTTTATATTTGTAATAAATTATATTACAGTGTGTGTGTGTGTGTGTGTGCATCCTTTTAAACTTACCCTCTTCCTCTCCACACACGTGGGTCAGTCACACACCCTTATTTTAAAACATCCAATTAGTACTATGCAATATAATTCTTAATCTTATCTATCTGTCCTCTATCATTTACTTCTTAATTATGTTATAAGATATTTCTTCATTATCAAATTTAATTTTAATATTAATTAAATTGTCTAACCCTTTTTCTCTTTCTTTCAGTATTTCTAACTCCTCTCTAAGCTTCCTTTCAACTGTGTTATTTACTACTATTACAATTTTGTATTCTTCCAAAGGATTAACAAACTTATGGTTGTCTTCTATGAAATGTCTTGCATATAACGAATTGGTTGTTCTATTACCTTCTCCACGTTTGTGGTCAGACAACCTGCATACGAATTTTCGTCCTGTCTCATCTAGGTACACTTTGTTGCAGTCTTTACATTTTAATTTATAAATTCCGCTTTTCTGTAATACTGGAATTTTTTTCTATATTCTTATTTCTTATCTTATCAAATACCGTTTCACATTTTTAATAGCTATATCTACTCCGTATTGATTAAAACATTTTATAATTTTTCTAGTATGTGAACCTATGTATGTCAATGACCCTGCTTAATTCTTTTGTTCTGGTTCTATTTTAGCTTTTTATATGTTAACCCTTTTCATAACTTTATCCACTATGTTGGTGTTATAATTATTATTCCTTACAATGCCCTTTATCGTTTTTAACTCCCTATCTTTTGATTCGGTCTCTTTTAAACACTTCTGACCTCTGTAACAAAATGAATTGATTGCCGCCGTTTTATATCTATAAGGGTGGTAAGACTCTCTTGGCATAATTATATCAGAATACGACTCTTTCCTAAATATCCCAAACTGTAGTTTCTCATTATCTTTAATTTCTATGTTTAAATCTAAGTAATTTATTTTCTTACCTCTTATCTCTTCTTTAAATTGTAAGTTTTTATCCTTATTATTTACCTCATTTATAAACTCATGCACTTCTTCTATGCTTCCTTCCCAAATTACTAATACTTCATCAACGTATCTAGACCATAAATTTTATATTGTCTTTATACTTATTGGAACTTATTAATTGCTTTTCAAAATCATTCATATGTGTTTCAACAAGAATAGGGGATAATGAAGACCCCATAGGTAAACCTTTTTTCTGTATATAAAACTTGTTATTAAACCTAAAATAGTTCTGATTTACACATTCTTTAATTACTTTAATCAACTGCATTTTATGCTTTAATTTCTCATTTTTTAAATTCAGTTTGGGTCATATAGGAATAGAAGTTTCTTTGGTAGTTAAGTCGGGTCACCAGTTTAATCCTGTATAGGTGCATTTTCATGCAGACTTGAACATGCTCTTGGGACAGGTTGAGTTATGCACTATCTTGCCTAGGAACATGTCGGCCTTTGGGCCAACTTACTTTTAAAAGGGTTATAAGGCTTATGACAAGTTACTGTTTTCAATACATAACAAAATTTATCAATATTTAAATTCTTTTAATTAATTATGATCACTGGGGTGTTCACTGTATTCTAATTATAATTACTCCAAGTCTAAGTGCTCAATGTGGCAGCACTTTATAATAGTATCAGGCACTATGCCAACGCTTCAATTTAGTGTGTCCTGGGGCCACTGGTGTTACAAACATAATCTGTTATACACATATAATATGTTATACACATATTAGGTATTAAAACCTAATATGGATATTTATAGATTGTTAATTATGTACCTCATGGCGTGGAAAAGGGTGTGGCAAGATTTAATGATAGATGTTATAATTGTCCTGTGTTGTGGAACATGTATATGTATTGTATATTCGTGTGTATTTTTGGGGGTTAAATATGTATTGTATATTCGTGTGTATTTTTGGGGGGGGGGGTTAGATATAGGGCTACAAGGAGAATATAAAACCTAGATTTTATATAAATTTAATTTCAAATGATATTTTTTAAAGCAGAAAATATAGATTTTATATTTATTAATTTCAAATAATATTTTTTTTTAGCAGAGAATCTAAATGTTATATTTATTGATTTTTTGTAAGTAACAATTTCGAAGGAGATATAATGGGTTTAGTTATTATAAAAAGATTTTATTGGTTGTTAATTTTGTGAGTTTTAATTGAAAGTCCCGTCTCACTGGATCCAGCGCATTTTTGGCTTCTCTAGGCTTTGGCCTAGTTTTAATTATCTTGTGGCCCCTCTTTAGAAAAAAAAAAAATTTTTCAAAAAAAAATTTTTTCAAAAACAAAAAAAACAAATTTTTTTTACAAGTCAAGGTTAAAGAGGGGTTACAACAGGCCCACCGGAAAAACCTATATGCCTATCTGTCTCTTAGGCTTTTACTCCCGGCGTCATAATTATTTAAATTATTATCCGTGCTGTAAGGCCGTGGTCTTCCGAAATTTTCATGCTTAATAATAGTGTTACGACGGTCTAACTGATCGTCGTATGGTACAGTGGAAAACAAAATACAAGAAACCAATTAAGCCACTAATCACCAGCTTTGATTATCACAATTAAACAGTTTGTAATTAATAAGATAGTCTCTAACAACAAATAAAATAAAATTGTTCACACGCAATAAAATGTCAAATAATATAAAACACAATTGTATTACAATCGTCCTGCACGATTATAAAACACATAACACTTCGCCCCGATAATTAGGCTGCTTTCCACTAATACCACTTGACCGAACAGAGTAATCGCCCGACAATAACTCGCAACTCAAACTGACTAAACACCGCTGAAGCTTTGTATTTATACTCCGTTCAGACACCAGAACATTCCACATACTACGCATGAGCTCTACACTAGTACCAGGGACGTAGCCAGGGGGGTTCGGACCCCCCCCAAATTGAAAATGTCTAACCATAAATACTAAAATCTCAAGCTAGAGTAAGTATCAATAGTCCAGTTACACTCAAGTTCTTAATACAATGTTGGTGGCGTGCGTTACGCTAATTCTCGCGCGCATGAAACTAAGTCGTGATTTAAAGAGATCTTCGTCCACCGAATCCCAAAAAAATTGTAGTCCTAACGCGAGAAAATAATCATTTGCAATAATACATCTCTGAGTTAAGAGAGGATTTAATACCTTTATCCAGATAAAAGGATTATCTGCTGAATATATTTTTAATGTGATTCTAAAAACATGCAAAAATTTGGGACTTAATATGGACAACCTTGTAGGCCAAGGGTATGATGGTGTTTCAATCTTTAGTGGTCACATCACTGGTGTTCATAATAGAATATAGGAGCTTTATCCAAAAGCTATATACGTACACTGTGCTTCTCATAGGTTGAATTTGGTACTTAGTGATTCTCTTTCAGTGCCTTCCATCAGGAATTGCCTTGGTGTCGTTAATGAAATTTCTACTTTGTTTAGAAATAATTCTCAAGCAAGTGAATTACTAAAAACAAACATTATCAAACTAGTACCTGATACCAAAAATCTCGGTTAGTAGGGCTCTGTGAGACAAGATTCGTTGAACGTCAAGAAACTGTTAATACATTTATCGAATTATTTCCTGCCGTAGTAAATAGTCTCTAGGAGTTGTCCTGTCATAGTAGAGCGATTTCAATAAGTGCGTCGTCTCTTCTTGCATCCATTGGAAAAGGAAGTTTCTTAGTGGCTTTGATGGTTTGCGAATATGTCTTTAGCTTGACGCTACCACTTTCTAACTACCTACAAAAACCTGAGCATGACCTGTCAGCTTCCTTAATGTATGCTGATGATATCAACAAGGCACTTTGCAAGTTGCGTGAGTCAGGAACTAGTAATTTTGATGTGCAACAGTTCTCGAATATTTTTGAAAAAGCACAATTGATGGCGCAGAAGGTTTTGTTTACTACTATTGATATTCCGCCACGACAAGCAAAAATGCAACAATATAGAAAACCATCCGCATAATTCCGCAGAGGAACATTTTCGAACGACTATTTTTATTCCATGCATAGATAGTCTTATAAGTGCATTAGTTGCCCGTTTTGATAATAACCGTGACATTTTGTCTGCTTTTCAAGTGTTGTTACCTAGGAATGCTAATCCCCAAAGTGCGGATGTTATATTAATATTAAAAATATATTATGACCATAAAACATCAGAATCGGTAGTCAAAGCAGAATACTTGCTGTGGTGAGAAAAATGGAAGAGCGAAGAGGAAAAACCAGTTAAACTACTGACGATTCTAGATGAATGTGATTAAAAATTTTTATCCAAATATCCGAATGCTATTATCTGTGTTAGCGACCCTGTCTGTATCAACAGCTGAAGTAGAAAGATCATTCTCGTCACTTAAGAGGATTAAGAGTTTTCTACGAAAAAAAATGGAAAATGAACGACTTACAGGACTGGCTCTGATGACCATTCACTACCCTGCACCTTTTACTGCTGAAGACGTTTTAAATTTTATGACAGTTAATGGAAAGAGAAGGCTGCTATTGTAAAAAATGGCTATTTCATTCATAATTTTTTTAAACAACTACTAGTGTATATTGTGCATTATTCCAGTAATCTGGTAGTGTAGGCTATTATGAGTTTTATTTTGTTTGTATACTATTACGTTCCATGTGAGTATAATTTTCATTTCATTTGCTATTTTATTCAAAACTACGTATAAACTGTATGCTTGTCTATTTAATTTAGAAATTATAATATAATAATTTAAATCTTGGAATCGTACAAAACTGGGTTAATCAGTTTTATACTTAAAAATATTGGATTTAGAAATATCACACTTAAGATTGTGTACCGTATATTTTCTGTTATTTTACCAATATCTTCTGCCATTAGACAAATATATGTTGTAGGTTTTATAAGAATTTTTGTATTGTCTAGCAATATTTATTATAAATTCCAGGTACTGAATTTGTTAAGATTAAATTTTAACCACTTAATGCTTGATAATATGTGTATAAACATTATATTTTTAAATAATTTACATTAATCTATGGTATATTTAAGGTATGTATAAGACACACACACACACACACACACACACACACACACACACACACACACACACACACACACACACACACACACACACACACACACACACACACACACACATATCTCCAAGCAAAATCCTGTCTACGTTCCTGACTAGAACGTAATTGATTGCGGCCTTGACACAGTGCGCGCGGCTGGCGACGTCTAGAAAAGTCTTGCGAATGCATGTTGAAATCCAACATGTACCAAATGAAACGTACGCACCCAACATTACAGCCGGATTCCTCCTGAACATTCGATAAACACGTAGATTGTTCTGTAATGTCGTAAAAGTATCAATAATGTAATCAGACCAAGCCTTTGTGGCACTGTAATGTAGTTGACAGACGCACATCTTGATGAGACCGGAACGTCTGATTACATTACCAACATCAATCAGGATGAAAATTTCAGAAGACCACGGCCTTATAGCCAGAATAATAATTTAAATAATTAAAACTGTATCATAAATTAACAATAAATTGTGAGTAATGGATTTCTGAAGTTTTTACCACAACTTTTTTTATGTTATAGTCTAATTATTTAAAATTAAAAATATAAAAGGACAGGATTCATATAAAAAAATAGACCACACACTCACTTTATGAAATTTGGTTGCTGTAATTTTTTAATAATTATTTACTTCAAAGTAAGCGTAATGTAGAATGTATTACAGGTAGATACAGAATGGATAGGTGCAACCCGTTGAGAGATGTTGGCAGCTTGAAGTCCGCCAGCACGCTTAATGTCAGCAGAAGTGACGCTTAAAGCAGAATTTGAACGTATTAGTAATAAGAGAGGAAGGCTAAACCGCAATATGTATAATCCATTGCTAATGTAATGCAGCAGTTGCGGATTTATAGGCCTAATCCTTTTCTGTATTTAAACAATATGCTCGCTGCCTACTATGTTTTTGAAGTCTTCTTCCGGTATAGACCGTGTCAAAAATGTCTTGTATGACAACGTTTCACTCATATTACAATCAGTATCCTCAGGTCGAAGTGACAAAAACGCCGGCGAGTGAACTCAGTTATATAGTGGCGGTGGGTGGTCCGGTAAGTAGGCCTAAACCCTGTCCTGCAGGCATTACGCTTTGTTTGGTTCAGTCAATCTGCGTCCTTTACTTTCTGGTTTGACTGCACGTGGGTCGACTGACCGCACAAATAATGCACAAAGCGCAGCGCCTACAGGGTATGGTCCACTTATCGGACTATCCACCTCCACTTCTACACTATAGGCTTATAACTGAGTTCGCTTTCCGGCGTTTTTGTCACTTAGACCTGAGGATACTCATTGTAATATGAGTGAAACGTTGTCACACAGGAAATTTTTTTGGAGAAAATTTTAGAAAATTGAGAAAATTAAAAATATCTTAAAGCGATCGACCAGGGCCTAATAGCCCGGATAGTGTAGACACTTTTAATAACGACTTCGGCTGTGAGAACTTTGAAAAGATTAAGAATGTTACGAAGATAATTCGTAAGGAATTTAAAAAACAATAATTAATATTTATAATAAATATTACTAAACCAAAAATATTTTTTTAAATTTTATAATTAATCTATTTGTCATTTTCAGATATTAGACATATAAAGAAGTAATTAAGTAATTTTAAAATCAATTGTTTAATAACAGCTGTTTTGTAGGTGTGTGTGTTACATAGTTTGTATGGTATAAAACTGTTGCATAAATATAGGTCTATAAGTAATCATATTATAAGGAATATTACAATTTTCCGGGATTGTTTTTGGCCGTGGTCTAATTTGTTCATTTTTTTCACCAGATGTTTCATCTGTACCTATGATGGACATTATCAATGGCGCGGGAACACAAATCACATCACCCGCAAACAAAAGTTAACAAAACGTTCATTTAAAAAGAATGAAAACTACAGTCAATTGAATTATCTCTTCAGTGTCTTAATAAATCGTAAACTACAACTTATAAACTGTTTTGTAAGCACGTATTTTAATAAAAATGATTAAATTTTAAGGTATTTCTTTGTATAAAACTAAGTTAGAAAACAAAACTAATAAAGCAAGTTAGAAAAATTACTTTATTAAAGTAGCTCTAATTAATCTGATAAAAATTAAATAACCTTACAAAATAAAAAAATTAAATTACTGAAATAAGCAACTATTACAACTTTATTCATATTTAGCAAATAAACTTAATTATATAATTGTTTTCAGAAGCTAACTTCGATAAATAAAATTTCTCTAAATCATAAAATAATAAAATTTCATGAATCTAATAATAAAAGTAATAATTTGCTAACTTAATATAACATTATTTCAAATTAAAAAAATTGAATTTTTAATTATAACTGCACTAAAAATTTGTTAACTTTTACAGGTAATTTAATCATAGACACAGAAAATGCTATACCTAATTGATATAGAAAAACATAGACAATACAAATAAGAATAAAGTAGACTGTAAAGTCGTTAATAAAAAAAAAAGTCATTATTTGTATTTGATTCAATGACAAATTTAACAAGACAACCAATTAAAAACATTCAGAAATGATAAAAAATATTAGACGCAAATTAATCTGTAAATGATTGTGTCAATAAAAATTCACAAAGTAGTTTGAACACTACGCTATTTTACATATAGGTATATTATAAGCACTATAATTATTATAAAATTCGAAATTATTCAAAAACAAAATTTTGAAGTTGCATTTAATAGTAGTGGAACAGATTTTGACAGAATCACATCTAAAACAACTAACATAACTCATTATTTAGTTGGTGTGTGTATAAAATTCAATAAAAATTACTTAATAAATTCTATGTAAGCCGTTTTAAAAATCGTTTAAAGATAGAACTATTCAACACAACAAATTTTATAAAACTAGAAATGTATAAATTTCTCTACACATTCCCTTATCAATAGTGATACATCCTTAAAATTAGATAATGTTATTTCATTAAAACATCTATCAAAAAGGTCATAAAATAAACTTTTGGGAAAATTTAGAAAGATACAAATTAAAATAAATAATAAATTAATTGAGGAAAAATCCAAATTAAAGAAAAATTTATTATGTCTTTTATATTATTAATTGTATAAAATAAAATATTTACTTATCATAAATACCAATTTATTTGTGTACCATATCTATATACTCGTACATAATGTACATTAGGCCTAGATATATGTACAGGAGCTGTTATTAGATAATAGATTTCAAATTTGCTTAGTTACGTCTTTATATATTTAATATCTGAAAATGCCAGTACAGAAAGGCTATAGGAAAAGCGTAATATAAAACTGAATAAACAAAAAAATATTATTACATTAAAAATATTGTTTTTATTGTTGTTATATAAACAATAACTATTTGTTTAATTTTTTAAATTCCAGTGTCAATTTACAACATCATCTTTTATGGAAAGAACAGACTTGTCGGTTTTATTTTTCTACGTATTGTAATCTTTCTATTTCCTATATATATTTTGACACAATTTATTGTTTTTGTGTTAATCTATTTCCAATAATAGGCAATGTATTTATCCGCATTGTTACTATCATTTAGATCTGAAAGACACAAGTTAATTAGTCAATACTCACGTGTTCGTTCTCCAGCTGACACATGGGATGGGCTCGAGACTGTGCATAATCGACGGACGCGATCAACACAATGAGCACAAGCCTACACAGAAGCACGAGAGAAACCTTCATGTTGTCACAGTCAGAACTCGGGAACCAATGAAACAGACAGTACGTGTTTCAGTACTTTATATATGTAGGTCTACATATACTAGCGATAGTACTGCAATATTTTTAACTATTTATCACGACTTGATATTTTCCAACAGACCCGTGTTTTGCTTTAATCTCCGTACACTATGACCTTGTTACATTCGCAAAATATGAATTAAAAAAAAAACGCTGACAATTATCTTACTCCGTGGTGTCATCACTGGAATATGTAATTTGTGCACTTCTGGGGCGTATTTTCGGGACCAGACGAACGGGACCGCACCCCCAAGAGGGTCAATGAAGTTGACGAATTTTGTTAACCTTTTAATTTTAGGTTGTTTTATTCTTTTTTCAGCTGTGCACACTAATATAATAGTTAATGTGTTTTTTCTTAACATACAAGCAGGTTCATTATACAGCAGTAGCTTATACGTTTGAATATGAAATAGCCTGTAGGAAAATCAATAAAAAACGTCTCTTTCAATTGCTTCTTCTGCGTGTATATTATTCTTTTCTAATTCCTTTTGGATTTCTTAAATCCAACTTGATGTTGACTTCTTCCTCCACAGATATTTAAAGATCTGCTTCGTTAACCTATTGTCGTCCATTCTATATAAATGTCCAAAAAAATGACAGTCTTCTTTTTCTCATTGTTTCCGTTATATTTTCTGTACTTTGATATATTTCATCATTACTTCTTAATTTCCAACCTTCTGAAGTTTTTCGTGGGCCTAATATTTTCTTAATAATTCATCTTTCCAATATTTCTAGTTTGTCTTAATTATAATTCAATGGTAGACATTCACTTGCATATAGGCATTCTGGCTTCACTACTGTACTGTAATAACTTATTTTCGCATTTTTAGATATGCACTTTTTATTGTAAATATCTTTAGTTATACCATATTCCCTTTCCATCTTATGAATCCTTTTTTATTCCTTATAGTCGTAGGCCTATGTTAAAATTTATTTGGCTTTTGGTTGTTTACAATGATGTTATTGTGTATAGGAGTGGTATATAGTTTCAATTTTCAGTGTTTCCAAAGTTTATTGTCATAAAAATAGTGTCGTGTGTTGTGTTGATTTGTATTTGTTATGGTACCTATTAGTTTGTCTTGTGTTTTAGTGCATGTCCCCCCCCCCAGTAGTGCAGGTTTTTCCATACGTTCCAGAATCCTCTGGAGACACTTGAATTACTCATTAAGTGGCGTGCACATTGAGGGTGGAAAATTTCTATATAAGGCGTCCGCGACGTATAAAAGACATAGCAGCCGGCTTGTCAGTCAGTTGTGTTGAACGATTTTCCTTAGCGCGGATCGAGTGTTTGTCGAAGTATTGTGTGAAGTGTTATTGTGTCATAATTCGTATGGAACTCTATTATGTCACATTATTATTGCGTGTGGCCAAATCTACCTGGAAGTTTTGTACTAGTTGAATACCAATTGTTATTTGTGATTAATTAAAGCTGGTGATTAGTGACTTCATTGGTGTCTTGTATTTTGTTTTCCTGTGTACCATACGATGATCAGTGAGACCGTCGTAACAATATTTTACTTAATTAAGTATACACTAGTGAATCCATAAGTCAGAATGTTTTTTAAATAATTAACAAATACAGTAGTCGGTGACAATTTTGCTCAGAGATCCGATTAAGATATTACGTTGTGTGTGTCTTAACAGGGAATCGATGAGTCTTCTTTCTGATTTTACTAAACAAGTTTTTAAAATATACTAAAATTATAATAATGCCAATAGAACTGCTATGCAAATCGATATGAGTTTTGGAAGGCAAGGCCGCTTGTACACCTGAAGCGTTTCAAATGTTGTTAGGATTTATCTTTTGCCACCGTGCTAAACTCACGCCTTGTAATTGTGTATGATAGCTTCTACGCAGTAAGTAAAAGAATTAGCTATAACTATGGTGTAACAAACTCTGTTTCTATAACAGTCTTAACGTCTTTTGCGGCTTCTAATTTGTCGCTGAGTCTAGAGTTCTGCCGTTGGATTAGGCCAATGTGTGTAACAGCTGGATGTTATCAATGTCTACAAATGACTGATTTTTCTGCGTTTTCAGCACCTGAACATCATTCGCCTTATAAAAATGATTAGTTTTGATACAAGGTTATGCATACCCACTGTTAGCCTTAATATTAAAAATCTATTTGTCAAATTCTGAGAGATGTTTTTAAGAGACCGGCCAGTATGATCAAGGTAGATAGAGTCACAATCTTGGCAGTTTATTTACCGACGGCTGGTTTGCCTCTTCTGCTAATGTAGTCATGTAGGTCTGTCTCCACCAAAGCGTCACGCCACCTTCTTTTATGACGTCGTCCGCTTCAATTTCCAGTGTATACTATCTCGTCTATTATCCATAGATCTTTAGTTCTTACTCGACAAGTGTCGTCACCATCTCGTCAGACTTATTCCAAGAGTTTTCTTTGGTTCATCGTGTATTCCGGCTTTTTGCCCCAGCAGGATGCTGACCTCATTATCATCAGCGGGATGTTCCCTTATCGTCTCGCAGAAACAGGGAAGACATGCAAGGATTGTGATGCAAGAGATATTAACATTAGCCTTCGGAAACCTAACAACGCCGGGTTTGAGGTCGCCAAGGGAGGACAACAGACACCTTGCACAAGTCGGTCTGGATTGTAACGATTCTCTTCATTGTTTACCAGTCGTGTGTAAATTAATTGTGTTTTATCAGTTGTCAATTTTATTGGTAACTTTAGACACGCGTATAGTCTTTATTTCTACTGTAAAATTAATGGTATAAGCTGCTTAATTCATTTATTTTTTCAGTGAAGTGTTTGTGAGGATCGGTCAAAAATATAACACAAATTTTAATTGATTTGGGTGGACGTTTCGACAATGTTTATTGTCATCATCAGGACAATCGTTGCTGACACCAACACAAAACTTGCGCAATTGTCCTGATGCTGATAATAAACATTATAAAAAATATTATTTAGTGTCATTATTAAAGATGAGTAGTCTGTCTCTTCTGTAGGATTCTTGTGGTCTGTTTCTTGGTGGTAACTTTTACTGGTGTTCACATTGTTGTACCGCACATACTGCTTATGTTTAACAGTTACATTCTGAAAGTTTAACATCACATTTAGGTGATGTTATTTAATTATACAGATGTCATCGTCACACACTCAAGTCATTTACAAGATTTACATCATTCGGCAATTACACACGCTTTACCTAGTCTACATGTTTTATATTGTCAACACCACTTTCAGTACGCTGTATCAGCAGCGGAGTCTCTGAGTCAACTGGACTAACTAACTATAGGGGTAATGAGGCTGTCCGCGCGCGGGTAGTTTCTCAACGCGAAAAGTAGTTCTCAATTATTATTAATTATTTTTCTTTAATTTGCTTACAATTTAATTACATTACTCTATACTTCTATTACTCTTTTATGTAACGCGAGGTCGTTATAGATTTATTGGGTTTCTTACATTTAATTTTATTAACTGATACATTGGCAAATCGGCATGTTACTACCGGTTTGGGGCATGGAGGAAGGGTTCGTCAGTACCTTATTAAATTATTTTAGTATTATAATTTTTTATTTTTTTGTATTTTTTTATTGTGGGATTTAGGCATCTTAAATCGTCACAACTTAAACTGAACTAAAAGCTGCCACGAGAATAATTAGCACTATTACTGTCTTCTCTTTTTCTTTTTAACAGCCCTCTTCTGATCCTCTTCTTTTTGTTTTCTCCTTAACTTCTTTGTTTCCTTTTTTAATTCAATTTTTGTCAATTTCCGTGAGTACTTCAACCATTAATTTTCCTGGTTTTGTGCCCAAACTTTCAAGCACATTACATTTTGTAACTGACCCATCATTAAAACATATCATTGCATCTGTAACTCCTGGTTGTAATGTCTGACATCCCACTAAAGTTGATTTTGGCATTCTTTTCCAAATAACACTGTTTATGCTCTCATTAGGGTTTTGCCTTTTTCATTGCAAGCAATGTGTCAGCAAGTTTGGTTGTGATAGGTGCTTGAATACAAGCTTGATTACATCCATAACTGCTTTTGACAGTAAATACTCATGTTTAAAATATATTTTATATATATGAAAGTTATTTGTAACAATAAAGTACGTACGAAGTTGTACTGTACGAATTCGTCGGCGCGACATAGTCTACCCAGGCGCGTGCCCAAGATGTGAAGGCATGCCATTATTAATTTTTTACACCTAGTAAATTACTATAAAGGTATGTAATGTTATATATTTTCCTAAACAGAATTAACAGGAGAATTGTTTAGGCCTATTGTTTAGGCTCCCCTTAAAGCTAAACAGAGGAGTTAATTACGTTTATGACAAAAGTGAAAACTCATATAAAATTCTCGCTCGTACCAATAGAGTATGAAACATCAGAATAATGTTGTTAAACCTACAGGAACGACTTTAAGAATAGTGCCATTTACTGAACCGATCAAAAAAGGGCAATGTAGCCTATGTTAACAAACAGATGTTGCTAACGTTACCACGTGTTGTTTGCGTTTAATTATTTCAATATGTTCTTCAAGTTAACGTGCAAAAGTCAACTAAACATAGATAAATGTAAATTGTTTAATTAAAAATCTTAATTTTAACTAAATTACTTTAAAAGGAATCGCCTTAGGTATTTAAATAATGTGGAACCTCCGCCGCATGTCACCTCCGCGGCTCATCTTCAGCTTCCAACCAAAATCAACAGCCGTAACTTGAACTAAAATAAGGACAAGTTCTCATCGAAAGTTTGGAAAATAGTAGCGTGCAAAAAGTGAATTTCATGTTTGTGAGAGTTTTGAATCCGTCAGCTGGGGTTTACACGTGATTAAAGGAACCTGTGTGTGCAAAGAATGTTACTTTGATAACGACAATTGTGTGTGTATGAAGCTATTAAAATAATTTTATTTTCAATTATATTCTTTATTTACATAATTTACATATATATTTTATATTTTTATCACATTATTGATATAACACATAAGAACAACAGTAGACCTACTACAGAAATCACAATTTTCTGTTTTCAGTATTGTAATATCTTGTAATAAAAAAAGAACATAATTGTGTACATGTTTCACAGTTGCGCAGAACAGTTTTCTTTACATTGTAATTTACAGAGTGCGGTCTCTCCGTGTTTCCAGACACACTTGTGTTGCTCCGTCTGCTCTCATTATTACCTTTTGCATTCTCCGGCCGTGCACGTCAGGCCAGTGCAGCATCTAACGTAGATGCACTGAAACACACCACACCTTATGAGTGTTGTTTAACAACTATAAAAATTTACTGTGTTTAGTATGTAGGCTATTGTTTGTAGTAATAACATTAAAAGTTTACAAGTCAGAACTTTATACTATGGTGCCCGGCTCATTCTCATACACCTCGCGCTCCAAAGAAAGTAATTCGATTCAACGCATCACGAAATGGCTGAAACGAAAAAGCAGTGTTGCCATGTCAATCAAATAAATCTTTTCCACACATAGCTACTCAAAATTTCCCCGCTTCACAAATATGTGTGCTTCAAGCAAAGCGTAATATTTCAAATAATGTGATAATATTCTAAACGTTTAAACACGTACTAGAAAAAACAAACTTTAATTTCCGTGAATAAAGTTTAGCGCACACCGCTGCCGCCTTCGACGTAGGGAAGAACCTGATAGTATGTATACGAATAGAAAAACAAGATCTTCTCAAGTTGAACATATAGAATGTTTAGACGAAACATGGGTAAATGTATGTCACAGTTTACGAAAAAGCTGGACAGATAATACTGTGGAAAGAAAAATGAAAGTACCTTTACGACGGATGGGGGTAGTTATATTATTATAGCCTACATGCTGGGACATCCAAAGGTTTCACATATAATTTTTTTGTCCCTTTAAATCAAAGAAACCGAGTGACTTCTACCAAGAAATGAACTGTGAAAACTTTACCAAGTGGTTCACCGACTCGTTATTAAAATACCTCACACTGCTGCCGACTATTGTAATGGATAACGCCCTTTATCACTCGGTTATAATTTAACAGACAGGTAATAATAATTATATTTTTAGTTTTGGTTTTATTGTAAAAGTATCAAGAACAAAACACTGACTCGTATTTTGCTGTTGTAGGTTTTTTTTTATTGTTGTTAATTTGTATTTTATTTAGAGACAATTATACACTAACAGAATGATCACTGTTGGACACCACTATATAAAAATTATCCCGATTAGCGCTTTCACGCCTCACAGCTCATCGTCAGATCGGAATTGGCAGAAACTATGTGAAAACAAACCCTTCACTCCTCCCACACCACCCTGATCACACACAACAAGCTATAATATAAATGTCCCTTCCCCACCCCTAAACACTGTCCCACCATCTGTACATTTACATACATATTTTACAGTTACATATTTTTCTAGCAAATTCCTTGTATTTCAGTGTTTTGTGTGTGTGTGTGTGTGTGTGTGTTGTAGCATAACAAAATTATCACATTAAAATTTTAACTTAATGCAACATAAATAAAGAAGAAAAGGTCCATAGTGAGTGAGAAGAATGAATTGGTTAAAGATTAAACTAAAGAAACTGTACATTAAGTCAATAAAATGTTAATAAGAATAAACAATAACAAAGAAAACTATTGGTCAAAATAACCTACTATGTAAAAACCCAATAAACCAGCAGTATACCCAGTAGATTGGGGAAGCAGTAAAAAGGAAAGAAAAGAAAAAAGAGATAAAAAGGTGAAAACAATATTAATAAGGGAAATTTATAAGGTCAAGAAGCAGAGAAACCACAAGACAAGAAATTTACTAATATAATAATGAAGAAAGGACAAAATATGTCAAGATTCCTACAAAGAGCCTAGAGATAAGAAGAGCTATTCCAAAAAATGTTAATAAAGGAATACATGCCATTGAACTAAATTAAAACTAATATATTTAGATCCAGTAACTCAAGTTACAAGATACAATCCAATGAAAACCGAATTGTAAACTAGATATAAGTATTATATGTAACAACCAAAAGACTACCAATAGTGTAGAAACAAACCAAAAACTACCATAGTGTAAAAACAAAAGACTACCATTAGTGTAGGAAATATAAGGTGAAATACCATAATAAATGCAATAAAAGTTAGAGACTACAGTGAGTGTAGAGAATAACAAGTGACACACTATAAAAAAAAGAAAATAGTGTAGGAAATAAAAATTATTTAAAAGGACTACCATTAGTGTAGAGAGATACAATATAAAAAACCATAAGAATCAAGGACAGTCTAAGGACTGACAACATTATTAGTGATAAGAGTTTTTTAAATTAGATATAAGAAATAATATTACCCATAAAATGTTTTTTTTAATTACAGTTAAGTAAATTGTGAGAAAGACAATAAATACCAGAGGACAGTTCATAACTGAGGGTATAACTAATAATAAGATGTTTGTTATTTATTGTTAATCAGATAATATGTTAGATATAAGGTGATAATAGATATAAGACATTTTTAATCACAGTTAAGTTAATACCAAAAGAGACATAAATACAAAAGGCAGTTAATGACTGACAGTATTACTAGTAATAGGATGTTTTTATTTTCTAATTAAATTATGTCTAGGTAATAATAAGTATAAGATATTTTGTTATAATTGAATGATACAGTCAAAAATAATAGATATAAGATGTTTTTGTTAAAATTAGGTGATATATGAAAAATAGTAGATAATAAGATATTTTGTTGTATTTAAAATCATGTTAACTAATTTTCAAGTTTGTAAGGCAGAGAGGCAAGTAGAAAATAGGAATGTTATAATTTTATTTAAAACTGTAAACCATATGAAAGGTACAAAGCAGACTAGCTAATACACCACTCTAGAAAAACAGACCAGTAATGTAAACCAAAACTTATCTATCAGAGAATTAAACTACATAATATAGGGAATAGAATTTAGCCCATACAACACAAAAATATGAAAATGTAATTAGTACAGATACAAATAATAACGAATGGAATGACAAAGGAAAGAAAATTAACTTTTTTTGGAAATAAATAATACTAGGCCTATAATGGTAATCAACTCAGACTAAAAAGTAAATTAATCAATATTGAAGTGTTATAACAACAAATTATTAACAACAAAAGATAATCACGGAGTGATTAATATTATTTCATGGAAATATTATCATAAAAACACTTGTAAACCATTTAAATACTAAATTGTACAAAAAAAGAGGCCTACAATAATTATCAAAAATTGTAAATTTTAGGCTTAAATGAACTTAAAACAGACCCAGCTATATATCCAATTATGTAAAATTAATTTAAGAATATTGCTGAATAGTTAGATTTTTGTAAAATTAAGAAATAATTGAGTTACAGCAATAAATCGGAAAACTTGTTATGTATATTTAGAGGATGAACCAAATCTGAGACATGTACTTTTATAAATAAACAATGGAAAGAGGAAAAAGACATTTCATAAATTACCCCAAAACGACGACTTTCAGAGGGCAGTCTATTGTTAATCGTTAATATGACCAGTTGAGAAATTACTAACAGAAGACCGAAAAAGTATAATTTTGTGCAAAACCGCGAGTGTGGCCTCGAAAAGTGTAACAGAGGTTAACTAAATAAAAATAACACTAACAGATAAGAATTAACACCTAACTAATTCAGAACAACAGCAATAACACTATCTAACACGAGCACAAGAAATCAACGGCCATTTTGAAGGAATATTAAACCATACTAGCAGAACACGAATACAACACATTTGAACACCGGCCACTTCACCAGTAAACCACCACGAAACGACATCGCAGAAGAAGGGAGAACACTCTACACTATATTCCAGGACAACTACAACTTCGCAGAGAAGGGAATACTCATTTATTTCTGAGGGAGAAGCTCAACCAGCATCAGCAGTGCATAGCAGAGAAAATCGAGGTTACGGCGGCCATACTTAATTTCCGAACGAGTCCAGGACACAGCCTGCTTGAAGCCAGTGACGTCATTCGACGAATGGTTCGATGTTACTTTTAATAATTTACAATTTACATAATAATATTGTTTTTTCAGCCATAATAATTTATTTTAAAAATAGCTGTAAGAATTGTATCTTGTTGCTTGCCCTCTCTGACCATTTCGACAGCTAAAAGAATCCTAATTAATTAATCTTGTAAAAATATATTTTGTCAATATTGTTCGCTACCGACTTGAGCAGATATCAACCAATGCCTGGTTCACGCGCAGCCTGAATGGCGCATAATTTCAAATGTCAATAAATGAACATAATTATTCAGTTATGAGAGTTTGTATTTATTTGTGTAGTGAATGCTAGTTATTCTTTTTTCTAAAAAAATAATTTACAGGTATAAAATAAATATTTGAGAGGAAGAAGAAGAGCAAAGTCAGCAAAGAAATTTAACAGATCTAACTCCACAATTAAATTATTAATAGAACAAATAGTTTCGAACCACAAATTCATACCTATTTAATTGGAAGTAATTCAAGCACACACACAAATAATTAATTATTTATTAATTGAATTGAATTAATTAATTAAAAAAAATATATATATAAGTAAAATTTTATAACTTACAAAAATTTGTATTATCAACAAATCACCCTTTATTATCATACATTATTTATATTTAATTTATTCTTTGTAATTGGGAATAATTACCAATTGGTGAATCTAAAGTGGAGCTGTATCATCGGCGAGTTCAACACCGAGATTCAGACAACATTTATTAGCATCACAATTTCTATCTTTATATCTTTATTTTATTTTATATTTGTAATAAATTATATTACAAATTGGCGTCCAACTAAAGGGCTTAAAATAGGAGTTAATAGAGTTATAAAATAAGGACGATTGTCCAGTTTCCTATTTTAGCTCGGCAGCTGTCAATAGGTCGGAAGGAGAAGCAAGATGCACAGGAGGGCTACATCAAGAAAAAGGGCTGTGGAGGCCGAACAGGAGATGGATATGGAGGATACAGAGGCGACACCAGTGGAAGATGTGGAGTCGATGTTACCGCCAGCAGAACCAAACAAGCCTGCACCACAGGAGGAACAGCCGGAGAAATCCACCACAAAGGAAGATACAAAATTGGATAGAATGATGGAGATGTTACTCAGAGAATCTAAAGCGACAAAGGAAGAGTTGGGTAATAAAATCGGGGATACCAATAAGAAAATCGAAGAAAACAGCAAGAAGATGGAGGAGAAAAATGGAAGAAAACAGTAAGAAGATGGAGGAGAAAATGGAAGAAAATAGTAAGAAGATGGAAGAAAATAATAAGGAAATGAAGAATGATAACCAACCATTGAAGGAAGAATTGGGTAATAAATTTGGAGATACCAGTAAGAAGATGGAGGAGAAGATGGAAGCAAACAGTAAGAAGATAGAAGAGAAGATGGAAGAAAGTATTCAGAAAATTGAGGAGAAAATGGAGGAAATAAAGACTGACAATAAACAGTCGAAGGAGGAATTAACCCAGATAAGCCAAAAACTGGAAGAGACCAACAAGAAGATGGAAGAAACAAGTCAGAAAATGGAAAGCAATAATCAACAATTAAGAGAAGAATTGAAAGAGACGAACCAAGAGAATATGAACCGATTAGATGGAAAGATGGAAGCATTGAAGGAAGAATTGGGGCAAAAGATAGCTGAAAATAATGAAACAATCAGCAAGAAGGTAGAAGAGGAAATAACGGTAATCGAACAAAAGATTACAAGAGCTGACGAAAGATGGAATCAGACCGAACGAGAAGTACAGAGTATCAAAACAGAAATAAACACTAAGGTTAACAACATTGAAGAAACAAATAGGAAGACTTTAGAGGAAATACTAAAAGAAACACGTGAAGACTGGGAGCGAGTGCAGGACCGATTCACAGAAAAATGTGACGGCATTGAAGCTGCTGTGACCAGTATCAACAGTCAGGTGCGACAGAATCAAACAGATATAGACCTATTACACAGTCGACCGACAAGCATTACCAGTTGTCCTAACAGCGAGAATCGCGAAGGAATTAATTTCAGATTTTATAAAAACAAACCGATGGAGTTCCTAGCCAGAATCGAAGAGTACTTCACCAAACACAGAGGCAATCGCTGGAGGGAGAATAAAGAAGTACTTGACGAATCGTTCAAGGAGATAGCTGATAATTGGTGGATGGCGATAAGAGACGAAGTGACCGACTACCAACAATTCAAAAGACTATTCAAAGCCAAATATTGGTCTGAATCGATACAAAATATCGCTAGAGACGGGATCTGTCATGGAAAATACAACCCGTATGGAAACCAGACTCTAACGACGTACTTCTTGGGAAAGGTGTGCGTGGCCAAACATCTAGAGCCCAGAATACCGGAAGAATGCCTGGTCAGCAAGCTCTCATACCATTATGAGGAAGATATAATACGAGCTAGAAGAAACAGTCAAATAAAGACTGTACCACCAATGACCGAGCTCTTAGAAATGTATGAGCATGAGGATTACTACCGCCAAAGTCGCAGGAGATATGAAAGTCCGGAACCAAGAAGTAACACCAATAATTCGAATAATAATAATCGGCAGAATGTGGGCAACAACAATAATTATAATTCCGCAAATCGGAATAATGCCGAATACAATCATAACACCCGTAATAACAATAATGTACCTAGATTTAATAACAATAATAATAATAATCATGTTCCTCGAATTAATAATAATGAGGGCAACAACAACAATAATAATAATAACCGTCCACCAAACAACGACGGTTATTATAATAATAACCGTAATTATGTTCCAAATGGTCAGAGAAACCCCAACCCCTCTAATAACAATTATCATAGTAATTATAACAGGAATTTCCCGAATGGAGGTAATAACAATAATTACAGGACATATCGACCCCATATTAACTACATCAGAGCGGAAGGCAGTGGACAGAGGAGGTACCAGCCTCAACGAAGGAGCCGATATTATGAGTATGAGACCTTTCAAGGAAGTCGGGGAAGTAATAGTTACAGAGAATACGAGCCCAGACGCAGTTCCAGCCTGGACAATCAACGAAGACTACCTGTAGCGGAAGCCCAACAGGACGATCGTGCTGAACCAAACGAAGCAGTTTCAGGACTCCAAGCTGATGCTTCCAACGGCCTAATCCGTAATGATGCGGAACATTTAAACGAACGGAGGCAGTAATAAACTCCAATAACCCTTTACTGCTCCAATCTGCTGGGTTTGACCAAGAAATAAAATCAAAGAAAGAAAGAAAAAATTTTACAATAATATACAATAACTATTTGAAAGATATCCGTAAGGACTTGCTAGAAGAAAACGAAATTAACATTAATAATAATGACAATGAAATAATATATATAATTGCAGAAATTGAGGGTATTTCTGTCCCTATAATGATAGACACTGGAGCAAATGTCTCCATAATAAATCGTAATGAATTGGACCGGATACAGCAGGAATGCCACAAAAACTTACCGGTACTACCTATTAATAATATTGTACTTGTAGGAGCTACCGGCCGACAGAACAAAACCATAAGAAAACAGGTATCCCTAAGTGTCAACAGTCAGGGCATTAGTGTGGATATGATATTTCTTGTTGCAGCCGGATTACCTTTCAACATCATGATAGGATGTGACATATTGCGCAGAAACTCAGCAGTTATCGACTTGTGCAGAGGAAAGGTATCACTCTTTTCTGAAGGTTCGACCTGGGTAGCCAATTTAACTAACAACAAGATGCTAGACTCCAGACAACTTCTCGACCACAAAAATAAGGTGAATTACTTGTCAAACTACTCGACAAACAACAAGCCAGTACATCAGGATTCGGAGGATGACCTATGGCCACAAAAGATTCAGGAGATACGTGACTTCCAGTGCCACAATACTACCGAGCAATTAGAGGAAAACCAGCTGAATCAATTAGTCAACATATATGAAAAATATCGAGCTGTATTTTCGGACGAACCTGGAAAGATCCGGAACTACCAATGTTCCATACGATTCAGAGAATCGGTAGAATTTAATCGAAAGTCGTATCCCATAGCACAATCGTTGAAGGAAGCCGTACGCACAGAGATCCAGAATATGATCAATAAAGATATTATCGAAAGCAGTCAATCGCCATACACTAGCCCAATTGTGCTTATACAAAAGAAAAATGGGAAGGTAAGGCTTTGCCTTGACGCACGTGAGATAAACAAAATGATTATTAACGATCGTACCTCACCTGGCGAAATTGATGAGATATTGAAGAGATTTCACGGAACGAAGTTCATTACTACGTGGGATACCGTGTGAGGGTATTGGCAGGTGGAGTTGCACCCAGCAAGCCGGCAATACATGGCGTTCATCTTCGAAGGGCGCAACTATCAGTTTAAGAGGTTGCCCTTCGGGTTAGTGAACTCAGTAGCTGTTTTTGTCGCCTGTATGGATCATATACTCGGACCAGAAGCGCTCCAATTCACGACTGTCTATGTTGATGATCTCCTAATAACATCAACCAATTGGGAAGAACACTGTTACCGTGTGGAGCATGGCTTGAAGAAGCTGGCTGAAAATAATGTTACCCTTAAACTAGACAAGTCCAAGCTTATAGCTAAAGAAGTGCAATTCTTGGGTTTCCAGTTAAACAGTCAAGGAATAACACCATCAACAGAAAATGTAGACGCCATACAACGATTCCCTATACCAAAAAACAGAAGGCAACTACAATCATTTTTAGGCCTGTGTAACTACTATAGGAAGTTCCAAAATAATTATTCCGAACTGACGGCCCGGTTTCAGTACCAGTTATCGTCCAAGAATAAATGGCGATGGGGTCAAGAACAAGACGAAACCTTCAAATCAATTAAGGAGAAGTTCTTAGAAGCAGTAATGCTCAACCATCCGGATTTTAACCGTCCCTTCTTTCTAAACTGTGACGCTAGTAACATTAGCTTGGGATCAACGCTGTACCAAGAAGACGAAGGTGGAAACCATCTAGTAGTGAGCTTTGCTAGCAGAACCCTTAACCAGTGTGAAAAGAACTATAACGTGACGGAAAAGGAACTGCTAAGTGTAGTCTTTGCCTGTGGGAAGTTTCGGACGTATATCCTCGGATATCCGAACGGATATATCGGAAGTGACCGTTCGAACAGATCACAAATCTATATAATTTCTGAGAAGATGCAAGTTAAGCCATGGTAGATTGACCAGATGGGTACTTGCCCTGCAGGAATACGATATACAGTGGGAGTATGTTCCTGGAAGTAAATATGTAGTAGCCGACGTGTTGTCGAGAGTAAATATGGAAGAACAAACGTTCGAAGGCGAAAAGGAGAGCATCTTGAAAATCTATAATATTATTAAGGACAGATCCGATTTAGAAAAGATAGTGCAGGATATCAGCAAACACCAGCAGTCCGACCCGAAGTTAAACCACATTAAACTTCGTCTCTCCAGCCAAGATGACACAATAACCAAGTTTTATTGTGTACATAACGAAATATTATTCATCAAAACATCCCTTGATGAAGAGATATGGAAGGTCATGATCCCTACTACAATCGAAAAGGATATCATCCTGGACTATCATCTACGATACGGTCACATGGGAGCCATGAAGGTGATCAAGGCGATAGAAGAGAATTGCCATATAAAAAATATAAATAGAAAGACGAGAAACTACCTCAAAACCTGTCTGATATGTCAATTGGTGAAAACCAACAATGAGAAAAAAGAGGGTATGATGATACCAATTGCCTCACAAGCCAAACTGGAAAAGGTCTTTCTGGACATCTGTGGTCCATTTCCCCGCAGTGACGGACGCCATCGATACAAATACATTATTATCATGATGGATCACTTCACAAAATTCACAAAACTGTACCCGGTGAACAGAGCCACCACTTTGAAGACTCTAGGAGTAATAACAAACCATTACATTCCAGAGATAGGGAGCCCGGCGTCCATAATCACAGACCATGGAACGCAATTTAAGGGTTGGAGGTGGAGAAAGACTCTAAATACGTTGGGCATTAAGACGTACAAGACATCTGTCTACCACCCCAGCAGTAATCCAGCAGAGAGGGTACTGCGAGAAGTCGGAAGAATATTACGGACTTACTGCTATAATCAACAAAGGAAGTGGCAAGAATATTTATTAGCTACTGAAGAATTCCTTAATTTGGCATATCACCCTGCTATAGGTACCACGCCATACACGGCAATGTATGAAAAACCGCCTCCAAGAGAAATACAAGACATAATAGAATTCCCCATGAGTCAAGAATACAAGTTCAATCGAATCAGATTCTACAATAAATTAGCAGAAGACCAGGAAAGGCGCAAGAACAAGTACCAAAAGGCGATTAAGAAGATAATAAGCTATGAAGTCGGAGAAAAGGTACTATTAAAAAACAGGGAATTACCCAGTGCTTTGGAAGGCATTACCAAAAAGTTGTTACTGCTGTATACCGGCCCATACCTGATTATTAAAAACAATAATAACAATACGTATGTATTAAAGGATATCATTTCAAATAAAGTAAAAGGAACTTATAATCAATTATCAATTAAAAAATATATAGAGGAGAGATAAAAATTTCAAAATTCAAAAAAAAAAAAAAAAATTTTGTAAGTACAACTTACACCAAACATATTCGAAGAATTATGAAGAAACGAAAGGAATTTTGATGAACAAAAATTTCAAAATTCTAAAAAACAGTAAGGACAACTTACACCAATTATTCTACAAACTATTCGAAATAATTATTATAGAATAAAAAAGAATTTGGATGAATAAAAAATTTCCATCAATTATTCGACAAAATATTATGAAAAAAAAAAGAATTTTGATGAACAAAAATTTCAAAATTCAAAACAATAGTAAGTACAACTTACACCATAATATTTGAAAAACTACTATGAATAAGAAAGAATTTAGTTGAATAAAAATATCTAATGTTAAAAAATAGTAAGTACAACTCATACGAATGATGAGAAATAACTCTTAAATATGAAAAGAGATTTTGTAAGAAAGAGATACAAAATTCTAAAAGAGTAAGAACAAATCACACTCATAATTTGAGTGAACTCTTACATAAAAGAATTTGAAGGTAAATGGAGTACAAATGTAAAAACTCTCTCTCAAACTCTCCAGAGACCCAAAACAAAAAGAACAGGTTCCAGTAAACGAAAAGAACAACCAATGTTAAACAATTGGATAATTTAATGTTACCAGAACAATATATTAATAAATGTTAAAAATATTAGAAGAAGGAATGTAAAAAATCCTCATAAAAACCAGTGTTAATAAAGAAAAAAAAACCCTCAATAAACTATCACAACTATAAAAAACCATACTATAGTTTGTATGGTAATAGTGACTATGCTAACAATGACCACTATTATAAATTATGTAAATGAGACAATTTAAGACAAAAATGATACAGAATTTCAAATGAAAAAGAGAAAAGAAACCAGAATATCATATGATTTAATCAAAACAACTTAACCAAACTCACAAAGAAAATAATTTGATAAAGATGGAACAATGAAGAAAGACCAACTAAGTAGAGACCAAATATTAAGACCAGAAACCAAAAACCCTGGTACTATTAATGATAATATTGTTGTAATAACCACTGTTATAGTGATAAGTGATAAAGAATTAATTAATTAAACAAAAAAAATATATAAGTAAAATTTTATAACTTACAAAAATTTTTATTATCAACAAATCACCCTTTATTATCATACATTATTTATATTTAATTTATTCTTTGTAATTGGGAATAATTACCAATTGGTGAATCTAAAGTGGAGCTGTATCATCGGCGAGTTCAACACCGAGATTCAGACAACATTTATTAGCATCACAATTTCTATCTTTATATCTTTATTTTATTTTATATTTGTAATAAATTATATTACAGTGTGTGTGTGTGTGTGTGTGCATCCTTTTAAACTTACCCTCTTCCTCTCCACACACGTGGGTCAGTCACACACCCTTATTTTAAAACATCCAATTAGTACTATGCAATATAATTCTTAATCTTATCTATCTGTCCTCTATCATTTACTTCTTAATTATGTTATAAAATATTTCTTCATTATCAAATTTAATTTTAATATTAATTAAATTGTCTAACCCTTTTTCTCTTTCTTTCAGTATTTCTAACTCCTCTCTAAGCTTCCTTTCAACTGTGTTATTTACTACTATTACAATTTTGTATTCTTCCAAAGGATTAACAAACTTATGGTTGTCTTCTATGAAATGTCTTGCATATAACGAATTGGTTGTTCTATTACCTTCTCCACGTTTGTGGTCAGACAACCTGCATACGAATTTTCGTCCTGTCTCACCTAGGTACACTTTGTTGCAGTCTTTACATTTTAATTTATAAATTCCGCTTTTCTGTAATACTGGAATTTTTTTCTATATTCTTATTCCTTATCTTATCAAATACCGTTTCACATTTTTAATAGCTATATCTACTCCGTATTTATTAAAACATTTTATAATTTTTCTAGTATGTGAACCTATGTATGTCAATGACCCTGCATAATTCTTTTGTTCTGGTTCTATTTTAGCTTTTTATATGTTAACCCTTTTCATAACTTTATCCACTATGTTGGTGTTATAATTATTATTCCTTACAATGCCCTTTATCGTTTTTAACTCCCTATCTTTTGATTCGGTTTCTTTTAAACACTTCTGAGCTCTGTAACAAAATGAATTGATTGCCGCCATTTTATATCTATAAGGGTGGTAAGACTCTCTTGGTATAATTATATCAGAATACGACTCTTTCCTAAATATCCCAAACTGTAGTTTCTCATTATCTTTAATTTCTATGTTTAAATCTAAGTAATTTATTTTCTTACCTCTTATCTCTTCTTTAAATTGTAAGTTTTTATCCTTATTATTTACCTCATTTATAAACTCATGCACTTCTTCTATGCTTCCTTCCCAAATTACTAATACATCATCAACGTATCTAGACCATAAATTTTATATTGTCTTTATACTTAGTGGAACTTATTAATTGCTTTTCAAAATCATTCATATGTATTTCAACAAGAATAGGGGATAATGAAGACCCCATAGGTAAACCTTTTTTCTGTATATAAAGCTTGTTATTAAACCTAAAATAGTTCTGATTTACACATTCTTTAAATACTTTAATCAACTGCATTTTATGCTTTAATTTCTCATTTTTTAAATTCAGTTTGGGTCATATAGGAATAGAAGTTTCTTTGGTAGTTAAGTCGGGTCACCAGTTTAATCCTGTATAGCTGCATTTTCATGCAGACTTGAACATGCTCTTGGGACAGGTTGAGTTATGCACTATCTTGCCTAGGAACATGTCGGCCTTTGGGCCAACTTACTTTTAAAAGGGTTATAAGGCTTATGACAAGTTACTGTTTTCAATACATAACAAAATTTATCAATATTTAAATTCTTTTAATTAATTATGATCACTGGGGTGTTCACTGTATTCTAATTATAATTACTCCAAGTCTAAGTGCTAAATGTGGCAGCACTTTATAATAGTATCAGGCACTATGCCAACGCTTCAATTTAGTGTGTCCTGGGGCCACTGGTGTTACAAACATAATCTGTTATACACATATAATATGTTATACACATATTAGGTATTAAAACCTAATATGGATATTTATAGATTGTTAATTATTTACCTCATGGCGTGGAAAAGGGTGTGGCAAGATTTAATGATAGATGTTATAATTGTCCTGTGTTGTGGAACATGTATATGTATTGTATATTCGTGTGTATTTTTGGGGGTTAAATATGTATTGTATATTCGTGTGTATTTTTTGGGGGGGTTAGATATAGGGCTACAAGGAGAATATAAAACCTAGATTTTATATAAATTTAATTTCAAATGATATTTTTTAAAGCAGAAAATATAGATTTTATATTTATTAATTTCAAATAATATTTTTTTTTAGCAGAGAATCTAAATGTTATATTTATTGATTTTTTGTAAGTAACAATTTCGAAGGAGATATAATGGGTTTAGTTATTATAAAAAGATTTTATTGGTTGTTAATTTTGTGAGTTTTAATTGCAAGTCCCGTCTCACTGGATCCAGCGAATTTTTGGCTTCTCTAGGCTTTGGCCTAGTTTTAATTATCTTGTGGCCCCTCTTTAGAAAAAAAAAAATTTTCAAACAAACATTTTTTCAAAAACAAAAAAAAACAAATTTTTTTTTACAAGTCAAGGTTAAAGAGGGGTTACAACAGGCCCACCGGAAAAACCTATATGCCTATCTGTCTCTTAGGCTTTTACTCCCGGCGTCATAATTATTTAAATTATTATCCGTGCTGTAAGGCCGTGGTCTTCCGAAATTTTCATGCTTAATAATAGTGTTACGACGATCTAACTGATCGTCGTATGGTACAGTGGAAAACAAAATACAAGACACCAATTAAGCCACTAATCACCAGCTTTGATTATCACAATTAAACAGTTTGTAATTAATAAGATAGTCTCTAACAACAAATAAAATAAAATTGTTCACACGCAATAAAATGTCAAATAATATAAAACACAATTGTATTACAATCGTCCTGCACGATTATAAAACACATAACACTTCGCCCCGATAATTAGGCTGCTTTCCACTAATACCACTTGACCGAACAGAGTAATCGCCCGACAATAACTCGCAACTCAAACTGACTAAGCACCGCTGAAGCTTTGTATTTATACTCCGTTCAGACACCAGAACATACCACATACTACGCATGAGCTCTACACTAGTACCAGGGACGTAGCCAGGGGGGTTCGGACCCCCCCCAAATTGAAAATGTCTAACCATAAATACTAAAATCTCAAGCTAGAGTAAGTATCAATAGTCCAGTTACACTCAAGTTCTTAATACAATGTTGGTGGCGTGCGTTACGCTAATTCTCGCGCGCATGAAACTAAGTCGTGATTTAAAGAGATCTTCGTCCACCGAATCCCAAAAAAATTGTAGTCCTAACGCGAGAAAATAATCATTTGCAATAATACATCTCTGAGTTAAGAGAGGATTTAATACCTTTATCCAGATAAAAGGATTATCTGCTGAATATATTTATAATGTGATTCTAAAAACATGCAAAAATTTGGGACTTAATATGGACACCTTGTAGGCCAAGGGTATGATGGTGTTTCAATCTTTAGTGGTCACATCACTGGTGTTCATAATAGAATACAGGAGCTTTATCCAAAAGCTATATACGTACACTGTGCTTCTCATAGGTTGAATTTGGTACTTAGTGATTCTCTTTCAGTGCCTTCCATCAGGAATTGCCTTGGTGTCGTTAATGAAATTTCTAATTTGTTTAGAAATAATTCTCAAGCAAGTGAATTACTAAAAACAAACATTATCAAACTAGTACCTGATACCAAAAAACTCGGTTAGTAGGGCTCTGTGAGACAAGATTCGTTGAACGTCAAGAAACTGTTAATACATTTATCGAATTATTTCCTGCCGTAGTAAATAGTCTCTAGGAGTTGTCCTGTCATAGTAGACCGATTTCAATAAGTGCGTCGTCTCTTCTTGCATCCATTGGAAAAGGAAGTTTCTTAGTGGCTTTGATGGTTTGCGAATATGTCTTTAGCTTGACGCTACCACTTTCTAAACTACCTGCAAAAACCTGAGCATGACCTGTCAGTTTCCTTAATGTATGCTGATGATACCAACAAGGCACTTTGCAAGTTGCGTGAGTCAGGAACTAGTAATTTTGATGTGCAACAGTTCTCGAATATTTTTGAAAAAGCACAATTGATGGCGCAGAAGGTTTTGTTTACTACTATTGATATTCCGCCACGACAAGCAAAAATGCAACAATATAGAGAAAACCATCCGCATAATTCCGCAGAGGAACATTTTCGAACGACTATTTTTATTCCATGCATAGATAGTCTTATAAGTGCATTAGTTGCCCGTTTTGATAATAACCGTGACATTTTTCAAGTGTTGTTACCTAGGAATGCTAATCCCCAAAGTGCTGATGTTATATTAAAATTAAAAATATATTATGAGCATAAAACATCAGAATCGGTAGTCAAAGCAGAATACTTGCTGTGGTGAGAAAAATGGAAGAGCGAAGAGGAAAAACCAGTTAAACTACTGACGATTCTAGATGAATGTGATTAAAAATTTTTATCCAAATATCCGAATGCTATTATCTGTGTTAGCGACCCTGTCTGTATCAACAGCTGAAGTAGAAAGATCATTCTCGTCACTTAAGAGGATTAAGAGTTTTCTACGAAAAAAAATGGAAAATGAACGACTTACAGGACTGGCTCTGATGACCATTCACTACCCTGCACCTTTTACTGCTGAAGACGTTTTAAATTTTATGACAGTTAATGGAAAGAGAAGGCTGCTATTGTAAAAAATGGCTATTTCATTCATATTTTTTTTAAACAACTACTAGTGTATATTGTGCATTATTCCAGTAATCTGGTAGTGTAGGCTATTATGAGTTTTATTTTGTTAGTAAACTATTACGTTCCATGTGAGTATAATTTTCATTTCATTTGCTATTTTATTCAAAACTACGTATAAACTGTATGCTTGTCTATTTAATTTAGAAATTATAATATAATAATTTAAATCTTGGAATCGTACAAAACTGGGTTAATCAGTTTTATACTTAAAAATATTGGATTTAGAAATATCACACTTAAGATTATGTACCGTATATTTTTTGTTATTTTACCAATATCTTCTGCCATTAGACAAATATATGTCGTAGGTTTTATAAGAATTTTTGTATTGTCTAGCAATATTTATTATAAATTCCAGGTACTGAATTTGTTAAGATTAAATTTTAACCACTTAATGCTTGATAATATGTGTATAAACATTATATATTTAAATAATTTACATTAATCTATGGTATATTTAAGGTATGTATAAGGCACACACACACACACATATCTCCAAGCAAAATCCTGTCTACGTTCCTGTCCTGACTAGGACGTAATTGATTGCGGCCTTGACACAGTGCGCGCGGCTGGCGACGTCTAGAGAAGTCTTGCGAATGCATGTTGATATCCAACATGTACCAGATGAAACGTACGCACCCAACATTACAGCCGCATTCCTCCTGAACATTCGATAAACACGTAGATTGTTCTGTAATGTCGTAAAAGTATCAATAATGTAATCAGACCAAGCCTTTGTGGCACTGTAATGTAGTTGACAGACGCACATCTTGATGAGACCGGAACGTCTGATTACATTACCAACATCAATCAGGATGAAAATTTCAGAAGACCACGGCCTTATAGCCAGAATAATAATTTAAATAATTAAAACTGTATCATAAATTAACAATAAATTGTGAGTAACGGATTCCTGAAGTTTTTACCACAAACCTTTTTGTATGTTATAGTCTAATTACTTAAAATTAATAATATAAAAGCACAGGATTCATATAAAAAAATAGGCCACACACTCACTTTATGAAATTTGGTTGCTGTAATTTTTTAATAATTATTTACTTCAAAGTAAGCGTAATGTAGAATGTATTACAGGTAGATACAGAATGGATAGGTGCAACCCGTTGAGAGATGTTGGCAGTTTGAAGTCCGCCAGCACGCTTAATGTCAGCCGAAGTGACGCTTAAAGCAGAATTTGAACGTATTAGTAATAAGAGAGGAAGGCTAAACCGCAATATGTATAATCCATTGCTAATGTAATGCAGCAGTTGCGGATTTATAGGCCTAATCCTTTTCTGTATTTAAACAATATGCTCGCTGCCTACTATGTTTTTGAAGTCTTCTTCCGG
Source organism: Magicicada septendecula (assembly GCA_034769895.1). Lineage (NCBI taxonomy): Eukaryota > Metazoa > Arthropoda > Insecta > Hemiptera > Cicadidae > Magicicada > Magicicada septendecula. The sequence goes on from CM068375.1 coordinate 352,411,782, forward strand.
TATAGACCGTGTCAAAAATGTCTTGTATGACAACGTTTCACTCATATTACAATCAGTATCCTCAGGTCGAAGTGACAAAAACGCCGGCAAGTGAACTCTGTTATATAGTGGCGGTGGGTGGTCCGGTAAGTAGGCGTAAACCCTGCCCTGCAGGCATTACGCTTTGTTTGGTTCAGTCAATCTGCGTCCTTTACTTTCTGGTTTGACTGCACGTGGGTCGACTGACCGCACAAATAATGCACAAAGCGTAGCGCCTACATGGTATGGTCCACTTACCGGACCATCCACCTCCACTTCTACACTATAGGCTTATAACTGAGTTCGCTTTCCGGCGTTTTTTGTCACTTAGACCTGAGGATGCTCATTGTAATATGAGTGAAACGTTGTCATACAGGAAATTTTTTAGAGAAAATTTTAGAAAATTGAGAAAATTAAAAATATCTTAAAGCGATCGACCAGGGCCCAATAGCCCGGATAGTGTAGACACTTTTAATAACGACTTCGGCTGTGAGAACTTTGAAAAGATTAAGAATGTTACGAAGATAATTCGTAAGGAATTTAAAAAACAATAATTAATATTTATAATAAATATTACTAAACCAAATATATTTTTTTAAATTTTATAATTAATCTATTTGTCATTTTCAGATATTAGACATATAAAGAAGTAATTAAGTAATTTTTAAAATCAATTGTTTAATAACAGCTGTTTTGTAGGTGTGTGTGTTACATAGTTTGTATGGTATAAAACTGTTGCATAAATATAGGTCTATAAGTAATCATATTATAAGGAATATTACAATTTTCCGGGATTGTTTTTGGCCGTGGTCTAATTTGTTCATTTTTTTCACCAGATGTTTCATCTGTACCTATGATGGACATTATCAATGGCGCGGGAACACAAATCACATCACCCGCAAACAAAAGTTAACAAAACGTTCATTTAACAAGAATGAAACCTACAGTCAATTGAATTATCTCTTCAGTGTCTTAATAAATCATAAACTACAACTTATAAACTGTTTTGTAAGCACATATTTTAATAAAAATGATTAAATTTTAAGGTATTTCTTTGTATAAAACTAAGTTAGAAAACAAAACTAATAAAGCAAGTTAGAAAAATTACTTTATTAAAGTAGCTCTAATTAATCTGATAAAAATTAAATAATCTTACAAAATAAAAAAAATTAAATTACTGAAATAAGCAACTATTACAACTTTATTCATATTTAGCAAATAAACTTAATTATATAATTGTTTTCAGAAGCTAACTTCGATAAATAAAATTTCTCTAAATCATAAAATAATAAAATTTCATGAATCTAATAATAAAAGTAATAATTTGCTAACTTAATATAACATTATTTCAAATTAAAAAAATTGAAATTTTAATTATAACTGCACTAAAAATTTGTTAACTTTTACAGGAAATTTAATCATAGACACAGAAAATGCTATAACTAATTGATATAGAAAAACATAGACAAAACAAATAAGAATAAAGTAGACTGTAAAGTCGTTAATAAAAAAAAAAGTCATTATTTTTATTTGATTCAATGACAAATTTAACAACACAACCAATTAAAAACATTCAGAAATGATAAAAAATATTAGACGCAAATTAATCTGTAAATGATTGTGTCAATAAAAATTCACAAAGTAGTTTGAACACTATGCTATTTTACATATAGGTATATTATAAGCACTATAATTATTATAAAATTCCAAATTGAGTCAAAAACAAAATTGTAAAATTGAATTTAATAGTAGTGGAACAGGTTTTGACAGATTCACATCTAATACAACTAATATAACTCATTATTTAATTGGTGTGTGTATACAATTCAATAAAAATTACGTAGTAAATTCTATGTAAGCCGTTTCAAAAATCGTTTAAAGACAGAACTATTCAACACAACAAATTTTATAAAACTAGAAATGTATAAATTTCTCTACACATTCCCTTATCAATAATGATACATCCTTACAATTAGATAATGTTATTTCATTAAAACATCTATCAAAAAGGTCATAAAATAAACTTTTGGGAAAATTTAGAAACATACAAATATAAAATGAATAATAAATTAATTGAGGAACAATCCAAATTACAGAAAAATTTATTATGTCTTTTAGATTATTAATTGTATAAAATAAAATATTTACTTATCATAAATACCAATTTATTTGTGTACCATATCTATATACTCGTACATAATGTACATTAGGCCTAGATATATGTACAGCAGCTGTTATTAAATAATAGACTTCAAATTTGCCTAATTACGTCTTTATATATTTAATATCTGAAAATGCCAGTACAGAAAGACTATAGGAAAAACGTAATATAAAACTGAATAAACAAAAGAATATTATTGCATTAAAAATATTGTTTTTATTGTTGTTATATAAACAATAACTATTTGTTTAATTTTTCAAATTCCAGTGTCAATTTGCAACATCATGTTTTATGGAAAGAACAGACTTGTGGGTTTTACTTTTCTCCGTTTGTAATCTTTCTATTTCCTGGATATTTTGACACAATTTATTGTTTTTGTGTTATTCTATTTCCGATAATACGCAATGTATTTTTCCACGTTGTTAATCTCATTCGCCGTAAATTAGATCTGAAAGACACAAGTTAATTGTGTAGTCAATACTCACGTATTCATTCTCCATCTGACACATGGGATGGGCTCGAGACTGTGCATAATCGACGGACGCGATCAACACAATGAGCATAAGCGTACACAGAAGCACGAGAGAAACCTTCATGTCGTCACAGTCAGAACTCGGGAACCAATGAAACAGACAGTACGTGTTTCAGTTACTTTATATATGTAGGTCTACATATACTAGCGATAGTACTGCAAAATTTTTTTTAACTCTTTATCACGACTTCATATTTTCCAACAGTACCGTGTTTTGCTTTAATCTCCGTACACTATGACCTTGTTACATTCCCAAAATATTAATTAAAAAAAAAACGCTGACAATTGTCTTACTCCGTGGTTTCATCACTGGAATATATAATTTGTGCACTTCTGGGGCGTATTTTCGAGACCAGAACAACGGGACCGCACCCCGAAGAGGGTTAATAATATTGACGAATTTTGTTAATCTCTTAATTTTAGGTTGTTTTATTCTTTTTTCAGCTGTGCACACTAATATAATAGTAACTGTTATTTTTCCTTAACATACAAGCAGTAGTGAGATGGATGATCTTATCATCCAGTAAAATTATCATTGATCAAAATTATTTCGCACACAATAACATGTTCTACACACAAACAGATGGACTACCCATGGGCTCCCCTATATCAGGTATACTAGCCGAAATATTTGTACACACCATAGAACAAGAACACATACTGAACAATAACAAATACACCAATAAAATAATATATTGGCACAGGTATGTTGATGACATTTTACTCCTCTACAACGGCAACAAAAGACGAAAAAGACAAATAGAAAATTTCCACAAATACATTAACACTATACAGCATAAATTAAAATTCACACTTGAATTTGAACTAAACAATAGCATAAACTTCTTGGACCTTACAATTACCAAAACAAACAACATGCACACATACAAAATATACAGAAAACCCACCACATCAGACATGGTCATACATAACTCATCTAACCACCCAACTCAACACAAACATGCAGCTTTCAACCACATGCTCCATAGGCTCACTTCAATACCCCTAAACACACATGACTACCAAGAAGAATTAAACACAATCAAATATATAGCAGTCAAAAATGGATACAATCCCGATTTAATAAACAAACTACACAAACGTATCCTAAACACAAAAAGTAAAACACATCAGACCAACAGCACACAACCTAGTAAATATATCACACTTACATACTACAATTCCAATACACACAAAATTGCTAACACATTTAGGAAACACAATTATAAAGTAGCCTACAGAAATAACAACACCATTAGGAAACACATAAATAATACTAACAAATACACAGACACATACAGCAAAACAGGGGTTTATAAATTAAACTGCAATGATTGTCACCAATTCTACATCGGCCAGACAGGAAGATCTTTTTCCTCTAGATTTTCAGAACATTTAAAAGCCCTCACCACAAACTACATACATTCCACATTTGCCACACATTTACAAAACGAGAACCACAGTTACAAAAACATAGAGCACAACATGGAAATATTACACTACTTACCTAAAAGTAGAAAACTAAACACAGCAGAACAATTCGAAATATACAGATATCACGCACTACAACCAAACAACATATTAAATGAACAATTACATTATAGGTCACACATACTTTTCGATACACTGATCCAAACAGACAATTTGAACCCCAGCGCCAATTCCCTCCCACCATCAACCCCCCCCCACACACACACACACCTATAGTCCATAACCGTTACTCTGTGAAGACATTCAGTATTTACTCCCACTGAAGAAGACGTACACCACGTTGAAACGTTTGGGAAATAATAACCAAAGTAAGTTCATAGTGAAAGTTTATATTATATATAATATTTAAAAATATATGAGGAGAAGATTACGAGCCGTGGAACTGAGGTGCTGGAGACTGTGCTGTAGGCTTGCATTGCTGGAAGGGAAAAATGAATAAATAGAGGAAAAGTCAATACATGTATCAATAAAATGACACAATTGATGTTAAAAGTTTAAGGTGAAACTTAAATGTGAGCCTAGGGCCGAAGAACAATGACACACGTCCGAGGTAATATGTCAAACAGTTCCAGGTTAGTGTGTTAGAAGAGGAAAGGGAGGTGGGTTTTAGTGGGTCGCGTATAATACCCAAACCACAGACCCCGGAAGTATGCACACTTCCGGACATTTGTTCAGTAAATTTTTCGACCAACCCTCTTAAACAATTATTACTAAGTTTATTAAAAGAGTTTTAATTTTTTGTTTAACTGTTTAAAGCCAACTGTCAGTTGAGCAACTCCGTGTATTATGCACAGAACAGACTTCTCAACTTTATTCTATTAGGAATTACAAACATTTTTTTGTTTGGTGTAAAATTTGAAAAGTTCTACATGCGTCCTTTCGATGATAGGCCTTCACGATTCATTTATTCGCGTTGATACTGTAAATAAATTACGTAGATTCTACAATGGTATGATTATTCGTGTAGCCAATACTTATGGGGTCTCCCTCCGGCTGACACGTTTGAGATCTACACTCGACCCCCTGAATTCAGTGCAATGAGCACGCACAGAAGCACCAAAGAAGCTTTCATATTGGTGTTGTCAGTCAGCGCTCGACAAACAGTGAAGCAGATATATTTATACCGCCGACACTACCCAAGGTTTTTGAATTTTTTAACGACATTATATTTTCCAATGGCGTTATGCTCTGTACAATATCAACTCAGATAGCCTGTTGCTACCAGTAAACTTTGACATTTAAAATGAAACAGAAACGTGATTAAAATTTTAATAACAAACAGGAAGAGTTGTGAAACAAACAAGTTGCTATCAGGATAAGTAAACTTTGACATTTCATTTAAAAAGAAGCAATGTGATTAAAATTGTAATAAATAGTAATAAGTTATCAAACTAAATGAAATCACTGCAGGCCAACTGGCCTAGACTCACATATCTGGTATTAAACGAAACGGCAAGATATTCACAGTTTTTAGCTGGGCAAAGGTTCATGCGAATTCGGTAGAAAGTTCCATTGAATCCTAATATAATTTCTGAGAACATTACCTTCTCGATTACGATGCATGTATATTCAATTATTATAGCGTAACTATTTTATAAATTACTAGCACTACTACCCGTCGCGGCTTCGCCCGCAAAAAGAGTACAGACTGATTAAATAACAACTTCATCATCAATGCCATACATTATTTGTAGTTTAATACAATAAATTTACGTGATTACTTGCTATCTCTCGGACGTAGTTTGATCTGGCTGTTATTATTATTTTATACATATAACCCTGGATTCCTTTGAACATAAATAAAAACAACATAGAAATTACAATTATATTGCCTTTGTGGCCTAAACAAAACAAAATTACTACAACTTATCATTAATATTATAGTTTATATAACATATTGCGAATTGTATTTGTTTCACAAATTTGTGAAATGCAATGTTTTTTAACTCTTTCACATAACATACTATGTTCCACTTTGTACACTGCACTTTTATAATTACACTTAGTATTGTTTTCTATGGTTACAGTGTTTTTAGAGTACAAAGGTTCTAATAGTTTGATACATAATCCCAATATAACATAATTTTTGATAACATAATTATAAAAAATCATTCAGTTTTCATGAAAATTATAAACATTAATGTATCTCTCGGTGTACTCGTATACTCTCTGTGTATATTAGCTATATGTGTTGCCGCGACTTCGTCCGCGTCGAAGAATATTTTTGTCTAAAGTACCTGTCCTTCCGCGTATTTCAAGAAACTTAAAAAGTAAGTTAGAAGATTTTCAGTTCCTTAATTCTACTGCTATGATTTTCAGTTGCTATCTTTCCAAGACCTCTCTGTAAAAAACATTCCTGGTTTTCCTTTCTGGCTGGAGGATGACCAAGCTATCAGATGAACTGACTCTCGAGCACGCCACGTACAACTGGCCATGGGAGAAACAGTCACTCCTGAGATCCACACCAGCCACTTTTAAACTCTGTCCCTGCGCCTTATTAATCGTCATAGCGTAACAAACTTTAACCGGGAATTGCAGACGTTTAAACTCAAAATGGTAATCAGATGGGCTCATTGGAATTCGGGGGATGAAGACAGTTTCTCCCTGACTGACGCCTGTGAAAATCTGGGCTTCAATCACGTTCTTGTACAGATTTTCTACTTCAAGCCTAGTGCCGTTACAGAGTTTGGGTGGATTTTGATTGCGCAAAAGCATGATTGGAGCACCAACCTTAAGGTAGAGGACGTGTGGTGGGATTTCTGGTGGATCAAGTGTGTGCAAAAACTCTACAGGATAATGGACCGCATCTTGTACCTCCACTACCGAGTCAATAGATTCATACTTCATGAGTTCATTAGGTAGCTTCTCTAGTAGAAGATTATTGATAGAATTGGCTGAATCGTTGGTTGGAGTAAGAATAGCCCTTTCCTTGAGCCATGATATACAATCTGCACCACTCTGTTGAATATTACTTCCATAGATCTTGTCAGTCAGGCTTGTTAAATCTCTTACAACGGAGCAAAAATTATTCGGAATATTTATTTTTCCATCCTCCTCTTCTAAAATCCTTCCATCCCCAATATCAAGTAATAATTTAGAAAACTCCTCTGCTCTCAAATCATGTTGAAGGTGGACACGCATGTTAACTCTTAAGGACAGTATTTTGACATTAGGCCATAAAGTGGATGACTTTAGACAGGCCTTAAGTTCATACGCACGTGTCCCTCGTGGAACAACGGGTAATGTTTGTCTGAAGTCACCAGCCAAAAGCACTGTAACTCCACCCATAAGGCTTTTGCGGTCTCTAATATCATGGAGTGTTCTGTTCAGAGCCTCAACGCCTCTTTTATGAGCCATAGTGCACTCATCCCACACTATTAATTTAGCTTCACGAAGCACCTGTGCCATATCACTCTGCTTAGAAATATTACAAAGTGCAGACTCAAAATGATTCAGGTTAAGTGGTAACTTGAATGCAGAGTGAGCAGTCTTTCCTCCTTCAATCAAGGTAGCTGCAATACCTGATGAAGCAACTGCAACTGCGATATTCCTTTTGCGCCTAACTGTGGCGAGCAACAGATTTATCAAGAACGTTTTCCCAGTGCCGCCAGGAGCGTCCAGAAAGAACAATTTCCCAGAATCACAATTAATACTGTGAACGATTTCGTCATAGGCATCTTTTTGTTCTTGATTTAATTTTAGAAAATTTACAGCCACTGTTTCAGTCAACCGAACACAATCATAGGACAGTTCGTTCAGGTATTGATGGTTGCTGATAACTTCTTGCTGTCGTGATGGTGTTGGAAGACCGAACTCTTTGAGTGTTTTACCCGACACGGATATGACAGTATCCTCAAGAAGCTTAAGACATTGGTTGTAAACAATGTCATGGACTAATTGGACGTCTCCGCGCTCTCTTTCCATTTGCCTTCTAACATCTTCCGCAAGACTGTCTCGGTATTTCTCCCACAATTTTAGGGGGGCTGCCACTTGGCAGAATACTAACATTATGGCAAATAGCTCACGAATTTTATTAGGAGAGTCAGAGATAGAAGCTTCTTCAAGAGTACGGTCCCAATGGGCATCATCCTCCAGCAAGCCAAGTGCTCTACACGCCGCTTGAAATGTTGGCTGAACTACCCCTGCGATAGTTTTTAATGCAGTAAATGATACAGGACCGCGGATCTCAGTAAGAGGAGGCGTAAATAGTAGCACTCAGCATTGCCAGGATGGACAGTGTATACTCTACCCAACACCTGCTCTTCTTTTACCCCTGGATAGCCTGTCACAGATTTACCTTGCTTCCTCCTGCAGAATTGATTGCTTTTCCATACGTAGTAGGACGGAACTTCGCAATATAAAAGGGTCCTTGCGAAGGCATCAACTTTACACAGGTCAAAAAATCCCAAAAGTGTCGTTTTTGGAGGATTACTTATCCTGTCAATGACATTGTCCTCCGTAAAATAAACTCTTTGACCGTTTTCTAGATGTACGGAAAGGTGCATAACAGGAGGAAACCTTTCATGAACAGGGAAGCAGAGGATGCGCCAGACTGCCTCAGAGCTGCTGATGTATCGTCCTGTTTCGTACCTTGTCACCTCGTCCAAATCTTCAGCGGTGAACGCTGCTTGATCAGACCCTTTATTCACATACTTGCAGATATATTTGATTGATTTGACAGAGTTGCAATATTCAACATTTATGTGGGCTGAGAATGTGCGAGACAGGACGGGGTTGTACGGAACTACCCAGCGATTGTCAAGAATAACCTCATTGATTTTTACTGTAAATCCGCCGTCTGCCGGCGACCGTCTGCGATACTTAGGATAGCCATCCTCTCCTGTCTGAGTTTCTTTTAAGAATGGCCGTGGGTAATTCTTTGTACAGGCGCCATCCACCATGCATGGTGAGTTCTTGTTAAGCGGTCCACATGGTCCGTGAATCATATTTGTCTTGACAATCAATTGGAGGGCTGGATCTAGGTTGGGATCAGGTACTTCAGCTTTGATAATTTTATCTATGGACTCTGGCCTTATCTTCTCCTCCAACCACAGAAGGATATGAACGTGAGGGAGCCCACGCTTCTGCCACTCCACGGAGTACATGTGACACCTAGTAGGGCCAAAGATGTAACCTTTAGTGAGGAGTTTCATCATATGCTTCACTTTTATGTTGAAACCCCTCGCTACTATGTCATGTCTATCGTGAGATTTTTGGCCTTGTGTCAATATGTCTGTGATTTCCGGCCATTTTGGATTGCAAGTGAACGTAATAAACAGATCCGGTCGTCCAAAATGGCGCACATACGTCATCGCGTCTTGAGTTCGCTCATGCATGTATCGGGGTCCTCCAGTGAAAGTGGACGGCAGCACAACCATCTTGCCTATTTCTGATAACTGGCCGTCCTTTCTACTCATGGCATCCTTCAGGTGGACATAATTCTCACTTCTCAGCTTTTTCTGGTTGTTACGTATCCAAGTGAGTCTCTCAGTTTCAATTTTCGCATACATATCAACCAGAAATTGGTTGAGAAGGTTGCGAAACAGCAGTAGGTTGCATTGTTCACCATCACGCTCCATTATCCTGTAGCTGTAAAAGTCAGTAGCAGACACAGTTTTCTTGAGAGGAGCCTTTGTCTTTGGGTCGCGCTGTGGTATGTCTATAGAATAGCCGTCTTCTCCACGACAGAACATCAAAGGGTATTGAAGAGCATCATAGGCACGGTGCGTCTCACTGATTCCTATCAATCTATTGTCTCTGCTATGGAGACCGATATCTCTTTTATCAAAATCCTGGCCGACAATGAGAATTGCCACTTCTCTAGTTGTTGGAACATTGAAACGACCATGGTGTTCTCCAGAAGGCTTCATATTTGCTTTAATAACTACCTGAAACTCCTTCTGGTCCTTGGGAACAGAATCAACAGCAGCCTTAAAATCCAAAATATACTTGTTTTGCTCATGAAGTAATTTCGGCAGCTGGCTAACCAATCCTGGCTTGACGCCAGGGTATATTCCACAACGGATATCCCTCTCTTTGTCATCATCACCAACAAAGTATATTTGGAGAAATGAAGGCTGTTGCTCAGGCTCAGCCATAAGACTCCTTATCCTGTGATAGACCTCGCCCTGTACTTTATAAGTTGGCATAAAGTTTCCTTCTTTTACCTCTTTGGCTCCAAAAGACGTCATTTGGAAGCATCCGTTGTACTTCCGGGTAGCAGGAAGAAAGTGCTCAGTCATTGCATGCTGGTGATTGAGGAGACTGTGTAAGGGTTCAGGATAGGGCTCAAGGAGAGGAAGCTGGACCTTACCATTATTGCAACACAAACCAGGAGTCTCATCCTTTCACTTCAGTGCACGGCACCAGTTACATGGTGACCGAACTCCAAGCTCAACGAACTTGTCCGTGGAATAATCTATTTCCGGTTCATATTGAAATCCGGACAAAAGTTTATCCCAGGTCAATAATCTATTATGTGCTCTCTTTTCATTATATGTCGCAGAAGCTACTGGATTGATATGGGGGTTATTAGATGCATATTTTTTAACAGCCTCCCTATGAACTGTTGGATGACTTTTATTGTATTTTTTTACGGCCTCTCTATTAACTGTTGGATGACTTTCATTGCATTTTTTTACAGCCTCCCGGTTAACTGTCGGGTGACGATCAGTATATTTTTTGACTGCCTCCCTATGAACTTTTGGGTTGTTTTTGGCATATTTGGTAGCAGCTTCCATTACTTGTTTTTTCCTGATTGCATTTGTAAACCTTTTTCTGCGTTTTTTCCTCTTTTCCCTTTGACTGATGCTACAGTCGAAGCAACAGATTCGTCTGAACTTGGACTGGAGAGGTCAACGTAAGGAGAGGATTGGGACTGGGAGACAGTGCAAGACAAATTCAGTTGACATTCCGCTGGGTTATTGGTATTCGGGGATTCGGACAAATTCAGTTGACATTCCGCTGGGTTATTGGTATTCGGGGATTCGGACAAATTCAGTTGATATTCCGCTGGGTTATTGGTATTCGGGGATTCTAAGTTAACTGTATTATGTGTTGATTCGGCCAAGGGAATTAAAACATCAAAATGCCCTTCATTGAAATCGCCAGTGAACCGAATTCTTTTGACTCCCTGTAATGCCTCCCCAAAAATAGCAAGAATAGAGCCACCTTGAAACACCTGAAACTCATAAGGAAATATTTCTCCAGCAGCCTTGAGCTCGCAAGTAGTCCCATATGTGTACGGCCTAGACATTTCGGCGAGGTACAGACGTTTGGTACCATAAGCAGCTCCAGACCGCTGGTGAGTAAAGCATTTGAACCTTTGCCAGTTATTGGACACGTGATTCACTATTTCTGCACGAATTTGAGCGGCCCTTGAAACGTCGCCGTGCATCAGATAGGACAGGGAGGAGAAGAGACACGCGCCGTCACCTCTTATCTTTACTATTCGGTAAGGAATCTGTAATCCGTTGCTTATTATACACTCAATTTCCTCGTCCATTTTCTACTTTCAAAATAGAACGTTTATTTAGCTAATAGGTATCAAAATTCGTAGCTGCTTACTTAGGTACTTAACTAAAAAAGCGAGAGCGCACAAACCGGTCAGACCGACTGACTTAGCGTAGCGTAGGTAATTATGTTATTTTATTATATTTAACATAATAATGTTAAATTATTATTATGTTATTATTACTATTATTGTTATGTTACTGTTATTTTATTATATTTAGCATATTGGTCTGTATCAAACTTTACATAAATTATGTTAAAATTTGTATAATCTGTAATATTCAGTTGATTGTTTGTCCGCTAGAGCGCAGACTACGTTTCTTCACTGATAAAAAAAACAAACACTATTTACTTAGTATGGCTATAATGTTATTAACCATGTATTATTAACCAAAATAATGAATTTACAGAGATGGTGCTGTTTCTAGTGTTTTAGATTTGTAGTTGAGGTGTAATTTTGTTAACTTGTAAACAGAAACGATCTCACCAAAAGGTTTTCAATGATGACGTCTGGATTGAGCCGATATTAGCAGAATTTATTGTTTGTTCATCGATTTTCTGGTGTGGATCAGTTTATTCCAATGGATATGTCGGATGTTGCGTCTAGTGCTGATTAATTCCGAATATAGTAGTGTAGAAGTTGATTATGATGTAGTGTAGAAGTGGTTAATTCCGAATATTCTTTGAAATTTATTTAACTTTTATAGGACATTACACTTTTTCATCTCACATTGAATTGCATTTAACAATTAATATTTCTTGTTAGTCAGTTACTCCTAGTAACCAATAAATGTTTATAATTTTTTATTAGGTAATCTAGATACTGTGCCGTGTTTTGGAAAACTCGGCGGGGTTTGTTTTTCTAAGAGAACGGACTGCGTTGAATTGTTGAATTACGTATTATCGGCATCTTGCCGACGTAATAAATTACGTCCGCTTCGTTATCAGGCCACCGGGCCGATCCGCGCGCGCTCTGAGTCCAGCGCTTCATACTATTTTTTCAGCGGCTGTACGGACCAGTTCACCCTCACCGTTCAGCGTAGTAACGTCTGTGTTCGCCTGACAGCCTCGATTTGAAATTTCGTCTACTATCTTTTACTATGTATAAGTAAAAGCTTAGCGACCTTCCGGTAAGTGTGTTAAGATATATTACTTACTTTTTAATAAAAATAAATTGTATTTACTTAAAATCAACGCTGATGTAGGGCGATATGTATTTGCATTAATTTATAGTAGCATGTGGCGTGCACCAGGCTAAATTGGTTTATGTATGTCTCAATGTTAACGCTGGCTGACAGATCCATTATATCATTAATAATATAATAATAATAATATTTAATTCATTATATTAGAATGGGGCGTAAGTTAATTATTTTGCTGTTATGAACGTACATCACGAACCTGTTAAAGTTTGCTAGTGCATGTCAAAGGTGGTTAAGTGCTTGACGAAAACTTGTGAATAACTATTTATTTGAAATGATTATTATGTTGAATGAATATATTTGGATATATTATATATTATAATATTTAAAAATGTTATTTTGAAGTGATTTATTTAATTCAATGGGGTTCAATGTATAAGTAAATTTTCCGGAGATTGTAAACTGGGCATGTCACGAAATGTGGGTTCAGCTGGGTGAATGGGGTAGTGTGAATTATTGAGCCTGTAAGTAATTACCGATATAATTGTGCAGGGTTTCCGAATTAGTCGACAATCTGGCTCGCTCCAGAGGATGGCCGAACTCCTGCCTTCCATGAAATGAATTCAATCACTTCCGTCTAGCTGTCAGGTCGAATGGACGGACACACCCGACGAGATCCTCAACCCTTATGCTGCTAACCAGGTGACATTTATGCTTTTTTAAACAAAATGTTTGTGGCCGATACACTTCTCTTGAGACACTTTGGAGATGCTCCAGTTTGGGACTTTGTTCCGCACAAGTACAACGGGACATTTGGGTTTACATGTGACTTTTCAATTTTTGCTAAGCTTACGCCTCATTAACCTATTCATGTTTATCTCATTAAGAGAATTTGTAAACTCAGCCAGGGTCATGCATCACCCGAGTTGATGTTAGTTTTCTGTAAATATGGGCGGCACTGACTGTCACTAAATGATTTCAGTTAAGTATGCATGCACGGGTGTCTCGGTACCCTGTAGGGGAATTTTCATGGTTATTCACTTTTACATTTAATTGGATTTTGAATTGGTTATTAATTTAAAGGTTGGGGGAGATGCTTAAACCTGTGGACGACACCTGTTGGTGCCATTGACCACAGGTCCATAACATGTCATAGTTTGTTGGATCTAGTCCGGGCGCATGACCGTGCCTGAGGTCAAGTGGATTCTTTATGAACACCTCAAGTATGTTTTAGTAAATTAATTCCATAGATTCTGCTTTTCGAAATTCAATTCTACTGTTCAATTAATTTCATAACCGCTAAATTTTGCCATAGCCAGCACAAGAATTGTAAATTTTTTTATTTCTCATAATACTAATTCATTAATAAATGTAAAGAATGTAAGATAAATCAGTACCAGTTATAAGTTATTTATGGGTGGTCACGTTCCACTGATTTGGCTTAAAATTTTCCTTGTTAAGAAAATAAAAGAAATGAGAAATGCAATTATGCAACCGGGCATCCATGTTGACCTCGTGATGGCACTTATTATTATTAGTATTGGGATCCGAAATTGATAATTACCTTTTTGCTTGGTACTTGTGTGCCGTTCGGACTATTTAGCCAAACTGACTTTGGGCTGTTCACATACTTAGAATTTTGGGGTATGTCTACTCTGCTCTTTTGTGACTTATTATTTGGTTTTGAGTTTGCTAATTGAAAAATTTAAGGGGGGGCCGGATACTTGATCTGAATAAGAGGGTTGAAGGTGTTACGATGACCCTATATATGCTGTTAACCAGGTGGACATGGTGTGTGCTATTTATATGTAAAAGTGTATCTATGTTAATTATATGTCGTGTGTTATGCCTTTATGTGATTGTTAGATTGTTATACGTTATTATGCATATATGTATATATATATATATATATATCATGTTATGATTTATGTGACTTACTGGGAGGGTCGATACTATGCGCCCTTCTTATATCATTTATAAGTAACTGTTTTCTGCTCAGTAATATCAAGCTCAATTAGTTGCCGATGCCTATGTCTAGTGTGAATTATAATAACGATTTTAAGAATAATAACGATTGTGGTTTTTAAAATTTCGAGCTATTCTTAAGAAGGAAAGCACTTGTAAAATAACCTAAATCATTCAAGGCGCATATGTCGCATACTGGGGGAATTCATTGTACAAAAACATGAATACAATAAATCTCGTTATTGTTATCTTAAATCAGAGTTTCATTTGCAAGTCCCATCATACTGGACCCAGCGCATTTTTGGCTTCTCTAGGCTCTTGCCTAGTTTTAAATAACTAGTGGCCTCTCTTTCAAAAAAAAAAAATAAATACAAAAAAAAACAAAAAAAGGGAGGGTTTTTTTTGGATATATATATAAAGCATAAAAGGAAAGAGGGGTTACAATACCTTTTTGTAAATAGGCTAATAATTATTGTTATTATTTTGTTTCTTCTTTAGAAAAGTAATTCTTTACAAATTTTGGTTTTAGTTAAATTTCATTTATATACGATTTTTCGTTTTGTCTTTACTTAAACTTGTCTACTGACTTTTTCGAATTTAATTTCTTTTATTTTAGTTTATTTATGATTTAAATTTTAGTGAATGTATCACTACTCTGCCCTACTTTTACTTGCTGTCTCTCTAGCAAAATACCCGTGCTTCGCTACGGAGTTTCACGTTGTACGTAATTGTACAATTATTGCTCGCTTAATAGTATAGGATTAGATAGAGTGTACAAATTCTCAACTCTTAGTTTGTTTATTTACATTCATAGCAACAGCTATTTATTATTTATTTCGAGAAAATCGTTAGAGCTGTTTCCGAGAAAAAAAGGACATACATTTATTAATTAATTGAACTTCGAAATTTTCTCGACTATAAGAACCTGCAAACAACGAAGTTTTTTTCAATTTAAAACAATGATTAAAAACTCAGGACTAAATGTATTCGGGGTTTCCAGTAAACTGAGATGTCAACCACTTACAGTGGATAAATTTCAGTATTTGGTTTTTTGCCCCTTAGGAGTGAAAGTTTGTAAAACCGTTTTTTAGTGAGCACCTAAGACCTATGATGAAGCTATGTTCAAAGTTTCATTGATATCCATTTAGTGGTTTCAGAGATATCGTGAAACCAGCAGGTTTCAGAGGATCGTTCCGGGGAAGGCCCGTCGGACGACTCCCGCGCTATTTCCTACGCGGGAGACTTCCACCGATGCTATGGTAACCAGAATCTATTCTATTGGGTTGCCATAGTAACCAGATATAATAGTTTTTTAAGACCCAAAGGACCCCCCAGAGGATCGTATCGAAAAAACACTTGTCCTATGTTGGTTCTACCGTTGCGTAAAATATTTGTGCCAAGTTTGGTTAAAATCGGTCCAGTGGTTTAGGAAAAGATGTGGAAGACCCCAAAGGAACCCATCGAAGAAAACACCTATCCTATGTTGGTTTTCTTGTTGCGTAAAATATTTGTGCCAAGTTTGGTTGAAATCGGTCCAGTGGTATAGGAGGAGATGTGGAAGACCCCAAAGAACCCCATCGAAAAAAACACCTATCCTATGTTGGTTCTCCCGTTGCGTAAAATATTTGTGCCAAGTTTGGTTGAAATCGGTCCAGTGGTTTAGGAGGAGATGTGGAAGACCCCAAAGGACCCCATCGAAAAAAGCACCTCACCTATGTTGGTTCTCCCGTCGCGTAAAATATTTGTGCCAAGTTTGGTTGAAATCGGTCCAGTAGTTTAGGAGGAGATGTGAAAGACCCCAAAGAACCCCCCAAAGGACCCCATCGAAAAAAACAGCTATCCTATGTTGGTTCTCCCGTCGCGTAAAATATTTGTGCCAAGTTTGGTTGAAATCGGTCCAGTGGTTTAGGAGGAGATGTGGAACATACATACATAGATACAATGGGGGGGGGGTTTGCCCCTTAGGAGTGAAAGTTTTTAAAACCGTTTCTTAGTGAGCACCTAAGACCTATGATGAAGCTATGTTCAAAGTTTCATTGATATCCATTCAGTGAGCTTAAGTGAACATAAGTATTGTGTTCGGAGTGCGGTAAGGATAGTGAAAATTTAGAGATTCTTAGCCAGCATCCGAAATTAGTCTACATCCCGAAAATCTAAACAGTAAAGTGCCGGTTTTGAGCAGCTTGAAGTCACATACACATTAATGTAACATCTGTGATAAACAGTTTTAGCGTGGATACACATTGAAGCGTCATAAACGTGAATCTTACGGTGCAGGTTCGTTTACAGCACCGAATAAAGTTAAGTGCCCCTTATGTGTTTTCGTAGCAGTGAAGGAACAAGCCTTACTTGAACACTTCGAATTGCGGCACAACATATCAGTGAAGTCTGAAATTAAAGAATTTAACTCATTAGAAAGTTTCTTGGAGTAGAAACAAGTGACTGAAAAAGAAACGTTTTCATGATACGTTAAAAAGCGTGGCTCTCATTATGGTACCGACAGTACAAAGAGACATTATTTTATATGCCATAGGTCCGGGAAACTTGTGTCTGAAACTAAAGGGAGTTCGCACTTAAAATTACAGGGAAGTAACAAAATCAATGCTGTCTATCCCGCAAGCATTCGCTTCACTGAAAATGGAGATGGTACCAGCAAGATTACATGTTTGTCAACTCATGTAGTTCATCTAAATGACCTAAAGCATTTAGGTCTCGCAGACAGTGAAAGAAAAAATCTAGCTGTGGATATTGCAAATAAAATACCACTTCGATCAATACTTAATAAAATACGCGATTCCGTGACAGGCTGAAAATTAGAAAGAATTCATTTATTAACGAAATAAGACCTGTACAACATCGAGCACGCATATAATTTATGCTTGACGTTGGTGAGACATCAAGAAGATGGTACAAGTGTTGAAGCGTGGGTTAACGACGTCCACTCCAGTAAACAGCCTTGAGTATTGTTTTATAAGCCTCAAGGGTTCGTCAGAGAAACTGACCAAAATTAAAAAAAAAAACGATTTTGTGTTAATTATTATGAACAATAACCAGAGCGAAAAACTGAAGAAAAATGGCAGTGACTGCATATGCAGTGATAGCACGCACGGTTTGAACATTTACGGTTTTGAGCTAATAACCCTACTTGGTTAGGACGACATGAAAGGGATTTCCTTGTGCTTTTATAATATCAAATCAAACTGACAAAAAAGTGCATTCTTTGTTTTTTTCAGTATATCTAGGTAGAAGTAGGCGAAGTTTTACCGAACGTGTTTATGTCCGATTTGGCTGAATCCTTGTATAATGCGTTGATATCAACAATGCAAGCACCGGCAATGAGACTATACTGCACTTGGCGCGTTAACAGGGCTTGGAGAAGAAATATTAGTTCTAAAGTAAAAAATAAATAAAAACAAGTTGTTGCTTATAGAATAGGCAGAACATTAATGCAGAAGACTCTTCTGCATTAGGAAGAATTGTGCCTGAAGCAATTAGGCAACTACTTAATAATCCTTGACACTTCTGAATTCGGTACTTATTTTTATCAGACGTACTCAAAGAATATTCAGTTTTGGGCCTACTGTCATAGGCTTCACGGAGGTCTGAACACCAACATGCATATCGAATTAAGGCATCATACAATTAAATATATATAAATTTTGGTTACGTGGTAAAATTGTAAAACGTTTGGACAAAGCGATAGTTGCTCTAATATCTTTCGTCCGCGATAAGTTGTTTGACAGACGTATTGTCTTAAGCAAATGAAAATTAACTACAGAGTTGAAAGACTTTAGAAAAAGGCGTAAGTCCGTCACACAAATCGACAGTACCTTAATCAGAGAAGAAACAGGCAACGGGTGAAAAGTACCATCGTCTTCTGTTGTGCAGTGCAAATGTAATTTGATGTGTGTATACACAAATATTCACGCATATGTGTAGATTCATGTATTAAATGGAATATGTGTAAACATTATTCATGCTGTCTACAGTATTAATAAAGCAAGACGTTGTTTGCAGTAATGTTAATAGTAACGAAGACAATGGTGACGATCGATTGTTTGTGCATGTTTGTGGAACTACCAAACGAGGTAAGCATTTTTAAACAATACAAACATAAATATAGATTCAGTTGTATACGTCATAGTTAGGCGCGAAGGAAGTTCGGTAAAAATCGTTTTGCTCCGTAAATGTTTGTTTGGTTGCCAGTTGAAAAACTACATCAACCTCTACGAACATTTACGGAAAGAAACGAATATAACCGAAGCAGTCGGTATGCGTCAGGGCTAAAGCCACTTTTACGCACTCGCGCGAGTAGTTTTCTGCCGCGCGTTTTGTAAATCAAAGGAGGCAAATGAGGCCAATTATGAACACGCGCGGCACATTTGTCTGATTTTTATGCCTTTTTAGAAGTCTTTACAATCTTTCTAATATTTACGGTTTGCTTATAATTAAATAAAACTTTAATTTAGTATATATTTGGGGTGAGATTGCAAACTTTCAGGCTTGAACAGGCCTCACGCACACACACTATTTACTCGTGTACACGCTCTTAGCGGCAATCGCGTGATCTTTCCTGATGATTCCTGTTCATAATTCAGCTTTCAATTTCACACCTGCTTGTCTATTACATATTACTAAAATTAATTTAAATATTTATTTTATTAAATACATGCACATTACAGCATATGCTTGTATTGTCGCACTATTGCAATTTAATGTTTTGTTTAATGCTGTTTTCACTTGAATATTGTTTTTAAGATTTCCAATTTTAAGATTTCATATAGTGTTTCAGTTTTTACTTAGTTTATTGAAGGGAAAATTACTAAATTAATTAGAACGTCAGTAGTAAAAATAATGCCAGATAATAATGGGCAATTGACCGAATAGTTCATGTTCTTATTTTTGTACACTGCCACAATACACCGGATAATTAAAAAGAGTCAGCTACACTTGTATCCTTAGATTAAATTTTATTTAGTATTTTTCTTAGATAAAATTTAATTTTGTGTACGTGACTTATCTCATAGTTATTGCCACCATTTCCTGTGGAGTAAATTGCAACCCCTGCACGAAATCTCGTTTGTATCATTTCTAGCATTTACTGAACAATTCATCTTATGATGCCACAGACATTCGAAAAAAATTAAAAAACGTCTCTATGTCTTCCCGTAATTTTCCATAGAGGTTATGGAATGCCCCGTCAACAAAACGACTAAGATCGATGGGATGAACAGTTCATGTATTTTCCGTCGTTGTCAATCCACGTAATACAACACGACCAGATCCATCTTCCAAGAGCAGTGCCAAATGAATGTGAGAGAATGTATACAGAGGTTGGCAGCACTTCTTGCTGCGCTGCAGAAAACCTTTACGCGCGAGTGCATAAAAGGGGCCTTACAAAACGCGCCGAAAAATTACGCGGGGCAGAAAACCTTCTCGGGCGAGTGCATAAGGTTTACTGTTTTTTATCTCGCTCTACGTGAGCGCGCACCTTCCTACACAGGGCTACCTCAAGCTGTGACGAACATGCTTCATCTACTGTAGCAGTGACAGCGTATAAAGTCAGCTACTTAGTCACGTTAGATAGTTCCAGTAAACTGTTATTTCGGTTAATTAAAATTAGATTCAATTATTAAATATTAACATCTACTCTAAACATGACTAGACAGACGGCTATTTACACACGTCTTGACCGCACACCACTGATAAAATGCATAATTACTTATAGCGATACACCATTGAAACACAATGCTGCTTCGAGTTTGTTGTTTTTGCAGTGACCTGCACAAAAACCGAGTGTTAGTGGAAAACGAATATTGCCACAGAAAGGAAGACATGTATAGTGTAAAGTAATTTTGTAAAGGAATTTTTTTTTTTCGTAAAAGGGGAACAGTAGCGAGTGTCGACTGTAAAAAGTGATGTATGTTGTAGCCAACCGGACGCCGTTAGACAATAACACGTGCGCCACGTTAGCGACGAGATAGGCTCCGCTAAGGAAGACAATGCCTCGGCGACAGCAGGTTTTTGACATAAGTGAACGGCATGGGAATAAGCTGCAATATCAGAGAGACAAAAGACTACGTCTTCTTGTACCAATTACCGAGAAAACGTGTACGAGGGCGACGCAAGTATTTGTCAATCCACACCTGGGAGTTTAGCGACTACACATGGATGAGACAGATTCCACAAAGGCAAGATACAAACGGACGTTATAGGAACAAAAGACCACGCATAATGACACAGCGGAGAACTTGTTTACCAGCAAAAATAAGGAGCCTGCAGGAGAACTGTAGAGCGGATGTCCATTCCAGGAAAGAGACCGCCATCAGCGTGTGAACTTAACGAAGGAAGTCGAGGATAATACAGCGATTCGCCACACCCGAGTTATAAGACACACGTGTAGCTGGACGGAAATTACTAGGGAAGAACTGAAAGAGAACACAAAGCAATCGGATGACAGGCAACCGTGAAATTAGGTCCGTCGTCATACGGTGAAGGAGGAGCAAACAGCGAGACTTTAACGAGGGGACTAGAGTGACCTACCAGAAACGAGAGTTCGATAAAGACGGGTTGTTGAGAAGTAGCCAGGAGACTAGCTCGAGAATCAAGGAGGAGTTTTCGCAGAATCATAGACGAAAAACCAATAAGGAGGTAGATGGTAGGACGAGCACACGAGATGTGGAGATGGTCGTGGAACTCGAGACATAAAAATAGGTTTTTGGCGAAGAGCAGGGCTAGTTATTAAGATTCATTCAGCCAGTTATTTAGATTCATTCAGCCAGTTATTAAGATTCACTCAGCAGTCATTAAGGTTCATTCAAGCAGTTAATAAGTTGATCAGTTAGTCAGAAGTTAGTCAGAAGTTGTAGAGTTATTAAGAAACAGTCAGTTAGTTAGTTATTCAAAAGTGGACAGTTATTCAAGATCAGTCTTTTTTCAGTAAATCAGCAAAGAGTTAGTTGATCGGTATTAAAATGATTCATTCAAGCAGTTAGTCTGTTAGGAAGCGAGACGGTAATTATGTAAAACTGTTAGTACGTTGAAATTGGGTTAGTGAAGTGATAGAGTTAGTGAAATAATTGTTGAACTTACTCATGTATTGAGAGAATTAGTTAAATCGTTGGATTCAGTTATGAAGACAATGTTGAGTTGATTTTAATCAGACTTTACAATACATTAATATACTGACGAATCGAAAGGTGCGTGATAACATATTAATAGTGTATCACCATACCGTAACGTATGTGGTGAAATAAAAACTTTAAAAGGTCTTGGTTACAATTCAAAGTTTATGCATTAAAGAATCGCGTTAAGGCAATCAAAGTTCCTGACGATATGTAATAAATAGAGACATTGTACTTAAACGTGAAAGGGAATTCGGTGACATGAACTAAATATCGAAATCACGTAATGAATTAATACGTCATTGTTTCAAATAAACACTTAAATTCTCGCGATGAAACGAATCATAATTGGCACGATCGTGTTAATTGAACAAAGTATTAACTATTGGTGTACGTGAACAAAGTGTAAGGGTAAAACCTCACGTGAAAGGGTCACGAGACAAATAAGTCAAACCCGAATGACCGCAATAAATAACTTTCGTTAAAGAACATATCCTAAACGAGTGGGAAACAAATTATTTTCGACGCCGGAGTGCAGAGTCCAGTGAGAGTGAAAAGCGTAGATTCAAAACGATGAGGAGAGGATCTATCAAGCCATCAGCGATCTGGGACTCGCAGGAGAATGAAAAGCTTCGCAGATAATCGCCGTTTGATTTGGATACGTACTCCAAGTAAACCATTTATATATTATTAGGTTAAGTAACCACTGTCCTGTTACTCACAAAGGACACACCACTGTGTTAATTAGAACGTTTATTTAATTTCTTTTGACCAAAACTGAATCGTAGAACTCAGAAAGAATGAGCATGAAAATATGAATCCTTGAATTAGAGTACTTTGTAATATATAGAATAATTAATTAAATACTTAATCAATTAATAGGTAAGGTATTAAAGAAGTAATAGACGATCTAGCAATATAATACATCTTACAGTATTTTGTAGTAATGCTAAATTTAATTACAGGATTTGAAATTGATTTCTAAGTATCTAAATAAATTATTGTTGTTAACGAAGATTTCTGGTGTTCGAGTCGTATCATTAACCTAATTAGTAACAGTTACTTAGGTAGACGTACGATGATACCAACGGCACCCAATGCATGGAAGTAAGCAGTGATAGCATTGTCATACCCAAAGTAAGTTTAATACACAAGGATTCATAATTATACTTAATTAGCAAGACATTAGATTACACATTTGCAGATGATGTACGAACGTGTGACAAGGAATAAAGTTATAGTTATATTTGAATTACCAATCAATGAATAATCAATCAATTGATATAAATAACGTTAGATAAATTCAATTAATATATTTGCATATACATTTACATATGGCACACCAATGTGTGGCTCGATCAAAATTAAATTATTTGAGTAATAAATGAGTGGATTAATTAACGTAGTAAAATTAATACAATTTGATGTGGCTTCCGGACGAGGGGCTTACGAAATCATCAACACTCAACACTTTATTAACAAATAAATAAAACACCAATTAATAAATAAAATCAATTAATTAAATGTTAATTAATTAACAATTAATTAAATTAGCAGAATCAAAGATTTACATATGGCTTCCCAACGTGGGGCAACAAGCAAGCAATAGTGTAATAATCAATAGTCGTGTATGACATCCCAAACTTGGGGCTAGTTACATTTTAATTACGACCCAATAAATAAACAATCAAATTAATCGTAAAGATTATAATAATATACATTGTATAAGGCGCTCCAATCGCGGGGCTTAATGAAGCAAAGACATACGATAATGTTTGTATATGTCTCACTTACATTTGTAATTGCACAAAATCGTAATAAGAAGTTAATTAAAACATAATCAATTAATAATATTAATCGTAGCAGATTAATATACATTGCAATAGCAATAGGCCTTACTTTATTATTTTTTCTTTTTACGTGGATTTCACAAAAGCAAGAAAGGTTAGTAGTTACGTTAGCTTGGACGTTAACTTAACAATGTTATTTGTCGTACCTAGGCTATTTAGTACCCGGTGCGGAGCTCATATTTGTCACATCTCCATAATGATACCCCACTCCAAACGCCAAAACATTATCATTTAAATGGTTCTCAAATTTGAGTAAGCTAATAACCGAATGTAATGTATTTATTTTCAACATAAATTTAGCTTTCCTTTCAGCATTGTGCAATATTTAATAATACAGTAACTACACAAACACAATATTAACTATAGTCGTGGTAGCCTATGCATATTTTATTAAATATTAAACTTTACTAGCACGTGCCACTTACAGATACTGGAACTACAATTCAAACTACGCTAAAATTGTTATCAAGATCAATGTGTATCAAGCTCTGTTGCTGACTACTAGTAAAACTTACACTACGCATTACACTACTACACACACAAATTACACTACGCACTAGAACAAATAGGATCTTCATCAATCAAAATACACATAATATTTTAACATCTTCAGAAATTTGAGATTTATTTAATGCATAATTCATTGTAAATACATACATCACATCAATATTTCTCTATGATTTTAGAAACCTTACATTTTTTGTCTTCATACTTTGATTCCAGCAAATTTACTAACTACATCATCAAAATTAATTTTATCAGCTGTTTTGTGCTCGATTGAAATAATAGCCAAATTTGTAAGCCTCGATTGGCTCATGGTAGAACTGAGAAAACTTTTTATCAATTTAGGCCTAAGTTTACAAAAACTTCGTTCACACGAAGCAGTCGATAAGCAAATTGTCAAATGGAGTCTTAATGCTAAAGCCAAGGTTGGAACATTGTCAGAAAATTCCGTTTCATTTTCGAATTCCAAACATATCGACGATGAGCACTTCTTGCAATCTTCTTGGTCGATTTCAGCCGCTCGCAAATGTCTTCTCAATCGCTGGAATTCAAAGATGATGTCTTCTACAACCATGAGAATTCATCAAATGTTTCAATAAGATTTGATGGTGGAAATTTGTTTGAAGTGCCGACTAAGTCATATGGTTCAGAACAGAGAACAATTTTGGCACTTTTTCCATTGATTTGGTCCTATTATCAAGTTCTGGCTGGAATCGATCCTCACATTCAAACATAGCTTTTATCAGTCCTTGTTTTATTTTAAGACCAACATCTCTACACTTTTCGCCTGACATCATCTTCTTGAACTTCTTTCTACCCCTATTTTACAGTTTCACACAACTCGGTAGCAAACGTGACGGCGTTATCGACGATAGTATAACGCTCACCATTAAAATACAGTGTCAGAGATCGCATTTTGATCACACATTTTTCGAAGCTTACTCCCTTTATTTGAAAATATTTTTGGGTATGATTAACTTCGTCCAGTATTATTACTCTCAAGGAAAAGAAAACATAAGAATTAAAAGTCGCAGACAGCCTTCAATAAGACTTGTTCTGAGCCCTTCGTTTCAATATTTTTTTTCTGGGCTAGACAGTTCTTCAGTTGCTTCCACTAGTTCAGTGAATTCTGCCTTTACAGGTTTTAGTGCCACATGCACTCCATCTTGTTTCTACCTGACTCTTGACAGAAATCGTTACATGTTTCTTTAGTACATACCAACGATGAGTTGAGGACGGTAAGAATGTGTAAACACTCTAGAAATTCAAAAAATGTTACACGAGAGGGTACACTCCCAAACGAATAAACTCCACACAGGTTTAAAGAATGGTTAGTACAAGGCATTAATAAAGCCTTAGGATTCATCTATTGTACCCTTGCCTGAACACCTGTATGGATTCCTGCCATAGTTAATGAATTATCGTACCCTTAGCTTCGCCACATCTTAATATAAAGACCATCCATTTCAATGTTTTTCACAATTTCACTAGTTACGAAATCAGCCTTTTTCATAGCCAGACAGAGAGTAAAACTCCATTAAGGATTCCCGTACTTCTACTTTCCCACACCCAATATGAACATATCGAATCACTTCAAACATCTGGTCAGTATATGATAAATCTGGTATGCAGTCGAAAAGAATACCAAAGTACCTTGCTTTCCTAATATCAGACAATATTTTCTCGTTGATAGTCTCTCCCAAAATATTAATGAATACATTCTGTGTTTTAGGGGAAAGATAAGAGGTTTTTGAAATGAAGTAACTTGTTGTATTCGAACCAAATGTTCTTTCAATGCTAGGTCGTAATTTTACAACAGTTCTGTCAATTCTAAAAAATTCCTTTCCCTGTCAGAACCAGCATTCTCTCTATGGCTACGGAAAAGAAGGTTTTATTTTGGCCAAAAATAAAGTAATGTGTAGAAGACGGTATAAAATATCCCTCCATCTTTCTCTTTTCCTTTTCTACTCTTAGTTGGACAACATGAGCAATAGTACTTTTTGTCGTTAATCGCACTCTAAGAGTTTTCCACTTTTCAAGAGAAAAGAGTGCTGCTCAGATGCCTCATGATCAACCACCTTTAGGTTTAGTTTCCTTCAAGACTGTAATCCAGTTACAAATTTTCATGTTCCATTTTTTTACTGTCTGCGCAAAAGAGCCTAAACAGGAACAAAACAAAACAAAGTCTCTTTCATTGAGAATATACCATCCATGAGCTGAGAACTTTCTACCCGTTCGGCAAGTTCTTGTAAAACTATGCCGTGGTTAGTTGACGACATTTATCATTCTCTTCTTCTTGTCTTTCTATTTTATGAAAGGTCTTTCCTTAATTTGGAAAGGTTCAATAAAATTCCTCTCTGAATTAAGTACATTCTTAAAGTATCTAGCACAGAAGTCGGCTAATCAGCTTTATCTGAATACATGGATATTTGTTCAGACTTAACTTCGTTATCAGACCTTTCTTCGACTTCGAGTTGTGGAATTTGGTGTGAAACTTCTAAATAACAGGATTTATGTTTTTTGTTTTTTTTTCTGTTCTAGCAATTTTGAGACTCAGCTGTCTTGAAGAATAGACTGGATTTTCTCTCATCGTCCTCTTTCTGTTTCTTTTTCATTGGGTTGTTTCCGATCTCAATTCTCCAGTTCTTGTAAAGTGTCAACCAAGTTATCATGTAGCGTTGAAGGGATCTCCTCGTTATTATCTTCTCCTTTCGTCAAATTTTCTTAACGGCCTTCAGAAGTGTCTTCTAGTTGAAAGGGTAATAAAGGTGATACAATCTTCAAATGTGAAATCAGATGTTGTTTCCAATTCATGTAAACTCAAGTCCAAATTTGCAAGTGACGTTGACGTTGACTGAATCTGATCGTCCTCGTTCTTTTCTCTGGACAAACTTTCTTCATCTTCAGCTCTGTCTGATGGCTGATAGGGTGCTGAAGGATTTAAGAACTTCAACAAGAAACCAGGTATTGCCTAATTTTCTTGTTCTCTCGCCTTCTTCAATTTTCTTTTTTGGAATCCACCATGTTAAAAAAATGTAATATTTGACGATTAATTCATTTAAGCGACTATTTGCTAATACAATAACAGCCCAACAATGCCGCGCGAACTGGCTGTTTACGTCCGCTAGTCTACTGCTGCAGCTTCAGACGTCTTATCGGATCGGAGTCCATGTCGACCCACTGAAGGGCTGGAAACTAACCGGCAAATCACTGTCATACATCCGTCAGATCACGAAGAAGGTAATCGTCTATCATCGTTGCATTGGTTCACAATGTAGTTCAATGTAGGTGCTATTGTTTTCGGTTAGTTTGTCAAGTTATAGCTTCTGCATAATACATATAATATTTATAAGTATCTTTTTCTTTAAGAAAATTTAAAAGTAAAAAAATCTATATTTTTTCTAAATTGAAGAAAAAATATTCATGTTTGAAAATGGCAGCGGTGCGGACCCCCCTCCCTTACCGTGATAAGTACGCCACTGAATTACAGGTAGAGAGTCATAAAAGGTCGTGGAATTGACAGTAAATTGACGGGATAGCGGGTCAACTTAAACTGTGAACGGTCAATCATTAACTTATCGCTTATAATTAATGAAAAGTCATTAGTGTTTCGTAATATTTTATTCAAACAGCATGAAACAGCACAATTTCGATAACGTTGGCTGTCGATAATAATTCCTTTTGCTTCGGTCAAAAGGAATTCCTGGAACAGGCATACAGAAAACAATAATTCAGATTGACATTTATTAATTGCATAGACGAGTCATCGTACATAGAAGGTCAAGTCTGATTTTCGTTTGTTATTTTAGTGTTAAACAAAAATTTCTAACATTTACTAAGACCATATTTAAATTCGGGATACAATTATGTGCTTGCAGCGGAAATTAAACCCCACGTGCTAGTAACACTAGTACAACTAGCTTATTCTTCACCGTAAATTGTAGTCGTGCTGTTGCGTACTACTGTATAGAAATTGTGTTTTGCTTTACACAATTAGAAACTGCTCTCAAATTATGAATAGTTATTTTTGGAAAACTTAAACAAGACGTAATAAAATACATTCTCATGGGTGCCTGAGGTCTGCGTGTTTGGACAAAATGTATGCCAAACACAAAACGAATCATTGAAACCTCTAAGCTAAAACATTAAGTACTGGTATATTGACAATACTGGTGCAAAAATTTGTTTGTAAAAAAAAAAAATAACTGGTCGACAGGTCTCAATTCATGTTTATAATTTTGTTGGTTTTACTCTTTATTTAATGCACTTTTAAAGATTGATCTACGAGTTCCTTGCTGTTTGCTTGAGACAATTGTCTAAAGTTATATTTTTTCAGACGATCAAACAAATATCCAGCAAATATATGTTAATAACGGTGTCAGACAATGGGAGAGTGAATCACCTACTCTTTTTAACATTTATATTGTCGATCTGGCAAAGGAAA
Source organism: Magicicada septendecula (assembly GCA_034769895.1). Taxonomy (NCBI): domain Eukaryota; kingdom Metazoa; phylum Arthropoda; class Insecta; order Hemiptera; family Cicadidae; genus Magicicada; species Magicicada septendecula. The sequence continues at coordinate 352,440,525 of CM068375.1, forward strand.
TGGAAACATCTGGTGAACCCTGGTATTAAGTTATCACGCGACAGATATATGAATGTGTTGTTGTTTGCTGACGACTTGCTTGTACATCAAAATACAGAATCTGATTTGAAAAATCTGTTTTCAAACTTCGTAGTATTTGGAAACATACAATATTAAAATCTCTACTTTAAAAATAAAAGGTAATGGCATTTAGATGTAAGGAGCCAATGAGAACAAAAATGATGATTAGTGATAGAATTTCAAACAGATGAGCCTCTTCTTGTCAAAAATTAAAATATTTGCCAAATTATGATATTGATGTTAGGTTAGGTAAGTTCCAGACTATCTGTGGAACAACCAACAGTAGTTTTAGAAACAGGGTACAAAACACAAAATACAAAATTAAAGTTGTACAAAGTTATGGCAGTCGCTGAACTGTCTTATAGGTGTGAATTAAGGGCAGCACGCAAGAAACAGGACAGTAAAATACAGGCCTCGGGAATGGCGTCCTTAAGAGGACTCAAAAGGTTCTCTAAACTCGACCGTATAAACAATGAGGCCATAAGAGAAGGGTTACAAGTTTTTAACTTAAATGAAAAATTAAAAGATTACAAACAACGGTGGAAAGAACACCTCTGGCCAAACAAGTCTGGAAGTACAAACGTATAGGATACAGCACAGGTGTGTGCGCGCGCGTGTAGACCCAGGAAGAGATGGCTGGAACAGGCTGCACCTTGCTTATGCTGTGTTGAAGATGATTATGGCGATGAGTCTATTAGCGTAAACTTAAAATAGGTCTATCTAGCTTACTTTCAAGATTTTATGAGACCACTAATCATTTTAAATTATAAAACGTTAATTTTAATGAAATTTTCATCTTGGAATTAAAAATTATTAGGATTTTAAAAACTTATTTCGAAAACTGTTGTTTGAACATTGTTACCTCACATAAATAGAGAGCGTTTCCATTAGTTCTTGGCAACTTAAATTGGTTATCATTAACTTAAAACCTCGTGAGAAGTACATATTAACTTTATATCAGGAATTATATTATAGATTATTGACCGGTGTTGTAGAGATGAAGAACCGTGCCTGGATACTAGTGGCTTGAGGGACGAGCGAATGAACACAGTCGGAAAATTTATGAAACTACAGAATCGCATGAAATTAAAACAGTTATTATCAAATTTTGTTAGTCCGAAATTTGTGAAATGATTCGAAATTCAAGGTATAGGATTGGCCATTATAATTTTAGACTGAGGACAGAACATAAGTTACTCATTACAACTTATGCAAATATATGTACACATTCAAGTTATGCATAGTTAATTTTGTGAGTTCTGACAACAGAAATGTTTGTTCAGATGCCTTGGAGACTGTAACATTCGGCATGAACCCTACCTTACCTTGAAGACATGAATAATTAAATAATTAATGAAATTTCTAAATTTTACTAGATACCTGCAAAACATTTTAAGTGACACAAAGACTCATGGAAGATTGAGTGAAGTACTGTTGGTCGATGAGTCGACATGCGCGCGGTTTCATCCTAGCAAGATTCTACTGGCAGAGCTATTAACGTCGTACGCAAATTGATATATATTGAATACATTGCAGACACACCTGTATACAGACGCTTCTTCTCCCCGGAACGTTTAGCACAAAAGTAGCCTGGAAATTGGTGTTGAATGCTGCACGCGCAATTCTGATTACTGTTGACTTTCGTAACAAATTAACATTGCGCGGGGCGGCAGTCTGTCAAACGAGTGCAGCAATATGAGAACGACCACGTTAGCCTTAAAAATAATGCCCAAACAATGAAACTTGGAAGAGATAGACAGTCGGACTAATAAGGGTAAATAGAAATATCTATTGTTCTGACATATTTCACTGAAAAATTTATACATTTTTTGAAAAAATATGAAACACTAAAATGCGTGTTTTTTCGTCCAATGTGAAGGTAACCATCTGAGGTACTGAAACCTATGCCTTGCAACAAAAAATTATTATAATACAGTGATGACTAATTTTCTTTTGTTGCCGGTGGATACTTTTTTCAAAAATTTATTTACACCATAAAGAGTTTTGTGTTTATTACTGCATGTCTGTGCGTTTGCAATTAAAAAGATTGCTTAACGTGTCCAAATCAAACAATGTGTTAATGAAACTCTTTTTCTTACTGAAACTAAATTGAAGAGAATAGTTCATAATGACTGTCAATGAGCAACTCGTGAAACAAAGACGAATAAGGAGTCTGTAATTGGGTCGTTAGTAAAGCAGAACCCAAGTTTTCAATTCACCGCTGAGTGAAACTTTCTTAGCTCACACAACTGTAGGATAAATTAAGGCGGGCAAACGCACAATACGTTTCGCTGAGACTCCTCCGCAGAAGTTCGACAAAAGAGGTCTACACTGGATTGAGACAGATTCACGCCATTAAGGTTCACACACACACACACACACACACACACACACACACACACACACACACACACACACACACACACATTATAACTATTATTCCCTCCAGGACACGTAACTCCTAACCCATCCATTTAACAAATAATTACTAAAAAATTACTAAAATATCTGAATTATATTTTCATTTGCGACAGTACAGATAAGTGCTGTACTGAGCATTGAATATAAAAATTTAAATATATATAATAATTTGTAAAATAATTAATAATGTATTAGAAGTAAGCATATCAGGGATTGCAAGCTTGGCTCAGACAAAAATATGGACAGGTGTTTCGACCTGAATCGACTTGTCCACACACACACACACACACACACACACACACACACACACACACACACACACACACACACACACACACACACACACACACACACACACACACACACACACACACACACACACACACACACACACAGAGAGAGAGAGAGATGTAACTGAGAGTGTGTACAATAGTATTTTGAATGTGTGTGTGACGCAGGTATATGCAGGCGAGTTTGTTCGTCTAGTTCAACACAATGACCGTCGGAGGGTAAAGAACAATGCTACACTCTAAACAATATATACCCGAACGACATCCGTGATGAATTGTTGACTACTGATCAAAATATAAAACAAACCGACAGCAACGTACAATGTCCAGTTATAAAAATGCAAATTAATAATTGCAATATGGAAATGTTAATTGACACTGAAAACCAACTGTCAGTTTTGAGTGCTGAATGGGTTAAGAAAAATAAAAAATATTTAAAAATGCACCCATGTTACCAATTAATAACATGAATATTACAACTGCCACAAATAAAAAGGAAAGGGTAAAGCAACAAGCCTATGTGACTTTAGCACATACAAATTTAGAAGTCACATACCCAATAATAATTATAAATAATTTAATATATGACGGTATAATAGGAATTGATTTGTTGAAACTACTAAATGCTAAAATTGATATAAGTAGTAATAAGATTGTGTGTAATTATATGGATGTTCAACATGAATTAGATTTAAATAGGACCGAAGAGGAGTGTGAGGTAGGTAAAATGCCTATTAGTATATCTGAACCACTATTACGTTGTGATCCAACTCACCCTGTGCATACAGCAGATGAAGGGATGACAACATATGAAGAAAAACAACTGCACGAAGTAATTGAAGAATTCTGTGAAATATTCAGTGAAGTACCGACGCAGACGACAGTATATGAACACTCTATAATTGTATCAGACTCTACGAAATTCGTCAGGAGGACCTATCCTATCCCAATGAAGTACGAGGTAGAAGTTGAACTGGAAATACGACGCATGATAGAAAATGGAATCATTGAGCTATCGAACAGCAACTTTCTGAATCCTCTAGTGGTTGTGAAGAAGAAGAGCGGGGATATCCGTCTGTCCCTTTACATGAGGGAGCTGAACAATATTATATTGAAAGAGTACGACTGTGCGCCTACTGCGGACGAGTTATTTGCTAAGTGTGAAGGAGCTAGATATTTCACCAAGTTGGATTTACACTCAAGCTTCTGGCAAATTCCAATTCGTGAAGAAGACAGAAAATACACAGCCTTCCTGTATAAAAGTAAATGCTACCAACATAAGGTAGTATTCTTCGGACTAAGCACGAGTTTGGCAGCAATCGTAAAATGTCTAGAAAAAGCATTAGGACCTGAAGTGGAACCTTTCACCATAATATTTGTAGATGACATCCTTGCAATATCTAGAACACTAGAAGAGCACCTAGAACATTTTAGTACCATATTCCACAAGTTTAGGTGAGCCAACATATCCCTTAACCTAAACAAATGTGAATTCATAAAATCCTCTATTCAATTCATAGGTCATTTTATTTCATCCACTGGTATTCAACCTAATCCTATAAAAATATCCAACATAACCAATTTCCCAATACCCAAAAATATAAAAGGATTGAGAGCATTCTTAGGATTGACAGGATACTACAGAAGGGTTTCGCCACTGTACGCTGAGAAAACTCAAACTTTACTCGAACTTACAAGGAAAAGAAAGAAATGGATGTGGGAGAAGCAACACCAGGATGCCTTCGACCAAGTAAAAATGTTATTTGTAGAGAATATTATGCTACACCATCCTCGAAGAGAAGGTAAATTTGTAATATACTCTGATGCTAGTAACTACGCCGTAGGGAGTTTACTCTATCAACAAGATGCTACAGGAGAACATCGAGTCATCGCCTACGCCAGCAGAATCTTCAAAGGAGCAGAGAAACACTACTCCACATCAGAGAAAGAAATACTTGCAATAGTATATGCACTGAAAGAATTCAGGTATTATGTGTATGGTACTCATTTTGAAATACACACCGATCACCAAGCATTGTCTTTTCTATTAAAATGCAAGGTAACGAATGCACGATTGTTAAGATGGATTTTAGCCATTGGAGAGTACTCGTTCACCATTAAATACTTCAAAGGTAAGGACAATGTTATAGCGGATACACTAAGCCGTTACATCAAAGAAGAATCTGAAGAAGTGTATGAGAAAACCAATCCCGAAGTTCCGTTATTATCAATCAAATATAAAGTTGATAATGAAACGAAACAAATGCTAAAAGATTTAGCAAAACAACAAAACTTAGATGTTACCTTAAGAGAAATGAAAGAGCGAGAGCAGCTACCAGATCACTACAAGGTACATAAAGGAGTTCTTTTTATATTAATAAAACAAGATTGGAAGATAGTATTAAGAAACGAAATGTTGCATAAATTGATCCGACCAGCACATGAAAGCTTAGCACACGCAGCAGCTTTGAAATGCTATTTGAGTCTGCGATAAGATTTCACAATTAATAATATGTTTAGAAAAATCAAGAATGAGGTGAAGAGATGTTACGAGTGTCAAACAGCTAAAGGACCAAATCTACACACGTATGTGGAGATGCAAAGTATACACAAAGAAAACAAGAGGGAGCTAATTGCAGTAGACTTTTTGGGACCGCTTCCCCGATCAAGTCGGGGAGTGAAGCACATATTGGTATGTATCGATGTGTTTTCCAAAGCAGTTCGACTGTGTCCAATTATGCGACCCACAACTAAGGTTGTTCTTAAGATACTGTTGCAGAAGTATATCCCAACGTATGGAAAGATGAAGAAGATACTCAGTGACCAGGGTGTACAATTCCAAAGTGAAATGTGGGAGAAAACTTTGAAAGAAAATGGAATACAACCTGTACTTACATCCGTTCGACATCCTCAAGGAAATCTTGCAGAAAGAGTAATCAAAGGTAATCAAAGAATTAAGTAAATATTTAAGAATATACTGCCATAACCAACATAATAAATGGGCAGAATATTTACCATTCTTTGAAAAAGCGATCAATGAAAATTATAGTGAAGCAACCAGCTATACTCCAATAGAGTTGGAAGAAGATAGGATGCCAACCAGATTCTGGAAGAATTACATTAATAAGCCTACAAATTTTAATGTTCCTATACCATTAAGTGTGAAAGTTGAGTATGCGAAACAACGAGTAATTGCAAGAGGTAACAAACGAATAGAAAGATTCAGTCTAACTCACAAACTACAACAATTTAATGTAGGAGAGATTGTACTATTCAAAGCAAATCCTGTTGGGAAAAGAAGCGAGAATACGGCGAAGAAATTATTCAGACTTTATAATGGACCGTATACGTTAAGACAGCGAGCAGGACGACACACTTTCATCGCATATGATGAGGTAAAGAAGAAAGAAATTGGTAAATTCCACGCAACGTCATTTAGGAAGTTCTACACATAAAAGTAATGAGGTCAATGAAACAAGTCAGATCAGCTGTTGTTGAAGCCACCCTACAAGGTCACGAGCAGTGAGCGCGTGAAGAGGGGTGGGAAGACGTATTGTGTACACTCCAATTAAGGGTGAAATGACGAATACTATTCTTTATTATTTGTTATAATTTTTTTTTACAAACAATTGTAAAAATACAAAAATTTTAATAAATAAATTTATTAAATTTTTTGTTACCAAGCAGAGGAATAATGCGAAAGTACAGATAAGTGCTGTACTGAGCATTGAATATAAAAATTTAAATATAGATAATAATTTTTAAAATAATTAATAATGTATTAGAAGTAAGCATGTCAGGGATTTCAAGCTTGGCTCAGACAAAAATATGGACAGGTGTTTCGACCTGAATCGACTTGTCCACACACACAGATGTAACTGAGAGTGTGTACAATAGTATTTTGAATGTGTGTGTGACGCAGGTCTATGCAGGCGAGTTTGCCACCCCAGTATGAATAATTACGTAATTACTTGCAATCTCTTTAATTTAAACGCGGCGGTTGGCAAGAATGATTTCATTCACGCGCCCCGCGTTGTCGCTAGTGTTCAAAGTTGAAGGCCGCCCGACGCGCGGACCGTCGGTCACGTTCGTTCTTCCATCTTCGAACATCTGGCACCATTTCGCGATCATGAGCCGAGACATCGCATTCTCACCATAAACCTCGACAATTTGCCGATGAATTTCACTCCGATTATAATGTTTTGCCCACAAAAATCGGACGATGGAACGCACTTCAACGTTGGACGACACCTCTATACGACGCGCCATACTGACACGGTGAATAGATTACCAGTCAATTTGCCAGCATAATTAAACCATTTCAGTAAAAGGTACAAGTTCATAATAAGTAGTTTCAACAGCTGATTATTGCATGTGGCGAATGTACATATTTACACCAATTAAATTTTATTATAGTTTATTATTTACAACTTCTAGCTAATGAAGAAACAAAATTATTCCGCAAACCTTAAATATTTACAATTCCAAATAACCGACTTCAAGTGCACATTAAATTATTTTGTAAAAATAACGAAATTGTTAAATGCAGTATACAAATAATGTTAGATATGTACATTTTACTTACATGTTCCTTAAGGAAATGGAAGTATGGTGATGTCAAAAAAAATCGTGTTCGAGATTGTTGCAGATTTTGATTGTGCTACACTCAAAACATGAAAAAAAGTCATTTTTTGAAAAGTGTGTGTAGACTTTTTTTCTATGGCAAACGATAGCCGCAAATTCAAACAGAATCAAATAATGATTTGCACACAGTCCTGATTTGTAGAGTAGTCAAGATCTGTTGTTTTTGGTGAAGATCGGTTAAAGGAAAGGGGTAGTTTACGGTGTAACACAACTTTAACAAATGATGGGTGTAATTGAGTCTTGTCTAGTATTTTAAATTACGTTTAATGAAGAAATTTGTGTTAGTGGTTGAAATCACAATCAGAATGATCACAGTTGCACACCACTATGTACATAGTGGTGTGCAACTGTGATCATTCTGATTATTTTAAATTAATTTGATTTATTGGTTGTTGTTGACTCTTCACGTTGTAATGCAAACTTCGATGATTAGTGTTGTTTTTAGTATTTGATAGAATTAGTAATGGGTAAATTGAAATTAATGTTTATGTTTAAAAAAATTACGATCACTAATATTTTGCTGTATTCACCTCCACACTTACCATCCGTGAGCGTCTTCGATCTTCTTGATGGGCGGTTCTATCTCACTGGAAATACATTAATAACACACAAATATTTTGTCTGGATATCGACATATGCACATTAAATAAAACAACAATGATACTCAATTGTGAATTGAATATTCAAATATTGACCGCTTGAATATTGCCGCCACCTTGTGAAATAATTGTTTCTAAAATATAAGTTATTTATATCTATTTGATAGAAATAAAGACTCTCTATTCACTGGTAACAAATTGAGGTGTTTATTAACATTAGTGAAATTCAGAAAAAAACTCTTTTAAAACAATTACTAATAAATTTTAAAAACAACAACAAAGTTAAATAATTTCTGAGACTTCTTCAACTCAAGGCTGGTAACACTGCTACAATGTACGACAATATGGTAATTTAGGTTATGTCTACTTTGATTATTAGTATTACCAATTTTCGTGAATCCTTTGAATGTACATGATGCAAGATACAAAGATGTTTTATTAAACAATAATATTTACTTATTCATTATAATTAAAAGACAAAATTTAAAAATTATTAACCTCAATACGATAGTCAAACTATCGTACTATCGTACGGTTGTTTTGTTGCTTTCTGATGCTAAAACCTGTAAACACGTGCTATCAACGTTGCACGATTAAAACAATATTACTGGTTTACTTATTATTTTTATGAACTGGAATTGATAAAAAAGCGAAAGAACTCTTATTATTGAGTCTATTTATGAGAATTATTTATGACAGAAGTGACTCTCTGTGGCAAACAAATGCGTTCTGGTTATAGGTTAGTTTACCTAGATGAGAGTAGGTTACAAAATAGAATAATTAATATCGTAAAAAAATCTTAATACTATCTTTACAAACACATTATTTATTAGTAATAGGATGTAGAATTAACAGTAATGATTGTTCTCGCATATTAAGTTATTGTTTTTCAAATACTGCTGAAATCATAGTCAAACAAGCGACTATGTTCACGAGTAATGGTTTGCGGTATAAATTAATAGTTCCGCTTCTATTATTATTCTTTAAACATGAATATAACATATTTTAATTAAATGTCGTCATTAAGTTAGACGAGAACTTTTATTCATTTTAATCTGGTAATAATTCATCGTTACTAGTTAAACACGCAAGTGTGTTTACTTGGTTAGCGTAGTCGACAATAATTTTCGTTAACTAACGAATATTATTTTGTCATTATATTTTAAAATTGTTAATGTATAATACTCCCTGTTTCTTTCACATAACATGACCTTTATTATACACTGGTCATGTCTTTATTGGTTCACTGTTTCACTCACAACACTGTCACACGATAAAAATGGGTGTTCAGTTGAGGTTAGTTATGGGTATATTACTTAGATACGCGCACATTTTAAAAATATTTTTGGACGACTGTCGTAGGCTCCGCTCGCATCGGTAGCTGGAAGACAATTAGTTCATCTCACCAAAGCTTCTGGTTTCGTCTGGTGAAATCGGGTCATTCTATTGGTTTAGAATGCGATACTCTCTACCCCAAAAGCCTTAGTTATATTAAAATTTTAATTTTTTAGCGTCACTGCTTTGGGTTTGAGATTATCTATGACGTGTTCATTTCCATTCGAAAATGACCGAAAATCTTATAATGTTTATAAGTTTCTTATTATTGTCATTTGGATAGTGGCATTATATTGCGGACACTTGTGTCTTTAATTTAAGTCAAATCAAGTAATAATTCAATCCATTAATAACTCACTTCACTTTCTTCAAAATTCATATAGTGGTTCTTAATAAAAATAAGTCCTTTCCACTATATTTTGGTGTATTATATCTTAATAATTATGATTAAACGTTTGGAGTCCATTTCTCATCTACTCTAATACATAATATTAATATTTTGTAATTTGAACAAAAAAATGTACTAATGGCGCACAACCCATCTATGTCCAATTGTTTAAATTTGCTTACATCACTATTATCCCTTATTCTACTACATATTTTTGGTACTATAACATCATTAGATACACTTACATGCATTTGCTAATACTTCATTTTGGCAAATGTTATTTTGTTTACATTCATAGTATTGTTTAAAATACATTATGCTCTTATCTCGCCATTCTGTCACTCTTATTAAGTTATTTTACCACATATTAGATGCATTGTTGATAATTAAATTGTGTACAAATGTTGTACATTGTTAGTTTAGTGGATTCACTAACTTTTTGTTAGCTGAAATCTCTTTAAGTTATTGTATGATGGTTGGTTACACCTAGTCCTATGATTGCAGTTATTTAGTTTATTAAATTCCAGTCATTAAATTACTTGTATAATTATTGTGAGGTATTCTCATAGTTGTATTGAACATTCCTCTAACTACTGGTAAACCTTCTTACTCTCTCTTTACAAGTTTTGTTAATGTTTTTTGATTAACTCTATTGTCACATGGGGTTCTGTCTAATTGGTTTATTGTTATTATAATTAATCTGACTCATTTAGTTGTGTTTTTCAGTTCATATGGTATTCATTGTTTTGTACATTTATTCTTATTTGGTCTCTGTTTGAAACAATTATTGATAATTACTTTATCTAATTATTGTGTCTGATTTTATGTTGTAAGTCCAGTTCATGTGAGGTTATGTGTCATTTGGTTGACAAAAATATGCTTCATACTTTATTCAGTATTCATCTTAAATACTGTCATTTCATTATGGCATGTTACTACAATTGATCATTACCATGTTTTGCATATTTTGTACACATTTTACACTATATGTTTATACAATAATACTTGGTTTTTTATCTAATTATGTTACACATTTTGGTGGGTTGTATCTAGGCTTTGGTACATTGATTTGTTTCTATTCAACAAATTAGTTTGTTTACTACTTATTTGCTTTAACATTTATCTACATTTTGTCCTGTGTTACTATGACATTCAGGCACATTTCATATCAAGGATTATAAAGCTTTTATTATTGATCTTTTTGAGCAATTATTTCACTTTTCTGTATCATTAAATTGGTGGTCTTACTGATTATATTTGTGGTTTTACAATCTTGGATTAAACTTGGTACACTAATTGTTTGTGTATTTCACTTGTTAATCGTTGATTCTTTCACTTATAAATTGTTATTCACTTCCCTCAGTTATAAACACTTTACTAATATTGTCTGTGCTGTTTATTTGGGGTTGGTGTTATTACATTATTTGTTGTTGCACTTATATAAAGTATTCACTGTTATTGTTTGTGATCACTTCTTGAGGTTCAACACTTGGTTTTTTATTATTAATAGTCCAATAATCAATATTCTTATTCTGGTTACTATATTGATTATGGCACTTTCCATAATTTGGGAATGTTGATGTCTAGTTCTGGTCATACTTAATCTTCATTCTTCATGGTACATTTCTGCTTCTTTTTCTTCTTCTTCTTGTTATTAAACTGTTTCTTCTTCATGTTTATAGTTTGTCATTTTTAGTGCTTTTCTTGGTTACTCACTATTTGTAATAATTCATGTTCACTTAATATAGTTATATTCTTCCACATTTTCACTCATTATTATGATAGTCATTGTCCTATATTTATCTCATTATTATGACAAATTAGTCTACTTTTCTCACTATGATGGTTGTATTTGACATGTCTCTTCTTTCAATTTCGGCATATCCCCTCACTATTTTGATCTATTGGGCCTGGATGCTAACGTATTGTATCGATTCATTGTATTTTCTCTTTCTTCTTTATACTCGATGATATATTCTTATGACCCTTCTTTCTTCTTCGTTGGGTTGCTTCAATATTATTTATTTGTAGATACACTTTTGATTCTCATACTTATATTCCTTCTTCCATGCTTGATGAAATATGCTTATGCTACTCTTCCATTTGACGTATTATACATTTTTTATGTAACCGTTATTTTGGTACGTTACAACCTGCATCGTTGTTTTTTAATCAACGGTAATTTTTTTCTATGGCAAACGATAACAGCCGCAAATTCAAACAGAATCAAATATTTTTTGCATACAGCCCTGAATTGTAGATTTCTCAAGACATATTGTTTTTGGTGAAAATCGGTTAAGGGAAAGGGGTAGTTTACGAGTAACGTTTTATGTTTATCTAGGGTATTTTCTATGGCAAACGATAACAGCCGCAAATTCAAACATAATCAAATAGTTTTTTGCATGCAACTCTGAATTGAAGAGTTCTCAAGACCTGTTGTTTTGGTGAAGGTCGGTTAAGGGGAAGGGGTAGTTTACCTGCAACGTTTTTTGTTTTAACAAGGGTATTTTATATGGCAAACGATAACAGCCACAAATTCAAACAGAATCAAATAATGTTTTGCATACAGCCCTGAATTGTAGAGTTCTCAAGACCAATTGTTTTTGTTGAAGATCGGGTCAGGGAAAGGGGTAGTTTACCAGCATCGTTTTATGTTTTAACATGGGTAATTTTTTCTATGATGAATGATAACTGCCGTAAATTCAATCAGAACCAAATAATGTTTTGCATACCTCTCTGAGCTATGGAGAACTCAATGTCCGTTGATTTTGGTGAAGATCGGTTAAGGAAAAGGGGTAGTTTACCAGCAACATTTTATTTTTTTATCAAGGGTTTTTTTATGGCAAACGATAACAGCCGCAAATTCAAACAGAATCAATCAATATTTCGCATACTACCCTGAATTGTAGAGTTCTCAAGACTTGTTGTTTTTGGTGAAGATCGGTTAAAGGAAAGGGGTAGTTTACCAGCAACATTTTATGTTTTAATAAGGGTAATTTTTTCTATGACGAACGGTAACTGCCGTAAATTCAAACATAATCAAATAATGTTTTGTATACCTCCCTGAATTATAGAGAACTCAAGGTCTGTTGATTTTGGTAAAGATCGGTTAAGGGAAAAGGGTAGTTTGCCAGCAACATTTTATGTTTTAACAACGGTAATTTTTCGTATGACGAACGATAACAGCCGGAATTATGACGAACAAACAGAATTAAATATTTTTTTGCATACTTTCCTGAATTGTAAAGGACTGAAGGCATTTTGATTTTGGTGAACATCGGTTAAGGGAAAGTGGTAGTTTACCAGCCGCATTTTATGTTTTTCAAGAATAATTGTTTCTATGACGAACGATAACTACCGCACATTCAAACAGAATCAAATAATGTTTTGTATGCGCCCCGGAATTGTAGAGGACTCAAGACCTGTTGATTTTGGTGAAGATCAGTTAAGACAAAGGAGTAGTTTACCTGCAACGTTTTATGTTTTAACAAGGGTAATTTTTCCTGTGACGAACGATAACTGCCGTAAATTCAAACATAATCAAATAATGTTTTGTATACGTCCCTACATTGTAGAGAACTCACGGCTTGTTGATTTTGGTGAAGATCGGGTAAGAGTGAAAGGTCGTTTACCTGCAGCGTTTTATGTTTTAAAAGAGGGATATATAAATCGAGTGCGCTAACGTGAGGTGGTATACGATAGTGACCACAGCACTGTTGTTAAGGCTGAAGAAAGAAGTAATTTCAATGAAAATATTTCATTTCGAAAATGATTTTAAATATAAATCTTAGAACATGGAAGTAATGTATGGTTCTCCATACCGATATTTTTAATGGTCTTTTCCTACCGTAAGTATTTTTGTATGTAGTCGAGATATTTTATACATTTGATTATTGTAGATTTGGCATTTACATGTGGTGTAGCAAATGATTATCAACCTAGTGGCCTACAACATCGATGGAACAGAAGCAATAATATTAACTATTTGAACTATTTGGAAGCATTAAGAATATAGCGCATCACACACGATTTTCGTATTGACTGTCTAAAAATGTATATAGTTGCGACGGTCTCACTGATCGTCGTATGGTACAGTGGGAAAAAATACAGACACCAATGAAGTCACTAATTACCAGCTTTAATTAGTGGCAAACAACAATTTGTAATAAACACGGTACTCTCGTACAATAACTCAAGTTAAACTTGTCCACACCTTAATAATTTCAAATAATAACAGAATAATCACTTTTAACTACTTCTCAACAAACACTCGACCCGCACTAAAGAAATCGCCCACTCTAACTCACTAAGCGGCAGTTGTTGCATATATATTAGCCTGTAGATGTTACAGGATAATTTCCCTACCTTTTATAACGATACTTTTCCTGCAACGTCCCAGCATAGCCTAATTTGCATAGTTACAAGTCCTGTCGAACAGTCTGGAAGGTACCGAATGAGACTGAACTCTGTGTCTCTGATGGAGGGGATAAACTATGTGTTGCATTTGTTTATGTTACGACCGTTAGTTTGTTAAGGCCAATGATTTGTGACAGCTGCCACGCCCTGTTCACAGTCAGACTAGCATCAACTCGTTTACGATTATTGTACTTTTAGTTACTTTCAGTTAGTGAGTAAATTAACCTGTTATTTATTTATTTGTAGCTGTCTATTCTCAATGTTCCTTTAAGGGGCATCGAAAGAAAAAAAGTAGTTTCGTTATTCACAGTGAAGGTCGCGAAATAATTACTAATATAATTGAAAAATGTGATGAAGAAAAACAACAAATCTCACTGACATACCTTACTAAAACGAGATGGGTATTGCTGCAATAAATCGGAAGGCTTCATTAAATACTTGAGAAAACAAAGGAAAATGCAGTCCAGAAGGAAAACCCTCCACGCCAGGGAAAACGTAAAACATGTGAGAGAAGAAAACTTTTTTTGATGATTTCGATAAGTGTGTAGTACGAAATATTGTTCAGGAGTTTCATAAAAATCAAAATGTTATGCCCACTGTTAAACAACTCCTACCTATCGTGAAAGAAAGAATCCATTTCCCATAGCACGCTAAATCATTAACATCATTGTTTAAAAATGTGAGATTCAAGTTGAAAACAAAAAATGTAGAAGTAAAAGAAGAGTGTTACTTGAAAACCCAGAAATTGCGTTAAAAAGTACCTTGTGCAAAGTAAAAGTTTTCGGCAATCGGGGGGAAACACATTTTTTTAGATGAGGGAAAGTGAGCGTTGAGTGAGTTTAGATAATGTAGTTTGAATCGGTATTTCTCAGAAGTCTTTGGTTTGTTTACACCACTGCGCTTTCCTACTCGTGAAGGTGTCAACGCTCTCTCTCATTCGCATTCCTTTCAGGGACATAGGGTTAAGTCTAAAGCAAAACTTGCGTGCGGCCTTGACTGAGGAGCTGCATCTGCTCGGCTAGGCGAGAAACGGGTAGAACGGCGGTCTCGATTCTTCGAAAGCGTTCAGTAAAAGTCGAAACACTATTTTTTTCTCTCTTGTCTAATGTGTCATCTAATTTTTTCCTAAAAACATCAAGTCGCCACTTCCGTGTCTGGATTCTATATTACGTTTCATACTTGATATTTTGTGTTAAGAGTTCAATAATGCGAAAACTAAGAAATAACTGTGTGTCCCGAAATACAAGAGTAGTGAATTAATTTGGAGTAAAGTAAAATAGACGTAACTATCAGTTTGTCGAAATATACTAGTGATTGGGTTTCCTTATTTTTAAATAGAAACTTTTTGTTTGTGGAAAAATATGGAAGGCAACAATAAACAAAAAATGGGGTATGATATAAAGCGGCGATATGTTTATATAAACACTTTGTTAACTTTGTGTTCACAACTGGGACGTGTGTTGGTTGTTATACTGATTACCAGCTTGCGTGCTAGAGGAGAGCGTCAGACGGGAACTGTGTTGGCTCTAATCATGATAACAGCTGTCAGTATGATATAGCCGTATGGCACGTATAGGTCTACTCCAAACATTTACTATTTACGGCTTCAAAGGTTATCATATTGTTACACGAAATTAAAGCCACGAAGATAAAATAAATATTTATAGAATTTCTTTATGTAGTTTTTAATCAGGATTTGTTTTAAAATCGAAAAATACCTACTCCCACATAAAAACTTACTTGTTCTTTCTAAGTTTATCTTCGTAAATATAGTCATTTATGCGGACTATATACAATATTATAGAAACACGTTTGTGTTTATCTACTCAAAACTGTATGCAGCTAAAAATCATATGTTTTATTCTTCGTATTGTTTAAATTAGCAGCCATCCTTACTATTTCTTTTATGAATTTGCTAACTGCTACAGTTTTTAGACCTGACTAAAAATTACAAACTGCTACCTGGTTGTTTAAGACCTGATGATGTCAGTGATGACGAAAAGCTTTGTCGAACAATAAAAATTGTTAGCAGTTAGCAAATTCATAAAAGAAATATTAAAATCATATGGTATAAGGTTTTTGATACAACCTACGGAAAGGTATCGTACTGCGTCAAAATAAACGTAGTGCATCGGATATTTAAGGAAACACAACTAACATATGAACTAATATTATACACACGATGATGGCAAGTAAGCAGCTTTATCGACATAACTCAACTTGGGTACCAACA
The DNA here is from genome assembly GCA_034769895.1 of Magicicada septendecula. Lineage (NCBI taxonomy): Eukaryota > Metazoa > Arthropoda > Insecta > Hemiptera > Cicadidae > Magicicada > Magicicada septendecula. The sequence goes on from CM068375.1 coordinate 352,456,911, forward strand.
ATTTTGATAAATGTAAGCCTTAATAAAGTTTCATGGCACGTGCAAAACTCTGGAGCTATTAGCAGCTATTTCAAATTGACAGTCAGGAGCATTAACTAGATAATGCGCGACTTCTCTGCCTAATCACCAATATAATGTGTTTACGGGGACCGGCCCGATCATGCATTTATCCTAGTCGGTTGCTTGTATCGTCATCATGACTTAATGTTGAAGGCTACCCAATGTTGGCTAATTATCCAATTTCTGTTGGAAGGTAATGAACCTAAATGTTAAAAAGGTAGTACCAACACAGAATTAATGTATAGAAACAGTAGAATTGTATTGTAATTAGTATAAATACAAACAACAAGTTAGAAATTCTGATGTTACCTAACAAATCTTACTAAAACTGTAACAATATGGTACAAAAGAGTTGAGAGATTAGTGTCAATAGAACCAGGATGGTACACAGTCACTTATATAATGTAAATCAATTGTAATAAGATTAAATTTATAACGAGATAATAGAAAATAGACATATTGGTATTTTGACACCAGATGCAAGAGGTTTTATTGTATTAACAGAGAAAGGTGATATACTATTACCAATCAAATGATGGTAACACCTTAATTTAATTACTATCACTATTTTGTAAAGGAGAATGATCACTTAAATAAAAATAATTAAGAGTTAAGAGAAAAATTGTAACACCATATAGTGCTTTAACTATAGGTGTACCAAAAGGGTATAATTCAGGGAATAATTGTGTCAAAACAACCAAAGGTAACAACTAAAGGTTGTAATAGTTAATTTGAATAAACCAGTACCAAAATATTCCGATGTAATCCAATAGTAATGAACAGACCACTGTTAAAACTAACTTGGGGAGTAATAGGCCTAAAGGAGCCCAGAGTCTGATACTAAATATTAAGTTATACAGGGTATCAGAATAAACCAACAGTAGTAAACTGATAAGATAGACAATGACACCAATTAATGGTTAAAATGTAACCAATATAAACGATGTATTATCAGATGAGAGTAGAATAAAAGCTATGGCCTAGGTGTGCAAAACACAAACTAGGTCATTAACAGAAATACACAAAAAAGGGTATTGATTAAGTCAGCCAATGATAACCAGAAGTTGAAGGGAACCTTTAAGAATCAGTGTGAAATGTAACTAGTTCTTAAAATACCTTCAATGAATAATATCATGTAAATCTAAACCATAATGCTATCTGTACAGCAGGGTTTATGCTCAATTTTAGAATTGTTATCATAGATTTATAATATAACTAAGGACAGAAAGAGACTGAATAATCATCAATAACACTAATAGTGAAGTTCAATTGTAAATAATATAAAGTAAGATAGTTTTAAATGAAAAATGTAATAGGCATAAGTGGTGAAATTAAGTAATTGTCAAACATAAACAGACTTATGACTTGAGGGGTATCTAATTGATCTAGAGAACAATGTAAAACGATTGAGATGAGTCAATTAGAACTCCCAAGTACCATAAGAAAGTTAAGTGGATTTCAAATATTTGTGTAAATTGAGTGAAATATTTTCGTACTCTTGAACTCAAAAACCCACGCTGACGGAAGCCGCCAGTGAGGTGTCATCGAGTTTTCAACCAATAAAATTTCCTATAGCGAGGCTTGGCTAACAATGGGACGCCAAACCGAGCGTCATTCTTATTGTACGATCGACTCAGGAAACAAGACAAGAGTTCTCGACGCCAAAAAAGTAATTTTACCTAACCTGTGCGTTTAGTAAACGTCCGAGGCAGTGCTAATACGAATAAAATGTCTAAAAGAGATTAATAAATTGACATAAGTGAAATAAAAAAGAATAAGTGAAGTGCGAATCCGATTGCCAGTGTACAATCCCGGCAATCGCGGTATTGTAAATAAAAGGGAGTATAGTGATTTACTATCGTTATTGTAGGCTTAAGAAGTGAACGTAACTTGACACTGCATAGAATTAAGAATAAATAAAAGAACTTTGAAGAGACATTGAACCTCGTAAAGTCAAATAAGAAGTAACTAGGAATAAGATTTAACGAATTTTATTCGATCTAAGTATAAAATGAATGTTTAATAATATTGTAAAGACAGTAGGTTACTGAACCAAATAGGTTAAGTCAATGTACCACCATTTCATAACTTGTGGACATGCTATTAGAAATAAGTAAATTACCTGCTAAAGGATATCCAAATTAGTATCCTAGTGGTAGTTGGATCTACTGAAGATATCATAACTTTAGTAGATTGAATTTGCTTTGTCAATGGACCACTTAAATGTTTATCGAACTTAACTGGCATTATATTAGACACGCCAGGTCTAACCTCGAAGTTGACGCAAGTCGTCTGTTTACATTTTTATAAAAGTAATGAATTGAGTTTATAGTGATCCGAGGTGACCACTCTCCTATTAAACAATAATAACTGTTTTGTTGTGTTAACGTTTCGTATATTGTAAGCTCAAAGAACCACATGTTGATTAATTTAATAGTAAACAAACATTGTAGAGTGTGGCATACACATTCGCAGATTGAACGTACTGAGATTGTGAAAAGAGATTGATAACCAGTGAAAAGTAATTGTAAAGTTTAACGTTCTTATGTTAAAGTTTCAATAATAGTAATGATCAGATTTCAATAGAAATAAATTATGTTTAACTGAATAATTAGAGTTGGCCCGATTATTTCAAGTAGATAGGTAGGCATTTACAGGCTTGGCAGACGACATGCAACGGTTGGCAATACAAACGGCGCCACGAATGATTTCAATTAATCTTGTTTTTTAGGAAAGCTGATACACTTTACCTGACAACGAGAACATCACACAAAGTAAGTACCGTTATTCTAAATTCTCTTGATTACAGTTGGAATCAACGCCGCCGAAAATATCTACTAGTGAAGAGGAACCAACTCTGTCCGATTTTCTACGTTCGACTAACGACGAACAGATTAAACCAGTAAAAATAATCTTGAACGCTTTAACTCGATGACTATTCAATAATAAATAAAACCATAACCCAATATTAAATTAATATATAAACAATTAAATTAATTAAACCAAACATAATTAATACTCGTACGGATCTAGCTATCTTACAAAATGACGCCAACAATGTGTGGCTTTTAACACGTTGGACTAAAGTAATCTTACAAAATGGCGACCAACGTTAGAGGCTAGAATTAGGTGGAGCTAATTAAAATAAACGAAAAAATATATTTTTAAACAACCTAATTTCTAGTAGCAGCTGCAATACGAACAAACGAGCACCAGAGAGCCACCTCGAAGAAACGCGCGGCGGAAGCCGAAAAAGAATTGGATATGGACGATAATGAGGCGACGCCAGTTGAAGATATCGAAGCGGTATTAACTCCCGCGGAACCGAAACAACCCGCACAACGAGAGGAGCAACCCGAGAGGCCCACACAAACAGGGGACGCGAAGTTATGTGAAATAATGAGGCTTATGAGCGAGTTTAGTGAAACATTGAAAAATAATAATAAGGAATTGAAAGAAGATTTTAAGGAGGAATTAAATTAAAATAAGGTGGAAATGAATGAAAAATTGGACAAAAATAATAAAAATATAGAATCATTAAAGGAAGACAGTCAAAAATTAAGCCAACAAATGACCGAGAATAATAAGAAAATGGAGGAGAAAATAGACGACGTCAGTAAGAGAATAGAAGAAAACAATGTAAAGATAAACACGAAAATAAACGGGGAAATAACATTAGTTAGAAGAGAGATCGCGGAAGTCCGCGAGAGGTGTGAACTGTACAACCAAGGATTACAACAAACCAGAGAAGACATAGACGGTCGAATCAACAACATCGAAGGAAATAACGAAGTTAGAATGGACTCTCTGAAAAGGATGAATTAGGAAGAAATATAACGCGTACGAACGGAAGTAGGGGAGAGATGCGAGGAATTAGACGCAACAATAAACAATGTACGAAGCCTGACCATCAATAATAAGGAGAAGATTGAAGAGTTGCGACAACGGGAGTTCCTGCAGATACGAGAGGAACTCGAAACAATTCGTAATCGACCAACACCGGGTCAGTACGTACAAAACACAGACAACCGAGACAACATCAATTTTAAAAATTATAAAAAGAATACTATTGAATTTCTAGAGAGAGTAGAAGAGAACTTGGCCAGAATTCGAGAGAATAGATGGACCGTGATACGCAGTATGATCGATGAGTATTTTAAAGAAATACACGACAACTGGTGGACGGCGACCCGACACGAAATTCAGAATTACGAGGAGTTCAAGACGCTCTTCAGGGCTAAGTATTGGTCAGAGTCCACACAAAATGTTGTACGGGACGACATATGCAACGGTAAGTACGACGCCAGTCGAGGGACGACACCAACCGCTTACTTCCTCGGTAAAGTATGCTTGGCGAGGAACCTCGAGGCTAAGATCCCGGAGGAATACCTGGTCACAAAATTATCGTATCACTACGAGGAGGGAATAGCGCGAGCACGGCAGTGGGGACAGATTAAAACCATCCAATCCATGGCGGCGCTACTCGAGAACCATGATCATGAAGTTTACTACAGAAGAAGTCGTAGGAGGAACGATTATTACCTGGACAGGCATAACCAAGGTGGTAATAACAACCCAAATTACCGGAACAACCGAAATAACTACGACAACAATGTCAACAGAAACAGCGAAACCAATCACCGACCGAACAATCCGGGTAACAATCACGCTGACAGTAACAACAATAACATGAGACGGCCTCCATATAATAACTATAACCACAATCGATCAAACAACCAAGGCGGGAATAATCAAAACCCACCATACAGAAGAGTTAATTATGTCCAAGCCAATAATGATTATGGGAGGAGGCGATATTACCAGAGACGCCGGAGCTTTAACGGAAATGATGATAGGGCGTACCACCACAACGACAGGGGAAATTCAAGGAGTGAACCACGAAGGAGCCGAAGTAATTAAGACAGCAGGAGGAGAAACTCCGACGAATTAAACCATCACCCTGGAGGACGACCCGAAATAAACGAAATGAATCGAGCAAACACGCCGGACAGACGGGAGGAAGAGAATGAAATCTCTTTAAACTAACAGCGGCAGTGAGAAACCAACAAGACCCATCACTGAACCAGTCTATTGGGTACAATTACGGAAATGACGAACACAACTTAGTCAAGACAATGACTATAATACGGAGTCATTATTTAAAGAATATAAGACAGGAGCTACATGAAGAGGAGGAGATCGGCAACGTCCACTGCAATAATCAAATAGCATATGTGACTGCTGAAATAAACGGGGTGACCACCACATTGATGATCGACACGGGTGCGAACGTCTCTTTAATTGATAGCACTGAGGTCAACAGAATACAAGGAGAATGTAAATCGGTAATACCGACTTTACCGATCAACAACATAATACTAGTGGGAGCGACTGGGCGTCAAAATAAAACCGTCAGGAAGCAGGTCAGGGTAGAAGTGACTAGTCTTGGGTCAAAATTCCTATGATATTTTTAGTAGCCAATGGCTTACGTTTTTGCAGTTTAATCGGCTGCGATATTCTGAGAAAATACTCAGGAATTATTGACATGAGCAGAGAGAGAGTGACTCTGAGCTCACGAGATTTGGATGGACGGCTGTGTTAATTGGAAGCAAAGAAGCCCCTCAGGACCGCACCATTTTCCACGTTAGGGAATTACTAAGTTCTAGGAATCAGATACCCAAGGAAGAAATCAAATACCAAGAAAACAATAACAGTTTATGGAACGAGAAGATAGAAAAAATCCGCCAATTTAAGTCGACAAAGAGAGACAACCCACTAAATCAAGATCAAGTTGAAAGGTTAATAAACATAAATAACAGATATAGACATGTATTCTCAGACACCCCGGGCAAGGTCAAGAATTATCAGTGTGAACTAAGGTTTAGAGAACCGGTAAATTTTAATAGGAAATCTTACCCTATTGCATATTATCTAAAAGAGGCAGTCAGGACAGAAATCAACCGACTATTGAAGGATGACATAATTGAGTGCAGTCAGTCACCTTACACTAGCCCTATTGAAGCTATCCGGAAGGAGAACGGGAAAGTAAGACTTTGTTTGGATGCCCGAGACATTAATAAAACTTTGATTAATGACAGAACCTCTCCAGGAGAAATAGAGGAGATATTGAAAAAGTTTCATGGCACGCAGTTTATTAGTTCCTGGGACACAGTTTGCGGGTACTGGCAGGTGGAACTACACCCAAACAGCTGAAGGTACATGGCGTTCATATTTGAAGGACGCAATTACCAATTTAAGCGATTACCGTTCGGATTAGTGAACACTGTAGCGGTGTTTATTAAATGTATGGATCAGGTATTAGGTCAAGAAGCGCTCCAGTTCACTACCATCTACGTAGACGATCTACTCATCACTTCTGCCAATTGGGAGGATCATTGTTGTAGAATAGAACATGTATTAAGAAAGCTGTCAGAAAACAACATAACATTAAAACTAGAGAAGTCGAAATTCATAGCTACAGAAGTACAATTTTTAGGATTCCATTTATCAGAGCATGGAATAACCCCATCAGGAGACAAGGTAGAATCAATTCAACAATTCCCAACCCCGAAAAACAAAAAACAGTTACAGTCGTTTGTAGGTCTGTGTAACTATTATCGTAAATTCCAGAGTAATTATTCAGAATTAACAACCAAATTATTACCACAATTATTTTCAAAGGACAAATGGACGTGGGGACTAAGCCAGGACACTGTATTTCAATTAATTAAGAACAAGTATAACATCTTCTCTTGTGTTATAACTTAGGGAACCCGCAATAATTGGTTCTGCCAATTATTCAGGCTGCCTTATGTGTGACGAGCTGAAAATTAATCAGAACAACAAACAATAAATATAAAAGGATTCAGGGAAGGGGAAACTGTTGATTTATGCACTCAGTATAGTCGGTACTCCTGATGACATCTCTTTATTACATATTGTATTATTTGCTCTACTTAAAATTCTCGACACATATGCTTCAATAGCTTACAGTTTACATGATGATTATATTTTATTCTTTTACAAGGCCCCTCAAAGTAAGATGTACATCAAATTTAATTAAGTCCCCGGATCCGGGATTTCCTCTAATACGTTAAGAATGGTTACCTCGCCATATAAAGCTTTAAAATTTTGCCATTTGAAGAATGGTCTTTGTTAATCTTTTAAACAATAAGGCTTTACAGTTTAGAGCTATAACTCTGTTACTAGGAATAAGTATACAAGTTATAAGTATACAATTACTGTCAGTACTTAAAATGTCTTAACGTGGTTAAATTAATTGTCTTTTGTCGAATATAATATTTAGTATTTCATAAGCACGGAAGGCTTGCCTCCGTGTCACCTTTTTGGATGTCCTCCAGCTCTGCGTTATTCCAGTCGTAGGTCCTCGGTTGCAGCATGTTTGAAGTAGGTCAGGTATCTCTCATTATCTTCGTATCCGGGAATGGTGTAGTCCTGAAGTCTTTTAGATCATGGTGGCTCCTGGTTCTCTGCTCTTGGCTAACTGATAGTAATAGCTCGTTGATCTGAATGGTTAACACAAAGTTTCATTCACCTGTATCCACTTCACATGATTGTTTGATTGTAGCACTTCACTTCATGGTATTACCACAGTTTTAATTACATAAGTTTTATATTTTAAGATTTTTGAAGAGATGTCACCGGCGCTAAATTTTAGTGATTCATTCTCACTCGTTTACACCATATTTATATGAGTCGCGGTTCAACTACATTAACGCAACACATTGTTTCATAGTATAAAGAATGCCTCTGTGTCTTAACTGACGGATTAATTACATTTTGTAATAAACTATTTTTAACGTTGCACATATCGGCAGTACACAGCTTACTGGTTGACCGCTGCATTGCAAGTGGGCGAAAATAGTTAGGGGTAAGAGTAGTAATCTCGCGACAGTTCAACTCAACATAAAAGTAGTTCCAAGTTTCTTTTTTATTTAAAGGACTAAAATAAGATTAAATAATTAAGTAGGGAGATTCTTAGTTACAATTGCTCTCAAAGTACGTTATAGTGATCTAGTTTAATTATTTAAATAATAATCAATTTACAATTATTTTTAGTTAGTTAAGGGGTCGGAAAACAAGTTGATTATGGTTAGCGCCTGTTTATGCAGGATTAATTAACAAGCTTTACCCTTTCTGTACAATCGTATTCCTTTTAATATATTATTAGACTTTTTATATAAATATTATTATTATTTAATGATAGTAATAAGCTTTAGGTTAAAATGTGAGATTTTATTAAACACTTAAAATTTATCAACCTATACATTATCAACTTAATTAACTAACACAATTTTTTTTTTTTTATTTAATGAAATCGTCACACAAGTTTCTGGAAACTGTAATGCTACATCACCCCGATTACAACAAGCCGTTCTACTTGAATTGTGACGCAAGCGACATCAGTTTAGGATCTGCATGGTACCAAGAAGATGAGGAAGGGAACCACCTTGTCATAAGCTTCGCCAGTAGAACACTGAACAAGTGCGAGCGAAATTACAATGTGAGAGAAAAAGAATTGTTAAGCATAGTGTTTGCATGCGGCAAATCAGGACCTATATTTTGGGATATTCAATAACCGTGCGGACTGACCACAAGTCCATATCGTTCTTAAAAAACTGTAAATTGAACCACGGGAGGTTGACGAGATGGACCCTAGTCTTGCAGGAATGTAACATCAGTTGGGAGTACATTCCAGGCAAGAAGAATATAGCAGCAGACGTATTGTCACGTATCAATATAACCAATCAAACATATGAAGGAGAGAAGGAAACAATTGCAAAAATCTATCACATTATTAAGGGTCGTTCAGACTCAGAAGAAATAGTTAAGGAAATCGAACAACACCAGAAGCAAGACACCAAATTAATGCAAATTCGACAGAGATTGGGTGCACAGGACAATAGGATAATACCTTACTATTGTATACATCACAATCTTTTATTCATCAAGACGAGGTATTACAATAATACTTGGAAATTGGTGATATCCCGGACACTTGAGAAGGAAATCGTCATCGATTATCACATACGTTATGGACACATGGGAGCGTTGAAAGTGATAAAGGCACTGGAGGAACACCTGTACATCAAGGACGTAAACAGAAGGGTGCGTAATTACTGTATATTAGAAATTGCCACATATATCAATTAGTAAAATGCAACAACGAGAAAAAGGAGGGGATGATCATACCCATAACTTCGTCTAACAAATTAGAAAAGCTTTTCGTAGACATCTGCGGTCCTTTCCGTCGCAGTGGAGGTCGACATCAGTATAAGTACATCATAATCATCTTTGACCATTACACGAAATTCATAAAATTATACCCGATAAATCGTGTTACCACCAAGAAGATACTCAACGTCATCATCCAAAACTATATACCTGAAGTGGGAAGTCCGAAGACTATCATATCGGAACATTGAACACAACTCAAGGGGAGGGAGTGGAAGGACACGCTACTAGATCATGGTGTAAGGACTTATAAAACTTCAGTATACCATCCCAGCAGCAACCCTGCGGAAAGAGTGCTGAGAGAAGTGGGGAGAATACTCAGGACATACTGTTCCAACCAACAGCGGAAATGGAATGAATACATATCGGCAGCAGAGGACTTCATAAATCTAGCTCATCACCAATCACTCGAAACCAAACCATATAATGCCATCTTTAAGAAACCACCACCCCGAGAAATCACTGACATTATTAAATTTCCCCAAAGCCCGGAATACCAGTTCAACAAAGATTAATTTCATAATAAGATTATAGAAAAGGCAGAAGAAAGAAGAAGAAAGTAAAGAAGAAGACAAAACAATACAGAAAATAATACAGTACCGAGTAGGAGATAGAGTGTTAATAAAAAACCGGGAATTACCCAGTACAATGGAGGGTATCACTAAGAAACTACTATTACTGTATACAGGTGCGTATACCATCACCAAGAACAACCAGAACAACACATATGAAATTTCAGATCCAGTGAATAAGAAAACCAAGGGTACATTCAACCAAGCATCGTTGAGAAATACTATGGGGAATAAGAACCATAAGTAACGATAATTTCTTCCATACCATGAAGAGATTGTCAGAAATAATGAATTTTAGGAAGGAGGCATTATGTAATGTTACATAATATCACGACCACCAGGGACCCGAACAAAGAATAATACAACAATAACAAATCATAAAGAATGCTACATACAAACTTCAGTGTTAATAACCAAGATAAGTAGAAGGTGATTTAATGAATAAAGAATATAACATCTTTAAGAAACTGATGAAGATGATCAAAGAAATAATGACAATGACTTAGACGAGACGTAATTAACATGACAAATAACCCAATAGATTAGGTAAAAATGTGAAAGCCAAGGACAAAGAGAAGAAACTATGAGTGGAGTAAAGAAGAACCCTACAAAGCCCAACTGGATACAAAACCAGCAAGAAGAATAAGATATGCCCTACACGAGACAAAAGAAAAATTCAGACAAGATGAATAGATCATAACAAGAAAGCCCAGAGTAAAGGACAGAGTAATAATGAAGCATGATGAACTAATATAAGTAAATATGCCGACAAAGAAAGCTTATAAAGTAAATAAACGAGATAATGAATAATGGTCAGGAGAGTGAAATAAAATTTGTAAAGGTATAAATTAAGTGTGTATCTGGAAGAATAACAAACATGAATTATATACATAGACCAGCCTTGTAACTAAAGCAAATGTAGGAATATTACTTATCGAATGATGTTAATAAATACTGTTCAAAATGGGTAATAGAGACAAAAGGGTGTATAATAAACCTAAAGTCATAAATAATATTAGTAATACTGTAATAGTGTGAAATAAAAAACATTGAAATCATAATAAAACAAACACATTGTTGTCAAACCAAGATAGGACCCATAACCTCACTACATGTGAATTAGGCACTTAAAACAAGAGAATTAAGTAATTAAATGCCTGGCACGTGCAAAACTCTGGAGCTATTAGCAGGTATTTCAAATTGACAGTCAGGAGCATTAACTAGATAATGCGCTACTTCTCTGCCTAATCAGCAATATAATGTGTTTACGGAGACCGGCCCGACCATGCATTTATCCTAGTCAGTTGCTTGTATCGTCATCATGACTTAATGTTGAAGGCTACCCAATGTTGGCTAATTATCCAATTTCTGTTGGAAGGTAATGAACCTAAATGTTAAAAAGGTAGTACCAACACAGAATTAATGTATAGAAACAGTAGAATTGTATTGTAATTAGTATAAATACAAACAACAAGTTAGAAATTCTGATGTTACCTAACAAATCTTACTAAAACTGTAACAATATGGTACAAAAGAGATGAGAGATTAGTGTCAATAGAACCAGGATGGTACACAGTCACTTATATAATGTAAATCAATTGTAATAAGATTAAATTTATAACGAGATAATAGAAAATAGACATATTGGTATTTTGACACCAGATGCAAGAGGTTTTATTGTATTAACAGAGAAAGGTGATATACTATTACCAATCAAATGATGGTAACACCTTAATTTAATTACTATCACTATTTTGTAAAGGAGAATGATGACTTAAATTAAAAATAATTAAGAGTTAAGAGAAAAATTGTAACACCATATAGTGCTTTAACTATAGGTGTACCAAAAGGGTATAATTCAGGGAATAATTGTGTCAAAACAACCAAAGGTAACAACTAAAGGTTGTAATAGTTAATTTGAATAAACCAGTACCAAAATATTCCGATGTAATCCAATAGTAATGTACAGACCACTGTTAAAACTAACTTGGGGAGTAATAGGCCTAAAGGAGCCCAGAGTCTGATACTAAATATTAAGTTATACAGGGTATCAGAATAAACCAACAGTAGTAAACTGATAAGATAGACAATGACACCAATTAATGGTTAAAATGTAACCAATATAAACGATGTATTATCAGATGACAGTAGAATAAAAGCTATGGCCTAGGTGTGCAAAACACAAACTAGGTCATTAACAAAAATACACAAAAAAGGGTATTGATTAAGTCAGCCAATGATAACCAGAAGTTGAAGGGAACCTTTAAGAATCAGTGTGAAATGTAACTAGTTCTTAAAATACCTTCAATGAATAATATCATGTAAATCTAAACCATAATGCTATCTGTACAGCAGGGTTTATGCTCAATTTTAGAATTGTTATCATAGATTTATAATATAACTAAGGACAGACAGAGACTGAATAATCATCAATAACACTAATAGTGAAGTTCAATTGTAAATAATATAAAGTAAGATAGTTTTAAATGAAAAATGTAATAGGCATAAGTGGTGAAATTAAGTAATTGTCAAACATAAACAGAATTATGGCTTGAGGGGTATCTAATTGATCTAGAGAACAATTGAAAACGATTGAGATGAGTCATTTAGAACTTCCAAGTACCATAAGAAAGTTAAGTGGATTTCAAATATTTGTGTAAATTGAGTGAAATATTTTCGTACTCTTGAACTCAAAAACCCACGCTGACGGAAGCCGCCAGTGAGGTGTCATCGAGTTTTCAACCAATAAAATTACCTATAGCGAGGCTTGGCTAACAATGGGACGCCAAACCGAGCGTCATTCTTATTGTACGATCGTCTCAGGAAACAAGACAAGAGTTCTCGACGCCAAAAAAGTAATTTTACCTAACCTGTGCGTTTAGTAAACGTCCGAGGCAGTGCTAATACGAATAAAATGTCTAAAAGAGATTAATAAATTGACATAAGTGAAATAAAAAAGAATAAGTGAAGTGCGAATCCGATTGTCAGTGTACAATCCCGGCAATCGCGGTATTGTAAATAAAAGGAAGTATAGTGATTTACTATCGTTATTGTAGGCTTAAGAAGTGAACGTAACTTGACACTGCATAGAATTAAGAATAAATAAAAGAACTTTGAAGAGACATTGAACCTCGTAAAGTCAAATAAGAAGTAACTAGGAATAAGAGTTAACAAATTTTATTCGATCTAAGTATAAAATGAATGTTTAATAATATTGTAAAGACAGTAGGTTACTGAACCAAATAGGTTAAGTCAATGTACCACCATTTCATAACTTGTGGACATGCTATTAGAAATAAGTAAATTACCTGCTAAAGGATATCCAAATTAGTATCCTAGTGGTAGTTGGATCTACTGAAGATATCATAACTTTAGTAGATTGAATTTGCTTTGTCAATGGACCACTTAAATGTTTATCGAACTTAACTGGCATTATATTAGACACGCCAGGTCTAACCTCGAAGTTGACGCAAGTCGTCTGTTTACATTTTTATAAAAGTAATGAATTGAGTTTATAGTGATCCGAGGTGACCACTCTCCTATTAAACAATAATAACTGTTTTGTTGTGTTAACGTTTCGTATATTGTAAGCTCAAAAAACCACATGTTGATTAATTTAATAGTAAACAAACATTGTAGAGTGTGGCATACACATTCGCAGATTGACCATACTGAGATTGTGAAAAGAGATTGATAACCAGTAAAAAGTAATTGTAAAGTTTAACGTTCTTATGTTAAAGGTTCAATAATATTAATGATCAGATGTCAATAGAAATAAATTATGTTTAACTGAATAATTAGAGATGGCCCGATTATTTCAAGTAGATAGGTAGGCATTTACAGGCTTGGCAGACGACATGCAACGGTTGGCAATACAAACGGCGCCACGAATGATTTCAATTAATCTTGTTTTTTAGGAAAGCTGATACACTTTACCTGACAACGAGAACATCACACAAAGTAAGTACCGTTATTCTAAATTGTTTTGATTACAATTGGAACCAACGCCGACGAAATTATCTACTGGTGAAGAGGAACCAAACTCTGTCCGACACTCAACATTCGATCAACGATGAACAGATTAAACCAGTAAAATAATCTTGAACACTTTAGCTCAAAGACTTAATAATAAATAAAAACAACCCCAATCATGAATACATTTATAAACAAATTAATAATAAATAACCATAATAATACGAATCGGCGATTCTAACACGAGCTTCAAAAGGGAGGAATCTAGTTTTCTTACAAAGTAAAGAGCAATACTGAGTACTTAGCATTAACTAAAACGCGACAAGAGTATGTTGAACTAACAAACAAAGATGTAATTGCGTGCAGACATTCCAAGTATAGTGTGTGTCCAGTCAATATACCTTTGTATTCGTACCATAACGACAGTTGTATCTATCCATTATTTGTTGGAGAGACCAGCAGTGCTCGTGTTTAACGTGAGAAGAAGGTTATACAGAATTTCAGCCGTCCAATAGATACCGAACAAGGATACGTGGATATATAGTGGACCAGAACCGATGCGAGTTACCTGGAGATGTGATCAAGATACTAAGACCGAAATTCTTAAGGAGAGAGTTCTTCTTAGTCCACATCATTGTGATATATATTCAAAATATTTTACCTTATTACCACATATATATGGAAGAAATATATATAACCTTACTAAGCCTATCATGATTGAACCGCCAATATCCTCTTTGATTAGTCTTTTCGAAGCTAAAATTTTAACAAATAATGTCACTCACATGAAGATTTCAGATGTTACAGAATTGAATATCGACGAAGTACTGCATGAGATACACAACGACTTCGATGACGTTTCACTGAACCGACTTATTAACGACATCCAAGAGATACAACGAGAAAAGCAACAATCACGAAACGAACAATCTATTCGCGATGCCGGTGGCTTTACCGTCATAATTATTGGAGCAGCATTGCTACTATATCTCGTCTACCGAAAACCAAGTCAGTCTCCAAATGTCTAACTTCTACTCTCATACCAGCAACGACATCGAGTGCTGAGGCAACACAAGAAGAAGCAGAGGAAGTTCCAGAGGTAACTTCACCAGATGAAATGAATGCTACAGCAGTCTACGTAAAACCAGGCGTTAGAGTTGCCCATTCTCAATTATAAATCAAAGAGTTCGTTGTGTTTGTTTGTTTAATAAAGCAATGTATTGAACCTACATAAAGAATTGAGAAGTACGTAAGGAAAATGTAAACCAGAAAAAATAATAATAATTACTATAATAGTTGTAAACTTACCTAAGGAAAACAAAAAGTGCTGAATGTAACAGATAAAACTATGTTTGAATAGAAAAAAGAGACAATTATGTAGTATTGTATTAGAAAATTTGGACATAACAATTTTTGTTTGTAAATATGTCATGCGATAATCTGTGTACACCGACACAATGTGGTATCTACACACGCTCAGCTGCTTAGCGATAACAATGAATGACTGACCGCAGACAGCACAGTCTTATCTCTTCCTTCCTTGTTTTGTTTTGTTGGGTTGTTTATCTATAGGTAAACAGACTAGGTGTTCGTTTGAATTGTAGTAGATTCAATGAACGTTGAGCTTGAGTAAGACTGCACTTTGTCTATACATTGGATAAATTTTGAAAAGCAAAGTACGTCCCGTACTTTCCTTTTGTAAGGCAGGGAGGGGTGTTGTTCCCAGCACACTCCACATTATGACTTTATATTGTAGCGCGACAGAAAATCCACTACATATTAGGTCATATAAAATCATAAAAATTAATTACACCACATATGTTAAAATAATATTGAATGAGATTTAATGAAATCAAAGGAATGAACCACAATAAAATAAAAATCCTCATTACGTTATATAAAAACCACTGTTTAAATATCAAAGAAATTATTAAAAGCAACTCATATTATAATATCAGGAATTTACCCAGGAAGTTAGGAGCAGTAAACAAATTATATAACACCATATCAAGAAGAAAGAGAATCAGTTTAAGAGTGGTGAACACCAAAATACCCCAAAGACAAGAAGAAGGAAGAATAAAGTTTGTGATCAGGAAGAAAACAATACCCTGAAACCTTTAGAGAAGAGCAAGGTCCGTATCAGTAAATAACTTCGATACTCCAAACTAAACATCAGTCGAGATAACACGAAGTACCTTGGTTTACCCAAGAGTGAGGAATGAAGACAAGAAGACCAGAAGAATGAAGACTAGAAGAAGGACAAGAATGAAGACAAGAAAGAAGATAAGAAGAAGGACAAGAAAGAAGATAAGAAGAAAGACAAGAAAGAAGACAGGAGGAGAGGAAGAAATAGTATGAAAGAAACACCGTAGTAAAACCTATTATTATTATTAACTACCATCAACCCCAAACCCATAAAAACGATTAAAAAGAAAGTATAACATACCAAAATCCTATAAAAATGTAATTATTTAGAAACATAAAGTGTTGTATAGTATTATAAGAAGTGAACCGACTAAAGCTATTGTGTGATAAAGAAAATAAACAAGTCTTAACAGTCCATGATTACTAAAGGTCTGGTCTGAGATAGTGAGACTCAAAATATCAGAACCACCAGTGAAAGTGAATTTGTGTGTTTTTTGGAAATGCAATAAACTTAAGGTTAGTGATACTATGACTTATCAATATGCTATATAACAACTTTAATATCCAATAATAAACAGCATCATAAAATAATAAAATGGAAGATTTCCAGTATTTTATTATTTTAATGTAACTCTTTATTTACAAGACATTTGTAAAAAATGCTAATAACTAGAGTATGGGTGGTCATGTTTACTGATGAAGGGGATCATAAATAATAATGGTTTAGACCAGAAGGGACTGGCATGAATTTAGTATTCATAGGTTTAAAATGTTTAAATAGGCTGTTTGTTCACAGCCATAAAATCAATGTATTTGTAAGAATTATTAGAAAATAAGATTTATATGTGTTAAAAATAAGTTATGTTTGCTAAATAACAGCATACATACCATTAATAATGTTTCAGTAGGTATGCTGTGTTAATTCAAAAGGAGTTAAATGTATATGTTCAAACCATGTCAGCAATATGTTCAAGATTGCTAAATAATGTTCATAATTATTTTTTTATAACAGTAGTGTTAATTAAATACTACACCTCACAATAAGTTATAAACCATTTTATTTTCATGTAATAATAACTATGTAAAGTCAGAGGAGTGGTAGGATTAAATTTATTTGAGAAAGACAGAAATGTAAAATTCTAAACTCTAGGCCATTTGGTGAATTCACAGAAACCATATAAACCAGTATAATTCACTTATAAATCCTGTAAACTAGCAAGATTTAGATAAGGTAAATCAATTAACCACTACTGGGAATGATCCTATGAGTTAAAATGATAATAAGGAAATATACCTTAAAATATTGTAAATTTTCAAAATATATATAAGTTAATTAATTTTAAAGAGCAATGCCAAATTCAGAGATTAACACAAAAAACCAGTTCAAAGGTTCAATTTATATGTATTTAAGGAAAGGAAGAGAAATATGACTAATTAAAATTTATTATAATAGTATTAATAACAATTAAAATGGAAGAAAAATTGTATAAAGGCGGAAATCAATGTTTGAGCCTAGATTTACAAAAAGGAAAGAAATTTGGTAATTTCCACAAAATGTCTACAGATATGGACTATAATATATCAATTTAAAAGGAATGAGATGATTAAACCAATGATAAGGTTCATAGTTCATGAAAGTGATGAATAAAATAAATAAATTCCATATATAATGTAATTTTTTATCATGTGTATGGGTAATCGAAATATGTTAACAATACTTTTCCAAAGATTAACTGGGCCAGATTTTGACCAAGTTAAAATAGTGTTTTGTTGAATGTCAAGCTGAATAGTTGTGTGATAAAACGTTCCTTAAAATCGAGTAGAAAATGGTACTACGGTTAGCCATTAATATAAGTGAATCGAGAGTTAGAAGAATTAAACACTTTTTTAACTAAATCTACCAAAACTTTAGCGACAATAGTGAAAACTAACACCTAACTTCATTATACGAGTGATCTAAAACAGTAAAACAATATATCTGATATAATTCACGCTACAAATCATAACCACTTTTACAGACAAATTAACCCACAGAAGAGAACACATACCAAATAACTTAATTAACAACAGTATACACAGAACACTTCTTCAGAACACACGAAACAACCTAATAGACAGATTACACCAGTGCGGGGACATTTCAAACATTCATGAAGGTAATTTTGTTGTGAGATTTTGACACGACGACATCGCAGTAACCTCGCAGATCTAATAGCGGCCATCTTGAAAATACGAATCTGCCTTTCACATCGAGTGACGTCATCGAAGCTACATATGGTCTGACAAAACAATTTATTAAACATTATATATCAGAATTATTTAAATATTGTTAAATAATAATTAATGAATTTACTTTAATTGTTAATGTTATACTTTCTCGTTACCCTTCTCTGACTATTAATTTAATCGCTCAAAGAACCTGTCCTTTTCATAATACTTATAATAATTTTTTCTACTGTATGCACGAATCGATAATTCCCTAAGACGGAGTCGATAATTGTTCTCAATCGATAAAAAATCGATTATTTATTAAATTGTTTAATAAATCCATTTATTTCAATTGCATTTATCTGTTATTATTTCACAGGCTAATTTAAGGTTATTTATTAAGGCAAAGAGACTTCAAGAAGAAGAAAATATTTTTTTTCCGTGAGATATTGGACCAGCAAGGAAAATCATCAATCGATTGCTGACCGGAGTTAATCTGATTAACTCCGGACTTGGTTCAGATCTTCCAGAAGTGCTCAATAGTTAATAAATACCTTCCTGATTCTTAAAATTTTTACAGAACATTTAAAACAGCATTATTTCTTAATTACAAACATCTATTAAAACATAAAATTTATTTTTTTGAAATAAAATTTTTTCTGTTATTTTTTTTGTAAAGACCGGCATACAGGGTTTTATTACAAAGTGGCGTCCAACGTAGAGGGCTTGATAAGATAAGCCTGGCAGCGGTTAATTAATAGAACAGAAGGAAAATGCAAAGACGAGCTACGTCAAAGAAGAGGCCGAAAAAGAAATTGACATTGGGGATAAAGAGGCAACACCCGTGGAAGATCCGGAAGTGGTACTAAACCCGGTGGAACCGAAACAACCAATACCACCGGAGGAACAAGCCGAAGTAACAACACAGACAAGGGAAGTCAATGTCCCAGAGAAGGAGAAGTCTAAAACAATGGAAGAGAAAATGATGGAAATGTTCCTAAAAATGAGTCAGCAAATGCAAGAAAATAGTAAAAAGATGGAGAAGAAAATGGATTCCACTAAGGAAGATGTGAATGGAGTAAACAAAAACATAGAAGATTTGAAGGAAGACAATCGGTCCACAAAGGAAGAATTGGGCCGTAAGATAGAAAATACTAATAAAAGGATTGAGGAAACCAGTAAGAATTTGAGTAAGAATTTAGAATAGAAAATGGAGGAAAATAACCAATCTATGAATAAGAAAATGGAAGACCTGAAAAAGGACAACCAATCCTTGAGTAAGAAGATGGAAAGGAAAATGGAAGAAAATAATAAGAATTTAGAGGAGAAAATGGAAGAAACCAGTAGGAAAATAGAAAATGACAACCAACAATTAAGGGAAGAATTGAGAGAGGACAATCAACTGCTGAGAGAAGAATTAAGGGAAGTTAACCAAGAGAACATGAATAAGTTAGACGAGAGAATTGAGTTAGCCAAGGAGGAGATAAATAAAAAGTTAACAGAGACGAAGAAATCCATCGTAAAGAAGTTAGAACAGGAAGTCGTGGTTGTGAACCAGCAGATCAGGGAAGTAGACGAAAGATGTCGTCAGACCGAAAACGAAGTGATGGAAGTCCGGGAAGTAATACATAAAGAGATTACACATGTCAAAGAACAACAGGAAACGAAACTGGAAGAAAACAAGAAATTTTCCTTGGAAGAAGTGAATAAAGTGCGGACACAGGTAACCGAAAGATGCGACGGCGTGGAAGCCGCTATGACGAACATCACGGGACAGGTGCGTCAGAGCCAGGAGGAGATAGAATTGATAAGGAACAGACCATCTGGATATCATAATTTCCCCATGTCAGAAAACAGAGAATGGCTCAATTTCCGGCAATATAAACGGAAGCCCATGGAGTTCTTGGCACGCATAGAGGAATACCTAGAAAAACACAGAGGGAACCGATGGGTCCAGAATAGGGAAATCCTTGACGAGTCGTTTCGGGAGGTGAATGACCATTGGTGGATGGCCAACCGGAGCGACATCGATAATTATCAGCAATTTAAGAGCCTTTTCAAGGCCAAGTACTGGTCGGAGACAACTCAAAATTTGATAAGAGACAATATATGCCACGGCCACTACAAACCACAAGTCGGTAGTTCGATGACAGCTTATTTCCTCGACAAGGTATGTATTGCCAAGCACTTAGAACCGGCCATACCTGAGGAGTGCCTAATAAATAAGTTGTCATATCATTATGATGAAGAAGTAATTCGTGCGAGGAGGGGCAGCCAAATAAAAACCATCCAGGCAATGACCGAACTCCTCGAAAACTATGAAAATGAAGACTACTACCGACAGAGTCGTAGAAGAAGTGATGGGCCCGAACCAAGGACGTATCAGAACAACAACCAGGGTACGAACAACATAAACACTGGGTACCAAGGAGGCCGGGCATACCCGCAGAATAACAGTTTTAATAATAATAATAATGTTAACCATTCTAATTACAATAATAATAACAATACGGGTCCAAACCATCCAAACCCGAGTCGACCCTCTAATGGTTATCAGGGTAATCGAAATCCCTACCCTAATAACACAAATAGTCAGAGAAGCCCCAATTATGGTAATGATCATTACCATAATAATAATAATCGTGTGGGTCCAAATAATGGTAATCCCGTTAATAATAGGTTTCCTCGCCCTCGTGTGAATTTCATACGAGCCGCAGATAATCGACAGCGAAGATACAACAACAATCGAAGAAACAGCTACCGCGGATATGAAGAAAGGCGGAGGAGCCTAGAACGGGACCAACCAAGGCACTATCCGGCAAGAAGGAGTAATAGTTTAGACAATGCTGAACGGAGGTCTAACCACGAACGACCGGAAGACCATAGGACAGATCGACAGGGAACCACTCTAAGCATCCCAAATGTGGCATCAACTAGTATGGCACAAAGGAACAATGATGCCGAGCCTTTAAACGGGCACAGGCAGTAATAAATCGCCAGAACCCGTTACTGCTCCTAAATACTGGGTATAATCATAATAATGAGTGTAATCATATGTATAATAACAATCGTATCACAGTCACAGGGTGCAACTACCTAAAGGACATCCGACATGAGTTATTGGAGGAGGACAACAGTAATCCCACCAATAACTTTAATAACGAAATTCAAAAACAAAGTAAGATCAACTTACTACCAAGGATTTGAAAAAAACTTTTTGAAGAGATAAAAATAAAAGAATTACATGTCAACGCAGAAATAGAAGGCATCCCAGCCAAGAAATTATCTAAATTTAAAAAGATTGTAAGTTCACCTTACTAACCAAGAATTTGAGAAAAAACATTTTGAAGAGATAAATATAAAACAGAATTTAGATTGAAATCATATAAATTCTAAAAAAAAAGTAAGCACATCTTACATACAATTATTTGAAGAGAAACATTTTGACAATAATACCAAGAGAATTTAGAAATAAATCCTATAAATTTAAAAAGATTGTAAGTTCACCTTACTAACCAAGAATTTGAGAAAAAACATTTTGAAGTGATAAATATAAAACAGAATTTAGATTGAAATCATATAAATTCTAAAAAGAAAAGTAAGCTCATCTTACATACAATTATTTGAAGAGAAACATTTTGACAATAATACCAAGAGAATTTAGAAATAAATCATCCAAATTTTAAAACAATGTAAGACCATCTTACTAACCAGGAATTTGTGAAAAACTTTATGGCAAGAATATAAGAGAAGAATTTAAAAACCCCTAAATTCTAAAACAAAAGTAAGTTCTCCTTACGAACATATTATTTGAAGAAAAAACTATTTAGAAAGAATCGTATAAAAAGAATTTTGACTTATCAACAAAATTTAAAAAAAATAATGTAATACCAAATTACATAGAATTATTTGAAAACTTTATGGAAATATAAGAAGAGTGAATTTTGAATTGTGTATAAGTCAAGTTTCCAAACCAAGAGTAAGTACAACTTACCAACCAATTATTAGTAAAACACTTTGGTGAGATAAACAGAAGAGATTTAATACCATATTGATGGTAAGCATAAAATATATTTAGCATGTTTATAAAGGATCATAATGGGATGAATAAAGGAAACAGACTTTAGAATTAAAACAAATAATTCTGGAAAGTATGATCATGTCTAATTTCAATATAAAGAGTAAAAACCTTTCCATAAAATGATGCCAAAGGAAATAAAAAAAAAAATTTTTTTTGATACGATTTGAGTTGATACGATTTGAGTGATTGAATATAATAAAGTACAAAAACTTAAGTGGAATTATGAGATAATAAAACTTTGAAGTGGTATGAGGAGAAATTATGACCTCATTATAAAATTAATAAAAAAACATTCATTCGAAAGGATAATAGCCATGACAGGAATAATGTGAAAATAATATCAAAGATATGTGTAATTAAACGAATTAATATAAAATGATGTATGAATTAAATGTCAATTATAATAACGACAGTTATAAAAAAAAAGTTCTAGAACATAGAACAAGTGGAAATAATAAAAACAGAGCAATAAAATAAAAATGTCATAAAGATATGCAACTATAAACAATGCAGATTATAATAAAAAACCCAGAAGGTAATAAAGAATTTATAACCAAAAGCTTTATATGATAAGAAAAGTTGAAAAATGTAATAATAGAAGAGCTTCCTACCATAATATCAAACGAATGAAACATCCAGTTAAAGAGTCAGAAGAACAACTGAGATAGGAATATTAAAATCTCTGAGAAATATAATAAGTAATAAGTGAAGTATCCCAAAGATATTTTTTAAATAGTAACAAATGTGTACTATTCTGAATAATTTTTTAATCTGTCTGTAGATAATTCCAGCAGTATTAATATGTTTTTTGAGCAGAGATGATTTGCCTCTGTACTCAAATATGTGTGAAGTATTGGACAGCAGAGGAAGTAGCGTACAGTGACTCTCTGAACTGAACCAGCTCACAAATTAGGGAACGATAGGGAGGAAATATCCCAAGGAGAAAATACTAAGAAGAAATATGAAAATTAAATAATAAATATGAAACTCAGATGATTATTACTATCAAGGAAGATCAAGTGAGAATGAGAAGGATATAAACTCAAATATAAAAAAGAAAATTTTTAAAATGGAAGGAAGTCCAGAATAATAACAAACCTAGAATAATTATCATAAGCAATTGTTTCAGACAAAGCAAGTATAGTCTGAAAAAATTACTTCTGGAGAAGGGCATTCTGTAGCGCGACAGAAAATCCACTACATATTAAGTCATATAAAATCATAAAAATTAATTACACCACATATGTTAAAATAATATTGAATGAGATTTAATGAAATCAAAGGAATGAACCACAATAAAATAAAAATCCTCATTACGTTATATAAAAACCACTGTTTAAATATCAAAGAAATTATTAAAAGCAACTCATATTATAATATCAGGAATTTACCCAGGAAGTTAGGAGCAGTAAACAAATTATATAACACCATATCAAGAAGAAAGAGAATCAGTTTAAGAGTGGTGAACACCAAAATACCCCAAAGACAAGAAGAAGGAAGAATAAAGTTTGTGATCAGGAAGAAAACAATACCCTGAAACCTTTAGAGAAGAGCAAGGTCCGTATCAGTAAATAACTTCGATACTCCAAACTAAACATCAGTCGAGATAACACGAAGTACCTTGGTTTACCCAAGAGTGAGGAATGAAGACAAGAAGACCAGAAGAATGAAGACTAGAAGAAGGACAAGAATGAAGACAAGAAAGAAGATAAGAAGAAGGACAAGAAAGAAGATAAGAAGAAAGACAAGAAAGAAGACGGGAGGAGAGGAAGAAATAGTATGAAAGAAATACCGTAGTAAAACCTATTATTATTATTAACTACCATCAACCCCAAACCCATAAAAACGATTAAAAAGAAAGTATAACATACCAAAATCCTATAAAAATGTAATTATTTAGAAACATAAAGTGTTGTATAGTATTATAAGAAGTGAACCGACTAAAGCTATTGTGTGATAAAGAAAATAAACAAGTCTTAACAGTCCATGATTACTAAAGGTCTGGTCTGAGATAGTGAGACTCAAAATATCAGAACCACCAGTGAAAGTGAATTTGTGTGTTTTTTGGAAATGCAATAAACTTAAGGTTAGTGATACTATGACTTATCAATATGCTATATAACAACTTTAATATCCAATAATAAACAGCATCATAAAATAATAAAATGGAAGATTTCCAGTATTTTATTATTTTAATGTAACTCTTTATTTACAAGACATTTGTAAAAAATGCTAATAACTAGAGTATGGGTGGTCATGTTTACTGATGAAGGGGATCATAAATAATAATGGTTTAGACCAGAAGGGACTGGCATGAATTTAGTATTCATAGGTTTAAAATGTTTAAATAGGCTGTTTGTTCACAGCCATAAAATCAATGTATTTGTAAGAATTATTAGAAAATAAGATTTATATGTGTTAAAAATAAGTTATGTTTGCTAAATAACGGCATACATACCATTAATAATGTTTCAGTAGGTATGCTGTGTTAATTCAAAAGGAGTTAAATGTATATGTTCAAACCATGTCAGCAATATGTTCAAGATTGCTAAATAATGTTCATAATTATTTTTTTATAACAGTAGTGTTAATTAAATACTACACCTCACAATAAGTTATAAACCATTTTATTTTCATGTAATAATAACTATGTAAAGTCAGAGGAGTGGTAGGATTAAATTTATTTGAGAAAGACAGAAATGTAAAATTCTAAACTCTAGGCCATTTGGTGAATTCACAGAAACCATATAAACCAGTATAATTCACTTATAAATCCTGTAAACTAGCAAGATTTAGATAAGGTAAATCAATTAACCACTACTGAGAATGATCCTATGAGTTAAAATGATAATAAGGAAATATACCTTAAAATATTGTAAATTTTCAAAATATATATAAGTTAATTAATTTTAAAGAGCAATGCCAAATTCAGAGATTAACACAAAAAACCAGTTCAAAGGTTCAATTTATATGTATTTAAGGAAAGGAAGAGAAATATGACTAATTAAAATTTATTATAATAGTATTAATAACAATTAAAATGGAAGAAAAATTGTATAAAGGCGGAAATCAATGTTTGAGCCTAGATTTACAAAAAGGAAAGAAATTTGGTAATTTCCACAAAATGTCTACAGATATGGACTATAATATATCAATTTAAAAGGAATGAGATGATTAAACCAATGATAAGGTTCATAGTTCATGAAAGTGATGAATAAAATAAATAAATTCCATATATAATGTAATTCTGTATCATGTGTATGGGTAATCGAAATATGTTAACAATAATTTTTCAAAGATTAACTGGGCCAGATTTTGATCAAGTTAAAATAGTGTTTTGTTGAATGTCAAGCTGAATAGTTGTGTGATAAAACGTTCCTTAAAATCGAGTAGAAAATGGTACTACGGTTATCCATTAATATAAGTGAATCGAGAGTTAGAAGAATTAAACACTTTTTTAACTAAATCTACCAAAACTTTAGCGACAATAGTGAAAACTAACACCTAACTTCATTATACGAGTGATCTAAAACAGTAAAACAATATATTTGATATAATTCACGCTACAAATCATAACCACTTTTACAGACAAATTAACCCACAGAAGAGAACACATACCAAATAACTTAATTAACAACAGTATACACAGAACACTTCTTCAGAACACACCAAACAACCTAATAGACAGATTACACCAGTGCGGGGACATTTCAAACATTCATGAAAGTAATTTTGTTGTGAGATTTTGACACGACGACATCGCAGTAACCTCGCCAGATCTAATAGCGGCCATCTTGAAAATACGAATCTGCCTTCCACATCGAGTGACGTCATCGAAGCTACATATGGTCTGACAAAACAATTTATTAAACATTATGTATCAGAATTATTTAAATATTTTTAAATAATAATTAATGAAATTACTTTAATTGTTAATGTTATACTTTCTCGTTACCCTTCTCTGACTATTAATTTAATCGCTCAAAGAACCTGTCCCTTTTATAATACTTATAATAATTTTGTCTACTGTATGCACGAATCGATAATTCCCTGAGACGGAGTCGATAATTGTTCTCAATCGATAAAAAATCGATTATTTATTAAATTGTTTAATAAATCCATTTATTTCAATTGCATTTATCTATTATTATTTCACAGGCTAATTTAAGGTTATTTATTAAGGCAAAGAGACTTCAAGAAGAAGAAAATATTTTTTTTCAGTGAGATATTGGACCAGCAAGGAATATCATCAATCGATTGCTGACCGGAGTTAATCTGATTAACTCCGGACTTGGTTCAGATCTTCCAGAAGTGCTCAATAGTTAATAAATACCTTCCTGATTCTTAAAATTTTTACAGAACATTTAAAACAGCATTATTTCTTAAATACAAACATCTATTAAAACATAAAATTTATTTTTTTGAAATAAAATTTTTTCTATTATTTTTTTTGTAAAGACCGGCATACAGGGTTTTATTACAATATATATAATTGTAAATGAGTAGAATTCTCAATGTATTATTTTATTATTTTATTTAAAGAAAGAGTAATTTTTAATTTTTTTAACACGGAACAAACTGAGCAATTGTGAGGAAGTGTGCTGACCAAATTTTATCATGGCTCGTGTAGTGAGTTATCAACCACAGAAGCTACGAATAGACTTCTTGTCAGTGTTTGTGAACAAGATCCGCTTTTGTTCACAAAAATCAATGTCAAATTGTCCTCTTGCGTGACCTGATAAGTTTCGAGACACGTGCAAAGTCCAGTTCTGATTGGCTGAATTTTGGGCGTTAACTCGTAGAGACTACTTGCGTCATGAGGGGTATAAAACTAACGAGAGCACTGGGAACAAGTTCACTTGTTCACTTTTTTGGCTTCTTTGCACACTATACATACAATTACAAATTTGTAATTACAAATTTATTTTTGTTTTTGTTCAAGTCAATTTTTTTGTAGTAAAACTTTAAGCATTAACCGATTGTGACAAATGAATTATTCGTACTCAGAAGTGCTCAGTAATGTTCTAAATTTTTTAAGAAATATGTATGATGGAGATGTCTATTTTAAAGTAGTAACGTACTAAATTCAGAAATATAGTTAGTAAAGCTTTTATAATGTATTAATAAGAATATTCAGTATATAATGAATGTCATTTTTTTTTGTATAATGTAGACTGAGTATTATGTCTTAGTGACAATATTCAAGTAGGAATTATTGTAACGAGAGAATGTCACTTTAACCTGTAGAGAACAATTATTGTCATTTGGTCATCAAAATAAAACTTTTCATTAGACATAACGAACGGACGAAAATAGTTGCTTTGACGAATTACAACCAAAACAAACCAAAAACAAATCAAACCTTTCTTATAAGAAGACATCGATGTAGTGAGTAGATTAGTTTGCTTTAATGTGTTGTTAATTCTGTCAGTAAGTAGGCTACAATAATACATGTTAACCATTAGTCTAACTTTATTTAGATCAGTCTTCTACGTAGTCACACAGTTTACTGGTGGTTGTATAAATTCAAGGTAAATATTTTACTTGTTTGTAGAAAGGATATCACTGAGATATAAACTCATATATAAATTTACAAAAAAAATTAAATTCATAAATTTCGTTAAGTTTTATGTTTTCATTGTGACTTTTATTGTTAGTGTGACCCATACTAAATACAATAAGCCTACTACATCACTGAAGACAGCTTTTTCAAATATTGCAACGTTTTCTACTAGAAAGGTATGTATTTCACAACGGAAGACCAAGTTTTTCCCAGATACTGAGTTGTGAAGTTACTCAGAGCAGTTTTTATCAACTTAAAGTTTACACGTGCGTTGCTACGATCCTCTGGTTTTCGTTCCGTTGTTGTCGTCGTCGTCGTCGTCGTCGTCGTCGTCGTCATTGTCGTGTTGTCGTCGTTGTTGTTGTTATTGTGGTGGTGGTGGTGGTGGTGGCTTTCTGCATATCTTGTCTTTGTCGCAATTCAGCACTGAACAACAGCCCACGTAGCCGCACTGGAACACACAACAAATCATCATAAGCGTTGTTCAATATTCTGTGTTTTGTATGTTTTACTTTAGAGTAACTTCAATGATATTTGCAGTAGATTTTGAATAAACTTGCTTTTTAAACAAAGTACACGATAATATCTACCGACATTTTAATTTCATTTCAGAAAAAAATGAAAAACCATCTACAAAGCCATAAAACGGCCGATAGGACGTACAAGGCATTCCTGAGTGTTGTGTCAGAACGAAGATTTTATGGACTTTTCCAAAACAATAATTTAAATAGTTAAATATTACAATATTAAAATAATAATACAATTAAACCACATTAATAATAATTATGTTATATTATTATTATATTAATTTTATTAGCATAATAAACTTAGCTTTGTCAGAGTAAACAGGCAAGCAGAACAAATAAAAATAATTATAATAATTACATGATTTTCTGCCACGCGTATTTTGATTTATTGTGTAGACACTTGTTGAGAAAATCACAGACGTAATTAGAAAAAGAAGTAGGGGAGCTTTTTAACTACTTCAGAAAGCTCAGAATCTTCAATATGCGGTACAAAGAAACAAACAAATACAAGAACTCTAGATTACTTAAAAAGACATTGTAGAATGCTTCCCAGTCAAAAAGAAATTAAAAAATGCCCAAGGTTTTTCAGGAAAACCTCAAGAAGAGGACAGGTGCCATCTGGACTGACGAAAGGTGAGAGTGACATCGATCAAGAATGAAGGAAATATGGGAGAGGAGCGAGTGGGAGGAGAAGAAATGAGAACCAATTGAACCAAACGTAGTCCACAATGGCTCATACGAACAGAAGTACAAGATATTTAAATATCCATTATTTTGTGTGTGTTTGTTTTGATTGTAATTTTTTGAATAATCATTTCTACTACGTTGAGAACATAAACCTATTTCTCAGTGTGTCTGAGACACATAACATAAATCTGAGGCTCTGTGTGTCCAATTTCATTAATTTTAAAATTTTCGATTTTACTGACATTATTTTTATTCCGTTTAAACTATGCACTTATTTTGATAATACCTTTTCGTATTGTATCTATTTTATAAGAGACACATTTTTTATGTTAATTTATTAATGTCTGTTCTAATTTGGCACATTTTTTAGCTACTGTTGTTCCAAAACTGTAGACTATATTCACATTGTGGTTAATATTCTATTTAATTTAATATTCCACACGTATTTTTTTTTTTATAAATCACATTTTTACCCCATCCTCTGCCATTCTATTTTTTGGGCGATAAGTATCGAAAAGAATAGGCTTCCGTGGGGTAAAGACATAGACACGCATGCCAAGTTTTACGAACATTGGTTCATGCATTCAAAAGTTACCGTGAAACATTAAACATACCTTAACAGACAGACAAAAGACCATCAGTCGAGTTTAATTTAAGAATTGGGTTAGCTCGATCAATTATTGTTATTATTATTATTATTATTATTATTATTATAAAGACAATAATTATTTGATTAATTTTTTAATTCAAGTGACAATTGTGGAACTTCATGAAGTATGGACAAAACAGACTTGTCAATTTTATGTTGCTATACATTATAAACGTTTCATCATCTGGAGTATAATTTTAAAATATCGGTATGGAGAACCATACATAACTACCTTATTCTAAGATACATATTTAAAATAATTTTCGAAATGCAATATTTCCATAGAAACTATTCCTTCTTCAGCCTTAACCACAGTACTGTAGTCACTAACGTATACCACCTCACGTTAGCGCACTCGATTTTCATTGATGATGGCAGTCGATAGCACTGCCGAAACGTTGGTTTTGCAGAAAACATTGGACCGCGGCCGAACAGCCCGGGAAGGAATTTGAACAACAAACTACTTCTTTGTTACCGATAACGTAGTACACATATAAAAAATTATCCCGTCCCCCTTCAACTATCATTTTCATTTGTAGAAAATTACCCCACCCCCTTTAATTAACCTTTTCATTTATAAATATTTCATCTACCTTTCTACAATGGATTATTATGAGCTTATTTTCAGGATAGTTTATTTATAAAAAATTAAGTACTTTAGTCTTGTTAAAACATAAAACGTTGCCGGTAAATTACCCCTTCCCATTCACCGATCTTCACCAAAATCAATAAGCCTTGCGTCCTCTACAACTCAGGCACATATGCAAGAAATTATTTGAATCTGTTTGAATTTACGGCAGTTATTGTTCGTCATAGAAAAAATTGTTCTTGTTAAAACATGAAACCTTCCAATTAAACTACCCCTTACCCTCGACTGATCTTCACCAAAATCAATAGACCTCGAGTCCTCTACAATTCAGAGAAGTACATAAAAAATTATTTGATTTCATTTGAATTTGCGGCAGTTATCGTTCGCTATAGACAAACTTCTACACAGTCACCAGACACGGACACACACACACACACACACACACTTTTCGAAAAATGACTTTTCTTCCTGTTTTGAGGGTAGTAAAATCAGAATCAACCCTTATCTCGAACACGATATTTTCGCCATCAGCATAATTCCATTTCCTTATGGAACATGAATGTAAAAATGGCCACGTGTCCGCATTGATATTTACACAGGCAGGTTGTCTGTGCAGACAATAAACTACTTACGGACTCTCCCTCATACTGACACAGTGTGGACCCCGCCACACAATCCGTTTGAGTTCCAATCAGCACAATGAACGCGCACAAGACTAAGAGATAAGCCTTCATTTTGTTGTTGCTACAGTTACCGCTCGTCAGTTAATGGTGGATATGTACTGTAGCCTACTAGCGAGAACACTAATGATATCTGCGTCGCGACACATGTGAACTGTGCTCCCTACTGATTACATATCAATACAAGTTTTTGTTTAAACTTTTTCTTGCGCTACAGTGCGCAATTATTTCGTGCTTACCAAAGACGTAAATCTGCTGGCGGGCCATGAATGAAGGAAAATTGTTTTTTTTTCATTCGTAATATTTTAGTGATTGACAGCTTTCGACTAGGGGGTTCCAAACTTTTCCTTCACTTGTGTCATTTAGCCTACACGAGTTGCTTCATGTAACCTTCCTTTTTCATTGAGTAATTACCCAAACTGTAATTACCAATTAAAATTGATAAAAAAGCTGCTTTAAAATTTTATGTATTTATAACTAAAAAATAATTGTGTGTAGTACAGTATAGCACTGTACAATAATACATTTTAATTACAAAATAAAACAAGAACTCATTTTATGTAAGAATTTTATTCAATACAACAAAAGTCATAATACTATTCAAAGTGATAAACAGCTACAAGGAAGAAATTAAATTCCGTTTACAACAGCCAGTTAATAATAATTGACCTTAACCCAATCTCGGCAAATAAAATTAATGTTTCCTCATTTTAATTAACGATACAGAGAAATTTAACATATTGAAAATAAAAAAACTGCCACTAAATTACTATTATTTGACACTAAGGAAAATGGACGGACCGACCTATTCGAAATTTTAAAAAGCTGTCAAGCAAGAAAAATGTTATGAATGTTAAGCCGGCTACGCACTAACCATCCCCACTGGACGCCATGACGGACAGCAAGTCAAAAACGACAGTGCGTAGCTTTGACATCCATCCGCGCGTCGTGTATTTTTTGAAGGATGTGCACGACGAAAAATGAGTCCACTAAGACCATCAGCTCAAACCGCACAACATGCGGATGGATCGTGTGTAGTTTTGACGGATGTCAAGGAATCGTGCATCGTGCATGTTTGATCATACGTACGCTTGCTGTCTATCAAATCGCCATTTTCGAGCAGGTACAGTAGGCCTACATATTTTTAGTGCACGTTCGTTTAATAAATGTTTATTGTTTAATTTTACATTACATTCATTCTTTAGTTTATATTTAATAAGTAACGATTCAGATAAAATTTCAGTTTAATATTTAGTTTAGTTTATTCTTCGTTTACATAATACATTCAGATATCATTAGCAGTTATTATTTTAAATATCGTTATTATTAATTTGTTTTAATTACAATTCACAATGGACCGTCAAATAATATCAAAATTTACCGAAAAATATAAATTAAATAGATGTCTGTGGGACGTATCGTCGTCAGATTACATTAATAAAAATAAAAGAATGACAACGAGAACTAAAGAACGTCTGGCACGCTGGACGAGTTGCACGACAGTGTGGTGCGCACATCCATCACCGACGTCGGGCATGCTAGACAGCGGCGATGGATAGTGCATATCCGGCTTTATCAGAATTTCGTTAATGTCATTTGCTTAAAACAGTCGTTTATGAAATATTGAATTCAATTTACTTCATCAGGGGTCCACAGCTGGTGGATACGGGTTTAGCTCACCCAATGTACCCTAGTTGGGTTCTCACTTCCCTTGGGCGAAATCTGTCTTGGATGAAATCCCTTTCTGTAATCTTCCCTGTTTGGTCCCTCTTGACCATCTCTCGGCCCCGACGCTGTTAAGTTTTCGATGGCTAGAGAGTCTTTCAATGTTTTCGTACTTCAGCTTTACTATGTAATTCTTGTTTCCTTGTTTTCCTTTTGCACTGCCCGGTAAGGGCTCGGCCAGGGTTAAAAGTGTCAAATGGTCAACGGTCCTAGGGGCGGAAGAGGAAGCTTTTAAAACGGCACTAGAGGCACCGATTAACCTAGGTGGTGGATCTCCGAACGAAACCAAGAGCAAGACCAAAGGTAGCAGTTCTACCGCTGGTAACGTCGTTAGAGGATGTTTGTATTACTCGAAAGTCACAAAGCTGAATTATAGGGTTATGGCTGTGCCAGTCCTATTGTATGATTCTGAGACTTGGATTCCGACGAAAAAACATCTGAGTAGAATACAGGCATCGGACATGAGATTCTTGCGCTCTGTTAAAGAAGGCCACGCACGAAGGTATATACTTTGCAATGAAGACATTTCTGAAGAGTTGAACAGAACGTCAGATGGCAGATTGACTAAGGAAGTTTGGCAATACAATCCTACTGGACGACGAAGTATATGAAGACCTGGGAAGCGTTGGTGGAGTGGATATATTCCTGTTGGATCGGAACAGGCGATTCGCCTAGTCTCTGATAAAAGAAGAAGAATAAAAAGAATAATAAGAAGAAGAATGCAATTTACAGAATGTAGTATCTGTTGTAGAGAAAGTTTTCAAAATTTTTGTAGACGATAAAGTGACTAACGTAAAAGCATACAATTTCTGTATACTGGAAAACACCGTAGAAGTGGCTTTTAGGAGACAGTGTGAGAGTAACTCACAGCGTATGACAGGCGCGAGAGAGGAGAGCTACTGAGTGAGCAATACATCTAGCCACCTAACCCGCCGGCATTTTACATAAATAACACAAATTACATACTTCGTTGATAACAGCCTACTTGGCTTAAACATTAGTCAGTATATTTGGAAATAAAAACTGTACGAAATTAATAAATGTTCTTTTGTCTGTTTTTAAACCAAGACTTACGGCTTTTAGACTGTTGTTCGATAAGACCTGATTTAATTTGATAAACCGTTTCCTAGTTTCTTACAATCTGAAATCTCATTGTAGCATAACATCCTTGTATGATGTTTTTTCAAGCACAAAATAATTGCGCTTCGTGGCGTGATAAAAATATAAAAAACGATCTGTATTGATATGTACGTAGTCAGTGCGTGCCTGCGCTGTTTAGCGTCGGCGGTAGGCCTATATTTCCTCCATTAACTCAACCACATGAAGGTTTCTCTCTTAGTCTTGTGTGTGTACTCACTGTGCTGATTGAAGATCAAGTCGATTATGCGTGTGGGCAAAAATGCCAGCGTCCTAGTGAATGCTTCAATTTACATGAATAATTTATGATTAAGATGTTTGTGACAATTTCAACGCGGATAAATGGATTGTTTATTATTGAAAGAACGTTTGTCTAATTTTATAAATTTTTCATTGTACTGCAACAAGAATTTTATTATTTTTAATTAAATAAAATTGATAAGCTTGTACTGCCCAATTAGTGAAATTTTAAATAGTTGGCACAGGTCTACAGATCATGAAAATTATTTCCATTTCCATTGAAATAATTAAATATGAACCCATTAGACATGATACCAAGATTTTAAATACAAATGGCTGTAACCAGGTTTAATAGAGGGTCAGATAATTTATCTAGATTATTTACCTAGCTTGATTTATTTAATCCATATAATGATAAATATTTGACAAAACCTTTTAGTGGATTCCCAGTCTCAGAAACATGGAAACCGTTTATTACATGCCACTATTTTGTATATCTGCAACAAGTGCCTTCGAGTGTCTCAGCTCATTTTCATATAGACTGAATGATTACCAGTATCACGCACGTTCACCAAATCAGGATAGCGCTGACCCTCCTTAAGTCTGTTGGAAAATCGTCTTGCAAGCTCAGTTTGACTCTGGACATAACTTTATTCGTTTTCAGAACAATTTTTACGTTACTGATGACATCTTTTTTATAATTTCATTTGGCCTCCTAATACTCTTTCAAAACTTGAAATTAGATTGTATTTTCCAATACTCTTTTCCTAATAAATTGTTTCTTAGTGATTGTCCTATCTGTTATAACAAAACGATAGTGCATTCTCCAAAAATCCATCTCTGGTATTTTGACTTTCCGACCCAGCTCATTATTTTCTATCTTCGTTCGTCTTAATCATTTTTTCTCTCTTTGTTTCACGGTGTAAAGTAATGTTGTCTTATAATAATTATTTTGCCTTTTCTAATCTTCCTTAATATTGCCTTAATATAATATGTTGGTTGTTAAACTCGATCTAAATATAGGCTTTTTTGATCTCCCCTTCTGAGGTCACAATAATCTGCCAATTCTTCCGATTCCTCATCAGAAACCAAGGGTTCTTCAATTTCTTCTTCCACCACGATCATGTTGTCGACTTGTATTCGTTAAAATGTTAATATGACTTCCAACGGCTCCCTTCTCATCTGTTGGGAAGTGGACTCGGTATCCGCTCCTTGGATGACACCGTGCGGCGTCTTGTATATAAACTTTACGTTCGAGACGCAATCCCCTCATAGTTGTCTTTGGCAGGTACCGTGTACGACCAGGTGATTCTTGGCAACGTCCTCGGCAAACACTGTAGTAGTACAAGCATGCCGTTGTAACGGTCCCAAAAACAAAAATATTCCGTTTTGGACCGGACCACATAGTAGAAGCTTCTTCTGGAAGCTCGGAACATGTAAGCCTAGGGGACGTCTCAAGGTCGCACGTTTCCTCAGCCTTTTTGGATGACAAAAATTCCATTCCGTCGGACGAATGGGAGAACAGAAAATGGAGGAGGAAGAAAAAGCGAAGCTATCGACTGGGGAAAGAAGCAGGCTATACATCCCGCTGCTGAGTGATGAGACATGCGGCGCAGAACCAAAGGCAAGAACGGCCGGCGAACATTGTACCGCGGCTCGCGCGAAACGCTTACCCTCCGTCACAGCTGTCACTATCGTCCTCGCTTCTCTTTTGAAACCCTCAGGGAAGAAGAAGACGAAGAAGACCAAGAATTTCGTGGATGATAACTGTTGAGATGGAAGCAGAAAAGGAGGGAAAGCCCTTTGGAGAGCTCAGAGGCCTCACCCATAATAACATCCGTTAGCGTAGTTTCGTTGATAGGAAAAAATAAATAATAATAATAATAAATTATGAGAAGCTAAAAATAAATATATGTATTGGAACTGTTTTGAAAATAATTTGTGTAGTGAGAGTATCATAATTACTTTCAAAAATTGGTGTGTAGAAGTACAAGGGTTAACACGCCGAAGCCTGTCAAAAGTGAACACCTGGCCCGACTGAGTGTTTACAGTGTAAGTCGTCTGTTGTCTGTGTGTGTGAGCCAGCTCAGACCTGCATTATATTGCTATAGCGGAGATGCCTATGTGTACGTATGAATTTTTGGTTTGTATTATTATTTCAGGTATTGACATGATTAATACAAGTAAATAAATGTTTTTTACCTGTTACAAAAGACACCATAATTCTAAAAACGCCATTAGAATAAGTACATTTAAACGCGTATTGTGATGCAAAATTATTGCAGCGAATAATAAAAACGTTATACAAATTAAAGTTAACAAACTACTGCAATTAATTAGTAATTAACGAGTTTGTTATATGTAAATGACGAGTAAAAAATTACAAAGAAAATGTAACCACTCGCCTAAAGGTTAAGTTAACGTTATCGCAAAGAAACAGACAAAAATGTGATCAGTTAAAAGGACGGTAGAAATGTACAGACAAAAGTGAAATGTATCTGACGAGTCACAATCCCTGCCTACTATAGCCTAAATACCTCCGGCAATTTTCGACGAGGAACAGACGCTAAGAACACACAAAAGACACAGACAACACAGAACAGAACAGACACAAGGGAACACTATATCTGTTTGCTAATCGACATAGCAGAAACGCTAAGAACTTCATCACGGGGACACTATGTAAGTTTGATCAGCTACATGAACCATCATCATCACTATTATCTTTAACACACCACGATTGATAGAGGAGCGCAGGATCACCATCAACATCAGGCTAAAGACCAATGAGAAAGCTTCGTCATTATATCATCATACTCATCGTCATTTTCATCATTCAGGAGGAGCACAATCACACGTATCGTCACGGACCCACGCACGGAGTGACAGCTTCAACTGTAACTCCAACAATACGCAGGTGACAAATGAAATGAATAATTATATTTTGTGCTAAACAGAGAAAGATCTCATAAGGAACAGAATATGAGCTAACAAAGTAATACAAATACGTAAATGTTTAAAGTGTTAATATTCAGAGTAAAAGACGAAATTATAAGTTGGTGTTAAAAAATAATTTTATTCTGTGTAATTTAAAAATAGAGTGTATCATCACTCTAAATAATAATTATTCTTAAATAAATAATAAAAATAAATAATAATTATTCTTAAAGTAAATATTATATTATTAAAATATCAATAGCAAACATTCAATTTTTACTTGACAAAGTTAATATTATGTTTATAGATTATTTACTATGAATTCAAATTTTAATAATGGTTCAAAGTCCATTTTCTAATTTTCTAATTTGTTTATCATATATGTTATTAATGTGAGTTGAATACCAAAGACATATTATGTTTTCAGAGTATAACCTTGTAAAAGAAAATATTCTGAATTTTTAGTTTTCAATTTTCAATAATCAATTAATTTTCTTTCAATATTTAATAACCCCTTGATTGACTCTTTACAATGTTTTTAATTAACTACTGCATGTCATCAACGTCTCACTCCTCTATTTAGAAATAAGTTTATTGTGCAACCACATATACTTAACGCAACAAACACACAAAAATTCTCCGACCTAGCCAGTGATTAACACTATACAGTTGCGTTGGGAACATGGACTGAATCAGATTATAGTCTAATTGTCACACAGTGGTGGAAGAGGGAGGGTAGTGGCCCGGGAAGGTCTCTGACCAAGTCCTAGCGCGGGAGTTCCACCGGTCTGGATGCCGGAAAAGCAGGAGGTGTCCTGGCATCGGTGGCAGCCTCCCGCGTAGGAAGTAGCGTGGGAGTCGTCCGAGGGGTCTTCCGCGGAGGCCGTTCATGGAACCCGGGGGTCTTAGGTCGGATCCCGCGAAAGACGGCCGAGCCAGAGTCATTTCCGCATGAATTCAGGCATTTTCGCCACTGTCATTTAGGGGAAAATCAGTGAATCTGTTTGGCCGGATTCAAGCGCTGATTTTCCGCGTGACTTCAGACATCTCCCCACTTTGTCAAATTGGGAAGAACCAATCGCTAGCATATGGGGGGACCGCCCGCCCCATACTTTCGTTGTTTGCACTGTGATAACGTCCATAAAATAAAAAATTGTTATTTTTAACAACAAATAAATGCGTTATAATATTTTAACTAAATCTGTAAGGATTACGAATAACTGTGTATAAATCCTTTTTTTTTGTCAGTTAGTGTCAATTCAACGTTGCACAATTTCTGTAAAACAGTATAGCAAGAGTCGGTATGCAAGTTGAAAAACTGAAACTTCTGCTGTATCGTTTAGGTTTGTATAAATAAATTCGGTTTTCTGGTTTTAAAGTGGTGATTTGTTTAATATTTTGGCTCTCGATATAGTTACAAAAATAAGTTTCTTGTGCACAACCCATAGTTTAATAAAACTGTTACGAAACTTATACTTTCAAAACTTAAAATAATAATAGACGTGGAAACCGAATTGTCACTGAAAAAGAATTTTTATTTAAAATCTCGGTCGTCTGATGAGACAGTATAGGATACATTATTCATGGTGAACGAGGACGACTGGGGAATAGAGAGGGTTTGTGAAGGCTGGTTGGACTAACAGGAACAGTTTTGCTGCTTCAGGAGAGACGAAAAGTCTATGAAACAGGTACGCGCTTCATTGGAATAAAACAGCCTGGCTAGGAGTTAAGAGACTTACTAAAATTTCAACACAAAAATGTGTTTCAACGTGTTAGTAAAATCTAAATGTTTTCCCAGTAATACTGTTTGTCTTACACAGAAATTTAACATTTTAATCTCTTTATTAACGCTAATCTCAACTCTTCTGTACCCAGACAAGGAAATTCCCCGTAGATCCCAAGATACATTTGGTGTTATAAAACCGCCTGCCTTAGACAGCATAAACAAATTCGCCGACACGTAAATATGCCTCATATGTTAGTAAATGTGTTTTTCAAAAGTGCTACAACAACAGTAATAATAATAGTAATTGCGTTCCGCACTAGCTCTGCACAAATCTTATATTGTGAAGCAGAAAGGCGTCCTAAGATCTGTGACGTCAACTGTTGTTGCTGAGATATGTGGCAATAATATTATTACCACCGAGCCACATAAACCACGTGTTGGCGAACACGAGTCTGCCAGAGTATACGACCGCCGTCCGACGTTCACCAGACCAGCTGGGATTCGTGAGCTGAATATAGCCCTGCGCTACAACATCAAGGCGTAGGCCTACGTCCCGTGTTAAGTACCCCCTTGGCTGCTTCGCAAAGCATATTGCCGGCTGCACGTCGCCAGTAGAAGCAAGAAATCGTGCCACCGAACTGAACTGAAACTCCTATTTAGATCAGTTCTTGAGAAATACGTCGAGGAACAAGCCATTGTGTTCACTGATGGGTCGAAGGCGGAGAGAGGAGTAAGTAGTGCGTAGTCATCGAGGGCGAATCCCACTCCTGGAGACTGCCGAAGGCGGCAAACGTATAGACCACCGAACTATATGGGGGGTGGCAGGCTCTTCGTTTCTGTGAGAACCGAGCTAAAAGGGAATTTGTTATCAGTACGGATTCATTGAGTGTTCTAACTGTTTTGGACAATCCGGGCACAGTGGATCCATTATTACACCAGATAATACTGTTATACCATGCGTTAGAAGACCTTGGTTTATCTTTTACTTTTGTTTGGTGTCCGGGTCATGTACATATTGAAGACAACGAAGAAGGTGACACTGCGGACAGCCCACGAGTCGATGCGATTACCATACGACCTAACGACGCGAACTACAAGCACCATTATTAATGTGTGAAATTAGATGTGGACCACAAGCCAGAGCAAACGTTCTGCCGTGACACCGTAAATGGCAAGGAGGAGGTGATCGCAGTCGTCGTGAACAAGTTTGCATCACCAGACTGCGAATTGGGCACACAAACTTGACGTCTTCGTACCGCCTACAAGGACTAGAACGACCCGTCTGATCTTGTGGCGGAGCACTGACAATGAAACACAATCAAAGACTATAGTGCTCCTGCAGAAATCAGGCAGAGACACAGAGTAAAAGGCAACCTGAAAGAAGACGTTGAAAAGCAACAGCGATAGATAAAACTATATCCTTCCTAAAAGCAGCTAGATTATTGTATAGACTTGACAATGTCGTTCTGCGTCTTAATGTGTACGAGTTTCTACTCTTTTTCAGTCAACTAAAATGTAGATGAGAAGAAAACTACTTCGTCGCGCAACGTTTCTGGTAGACGTCGTTGGTCTGAAGGTCTTAGCGCCAAATCATAAAAAATAATAATACACTTGTGCAAATCTTCCTCTGTATCATTTATTTACAAGTATTATTGACTCTAAATATTTACACTCTTGTGTTCAATTAAAAATAAATTTATTTACACGTAATTGTTCTACAGGATAGTTACGCCTACTTGTCTTCGTATAATTTGTTTTGCTAAAAGATATAATTGCTAGGCTTTTGACAGGTAATAGGAGTTATTATGCTTTACAGCCTCTTGTTCATGTCCATTACAATGTCCATGTTTTAGCAGTGTCTATGTTACAAGTGAATTCCATGTTTCTGATACTTGTAAATCCATTAACAAACGTGTTTTTAATTATTGAACATTATATAAAAGAAATTAGCCAGTATCTTAACCAGTAATCTAATGTTATTTAGCTTAAACGTCTAAGTAGAGCAACACAGATCCAGTAATGTTTAGGCTATACATACTCAACTCGTGTACAGTTCAATTCTTTGTCAAATGATACTTTTTTACATTAGTATTTTCAGCCTGAGTCACATTACTAGTATGATTTATAAAAACTACAGTACGGCAACAGCGAACACATCTATCAATTCCAGTTTTACATAATCGCGTTTAAACGTTTGACATATTGAACACATAAGTTACTGTATTGAAGACAGTTTTTAGTTTTCAATATCTCAAAATCTTCTAAAACAAAAGAATGGGTGGGTAGGCGTACGTTTAATCATCAAAATTCCGAGCAGTTTGCAGATGTGTAGAGCAAACAGCAGTTTACAGAGTATGGTCTGTTAGGTCGGTTGTGTGTTACGCCCCTTGAGCGTCCTCGAATCCACGGATTCAGCAACATCGGAAACACACAACAAATCACGTACGTCCTGTTTTGTAACGCTTACTTTATAGTGATATCAGCAAACATTATTACGGCAACTATGTGAGAGAAGGCCTATGTATCAAAATTGTCATTTCGATGCAGAGAACTTCGTACAAAGCCATAATTACTTTGCCAACGAGAGATAAAGACATTAATTTTTTTGTATTGTATTTTTTGTACATTTTTTTAATAACGCTTGTATTAAAATCATAGGAGTCTTACGGCGTGTCGGAGAAAGCAAAATATTCGTAAGGAGCTATTTCAAAGATGATATGTTCAATGAGTTTATTTTTATTCTGATTTTAACAATCGTCTTTGTTGGTAACGTTTTGTATCCCCTTTATAAAGAACTTGATTATTAATTATAAGCAACATAGTAATATACATGTTATTGATGTCAATTTAGTACCCTTTGTTGTATTTGTTTTTTAGTTCTTGTTTTGTTTTGTCGATTGTTTTTAAAACTTTAATTTTACCGGCATATTCTTGTTCACAATTATTAACTTGTTTGTGTCAACGATTCGTCTTTGTTTTTTTGCAACGTTTGGAATTATAGCCGATTTAAATCAATCATGCCCTCTGACCCTAATAAAAATAATAAGATTATGTTTGTTGATACCGACAAGTATATTTGTAAATTCAAATGATGATTTTTGCCTTTTAGGTGTATCTACTATTAGTTAATGGTCAGCTTCTTATATTACGGGAAGTATGTGGTATATTTTTAAAAATTATTGTGATAAAGATAATAATTGTTATCAGTATTAATGATATGGTTGAACACAATAGAGCAACTGTCGAGCAGTTGGGCTTCAACTTCAACTATGAACCCGTACGACTAAAACAAACACAGATAATTCAAATGTTACATTTTCCTCACCAATTAGTAAAATTTAATAATGACAACGGAAATTATTAATAATATTTTTTATCAAATAGATAACTATAATAATTAAGGAAAAGTGGCAATGAAATTAGTTTGAAAAATGTTGTCACGGAAAAGTATGAAACGGTCAGCTGGGAGAGACACAAATTAACAGAGAAGAAAATTAAACAGAGAGTGACGCTGTGTAGTGTAGTACAGACGTATGGACA
The DNA here is from genome assembly GCA_034769895.1 of Magicicada septendecula. Classification (NCBI taxonomy): domain Eukaryota; kingdom Metazoa; phylum Arthropoda; class Insecta; order Hemiptera; family Cicadidae; genus Magicicada; species Magicicada septendecula. The sequence goes on from CM068375.1 coordinate 352,499,204, forward strand.
AAGGTTAATAGATCAGATAGGCTACATTACCTTGTGGGAGCTTTCACAGGACAGTTTTTGTCGTTTTATGATTGTGAGTATGATTTAAAAATCATATCACAGTATGTAAGTTCATGGTTTTACGCTAAAATTACTTTAAATTGTAACCGGACCTTACCAGCATGCCTGATTTTTGTTGTTTAATACACAACTTAAATGAGTAGTGTTTACTTTAAACTGTATGCAAATGTTATTAAAAGAACACTGTACAAATGTGAATTAATTCTTATACAGTCATAAATATATTAGGTTGATAATAAGAAACTGTATTTTATCATCACTAATTACTATCATTTATACTTTAGATCTTTAAACAATGGTCTAACTTTTCAAAATACTGCCCAAAGTCAACACTTTCCTCCCCCAAAACTGTTTGCTGGATCCACCCCTGGTTAATGTGATATGATAATATAGATAAGTATACACGAAAAACCAGAAATGGGTACCCAATTAACCAATTAATTATGTTACACATGTGTTAACAATCTATACATATATAAATTAGGAATATTTAAATATATATTTGTAAATATTACAAATTTCCGAACATCGTACACGGTAACTAATTTGCGCAGAAAAAGAAAGAATTACAATTTTCCGGGATTGTTTGGCCGTGGTCTAATTTGTTCATGTTTTTCACCAGATGTTTCGTCTGCACCTATGATGGACATTATCAGTGACACGGGAACTTAGTTTTTCTTTGTATAAAACTAAGTTAGAAAACAAAACTAATAAAGCAAGTTAGAAAAATTACTTTATTAAAGTAGCTCAAATTAATCTCGTAAAAATGAATTAACCTTACGAAATAAAAAAATTAAATTATTTAAATAAGCAACTATTACAACTTTATTCATATTTAGAAAATAAACTTAATTATTTAATTGTTTTCAGAAGCTAACTTCGATAAATAAAATTTCTCTAAATCATAAAATATTGAAATTTCATGAATCTAATAATAAAAGTAATAATCTGATAACTTAATATAACATTATTTCAAATTAAAAAAAAATTGAAATTTTAATTATAACTGCACTAAAAATTTGTTAACTTTTACAGGAAATTTAATCATAGACACAGAAAATGCTATACCTAATTGATATGGAAAAACATAGATAAGACAAATAAGAATAAAGTAGACTGTAAAGTCGTTAATAAAATATAAAATCATTATTTTTATTTGACTCCATGACAAATTTAACAAGACAACCAATTAAAAAACATTCAGAAATGATAACAAACATTAGACACAAATTAATCTGTAAATGATTGTGTCAATAAAAATTCACAAAATAGAACACTACGCTAGTTTTACATAATATATACGTATATTTTAAGCGCTATAATTATTATAAAATTCCAAAACTATAGTTATTCAAAAAACAAAATTTTAAAATTGCATTCAATATTAGTGGAACAGATTTTGACAGAATCACATCTAAAACAACTAATATAACTAATTATTTAATTGGTGTGTGTATAAAATTCAATAAAAATTACTGTAGTAAATTTTATGTAAGCCGTTTTAAAAATCGTTTAAAGATAGAATTATTTAACACAAAAAATTTTATAAAACCAGAAATATATAAATTTCTCTATACATTCCCTTATCAATAATGATACATCCTTAAAATTAGATAAAGTTACTTTATTAAAACATCTATCAAAAAGGTCATAAAATAAACTTTTGGAAAAATTTGGAAACATACAAAAATAAAATAAATTATAAATTAATTGAGGAACAATCCAAATTAATGAAAAATTTATTATGTCTTTTAAATTATTAATTTTATAAAATAAAATATTTACGTATCATAAATACCAATTTATTTGTGTACCATATCTATATGCATAATGTACATTAGGACTAGATATATGTACAGCAGCTGTTATTACGTAATAGATTTCAAATTTTCTTAATTACGTCTTTATATATTTAATGTCTGAAAATGCCAGTACACAAAGACTATAGGAAAAGTGCAATATAAAACTGAATAAACAAAAAAATATTGTTACATTAAAAATATTGTTTTTATTGTTGTTATATAAACAATAACTATATGTTTAATTTTTTTTTAATTCCAGTGTCAATTTGCACCATCATGTTTTATGAGTAGTGTGTTGGGAAGAATCCCGAAACACCGATAGGGGTGGTGGTGGAGGGGGATGACGTCACGAACAGCTGCCAACTTGACCTACTTCAACAGCCACTGCCAAGGTCACTGGTTGTTGTGGTAGGTCACGAGCAGTCGATCTAGAGGTCTACACCACCACCCCCGGTCCATCGATGGCCTCGGATCAATAAAGAAGGTCAATAAAGTTGACGAATTTTGTTAATCTCTTAATTTTAGGTTGTTTTATTCTTTTTCCAGCTGTGCACACTAATATAATATTAACTGTGTTTTTTTCCTAACATACAAGCAGGTTCATTACACAGCATTAGCTTATACGTTTGAATATGAAATAGCCTGTAGGAAAATCAATCAAAAACTACTCTTTCAATTTGCTTCTTCTGCGTGTATATTATTCTTTTCTAATTCCTTTTGGACTTCTTAAATCCAACTTGATGTTGACTTCTTTCCCCACAGATATCTAAAGATCTGCTTTGTTAACCTATTGTCGTCCATTCTATATAAATGTCCAAAAAATAACAGTCTTCTTTCTCTCATTGTTTCTGTTATATTTTCTGTACTTTGATATATTTCATCATTACTTCTTAATTTCCAACCTTCTGAAGTTTTTCGTGGGCCTAATATTCGCTTAATAATTCGTCTTTCCAATATTCCTAGTTTGTCTAAATTATAATTCAATGCTAGACATTCACTTGCATATAGGCATTCTGGCTTCACTACTGTACTGTAATGCCTTATTTTCGCATTTTTAGATATGCACTTTTTATTGTAAATATCTTTAGTTATACCATATTCCCTTTCCGTCTTATGAATCATTTTTTTATTCCTTATAGTCGTAGGCCTATGTTAAAATTTATTTGGCTTTTGGTTGTTTACAATGATGTTATTGTGTATAGGAGTGGTATATAGTTTTGATTTTCAGTGTTTCCAAAGTTTATTGTCATAAAAATAGTGTCGTGTGTTGTGTTGATTTGTATTTGTTATGGTACCTATTAATTTGTCTTGTGTTTTAGTGCAGGTCCCCCCCCCCCCACGTAGTAGTGCAGGTTCTTCCATACGTTCCAGAATCCTCTGGAGAACGCTTGAATTACGCATTAAGTGGCGTGCATATTGAGGATGGAAAATTTCTATAAGGCGTCCGCGACGTATAAAAAGCCATAGCAGCCGGCTTGTCAGTCAGTTGTGTTGAACGATTTTCCTTAGCGCAGATCGAGTGTTTGTCGAAGTATTGTGTGAAGTGTTATTGTGTCATAATTCGTATATTAAAATTTATTTGGCTTTTGGTTGTTTACAATACCCCCCCCCACAAACAACAGTTGTTGTCTTTACGCTCTTGGTAAGTCCTTTAAAAATAAACCAAAATCTACCAATCAATCCAGGAAATGGATTGTTTCTTCTTTTAAAGTAAGTACTGCAAAGACATTCCTCTGTAATAGAAACAAACTTCGAATGTCATTGCAATACTAAATATTAAAAGAAGAAACAATCCATTTCCACTTAAGGTAGATCATGTGATCTTTAAAAGGTTTTAGTAAAAGCACAAAGAACTATTGTATTGTTTTGGCTACAATCAAAATGTGCTGTAAACTGAGTGGAAACAAGAAAGAATTAAAATATCAAACATTTTTTTTTTAGTTTAATAATGAAACTGCTTAATTCTATAACTTACAAATTATTTAACTTTCCATTGTCAAAAGTGGTGGGAAATAAATACAAAAAACATCATCTAGTTGCATATTAATATATTAAATATATAACATTGTTTGACCGCTGAATTTGTATATTAGATGTGGAAGAAAACTCACCTATATGTAGTTAAGTTTTAGAAAATTTACCATGACATGAAAGTAGTTGTAATTTGAGAAACTGATTCAAAATATTATATTATAAAACTAAAAAGGAAAACACAAATTTAAAATAAAATTATAACATGAATTTGAACATTTAAATTTGTGTGTGATTATGAAGGTCAATAAGGCTATTAACAAAGTCAAGTACAGTTTCTACAGTTGTTAAATATATGTACCGTACTGACAATTTATTAGTCAAAATGCACTGAGGTTAATAATATTCAAACAGAAGCTTTTCACTTATGTCATACACATTATAATTAAAATTTTGTTATTGTAAGTTGCAAACAATTTTTTTTTTAAATTTTACTGGCCTTGGACCGCCCCTAAATAGAACGCGTGCGCGCGCGCGCACACACACACACACACACACACACGCTTATGTATAATAGTGTAAATATTTCAGAAACATAGCCTATTATAACTGTATTATGACTGTTGTAGTAATACACATGAATAACAAATTAATTGAATTATGAAGAAATGAAACATAGCAATGTACGAAAACAATTAGAGTGTATCGCAAACCATTAATAAGCTAATGGGCCACAACTGTAATAAATGTTTGTTTTCTTTACATGTACATGTATATTAATTAGGGTGTTAATGGGAGAGTAGTTGAGAGTAAACGAGTGAGAGATAGAGATAGAAGTGTATGTACGTAAGTTTGTGCACTTGTAAATGACAAAAGTGCGTGTGCGAGTAAATGATCTGGACAATGACTCTATTCAGACATATCGGCTCAATATACAAGGAACTATATCGTCTGTTTTCACAGTGCATTGCCGGTAGGGGAAGAAGCTGTAAAACTGTTCCCCAAGACTTCTCGGGGGTCACTTTTGTTGCAGGCCTATTTTTCCGTCAAGGAACAGTTTCTGGCCCAACACGTATCATTTCTTGCCAGAAAAACATTCTTGCCAAAGTCCCAGCTCATAGGCTTCATTAATAAGAGGGAGCTCGCGCGCGCGCGCCATAATGTTTTCTCTTTTTAGTTACCGTTCACGTGACACGCACACATAGGCCTACACATATTTTTGTTATTTGTTTTAATTCTGAATCACAAAGTTCTTTAAAATAAAATACAAACAATTATACTTACTCCATACATTCTCATATTATCATCACATGGCTTTGTTATGAACACGAACATACATCCTACAAAACATATGTAATTTGATTTCCCGTTGAAAAAACCACCCACTCATACACACACACGCACACGCACATAAAATTACAATATCAGTAAATACAGGCAAACGGATACTGAGTAACTTATATTAATACGTATTACATTAATTTGTTGCAGTGAAGTGATGTCAAATGAAACCGGTTAAATAAAAGAAATAACCTATTATTATTTTAGGTTTTAGCACGAAATAAATTGTTTAATTTTTGCTTTAAAATTAATGTTTTAAATTTATTTATAAAATACTTTCATTAAATCAAAATAAAGTACTACACTCGTTAATTTTAAGTAAAAGCATTACTACGAAATGTGTAAAAATAGCAAATGATTTCAAACTTCATTAATTATTTTTGTATTTTTCTGAATTTGAAAGTTAAATAAAGCAAATTACATGAAAAAATGTACATTCATCTATGAAATATCAATTATTATTTATTATTAACAAAAATCGAACTATTCAAATCTGTAGACGTCAGTATTGTTACGTAAGGTACAGAATTATAGGAAATGACAGCCCCAACGGCAAACATTTTGAAGCAATGGAAACGCATTAGTGGAGTGTAGTAACAAGGTCGGATAAAATTACGAGTGAAAATGGTCGGATATAAGACAATATGCATGAGTACCGTAAGGGTGTTATATGTAGCCATAACTTCAACGAGATGAACTCAATGAAAATCTATGTGGCTAAAATATACCGTTATTTTTATCCGCTTGCAACAGGACGCTGTCTGGCCATATGTTATCGCAGCGTGTGAATAAAGGTTGTGTTGTTGTTGTTGTTGTTGTTCAGCATTACTCACACACACACTTCATTATGTTCTTTACCTAATTTATATACATCTTTCATTACATTTTACAGAATGACTACCAACAACGAGATCACTAATCCGGTGCCTGAGGAGCGACGTGTGAGATGGTAAATACATTTTTTTTTAATTTAATAAGTACAAACTGTGTAAGCCATTAGACTGACTTACTGTTTATTTTATAGTTCACAACGGCTACGTGCGCTGCTGACGCATGCACCATTAACTGTGAATGTATCGAGTGTGGTCAGCATGAGTCGGTACGTAAGTCTTCGTAAGCAATAACAATCTCTTTTACTATTGGATTTACAGCATGTGTTAAACTTGTACTTTTTTTCAGCGATGGTAACGGTACTCCCACTGGCCCATCTCCTCAACCCGCTGTCGCTGCTACAGCTGCTGTTGCAGGTACGAGTCGGTAAGTACGTTTCCATTAACAATCTCTTGCACTGTTGCGTTTACATCAGGTGTTAAACTTGTACTTTTTTCAGCGATTATAACGGTACTGCCGCTGCCGGTCCATCTCGTCAACCTGCTGCTGCTGTTGCAGGCACAAGTCGGTAAGTATGTTTTCATTAACAATCTCTTGTACTATTGGGTTTTATAACAGGTGTTAAACTATACCTTTTGTTTTCAGCGATGATAACGCTACTGCCAATATTTCCACGTACACCAACGAAGCAGACTCCAGAACGCTCAGCAACCTATCCACCTGGGATATAGTGTCCGATGATGATGGCGAACTAACGCCCGCATCGTCATCATCGCTGCCCGTTGTCGATGTACATATGTAAGTCTTCTTCAACTTATGCGTAATTATTTTATTTCCACGTGTGTACATGTTGTTATATTTTCTTTTTATTTTGTCACCAGTGAAATACAACCGCGGCCACGACCATAGCCGCAACAGCCGCAGCCACAGCCTCAACCGCAGCCGCAGCAGGCACAGCCACAGCCACAGCCTCAGCCGCAGCAGCCACAAAAGCGCCGGGATCTCCGGTTGCCGCCCCCTCCGGAAGACACCTCGTCGCATCACACATTGAGGACGAACTCGGGTGTTTACAACGAAATTATAGATGTGGTAGCTTTAGGTCGCACGATGACCCTACGTCGATGCGTCTGATCCTCCGAAGGACATTGCCCACATTGCGTTGGACCCGGGGAGAAACCTGCCCCGTCCAGGGAGTGTTACATGGCAGGAATTGTAGTGTGTGCCTGGAAACATACACCGAGGTGGAGCGACTCCTCGGGTTGCCTTGTGGGCACACTTATCATTACGGATGCATAATGAACTGGTTCAAGACGTCGGCATTGGAAGGGGTGTTACCGTAATGTCCGCAGTGCCGCTTCTACGCGTTCGGGCGTCCAACTCGTCCGTTCTACGGACGTATGTACTTTTGAGGTATGTTAGAGTGTTCGTAAATGATATTACAAACAATCCTACTACTTGCATCAACCTAACGTTACAAATACTGTTTTTTTTTTTTTTTTTTTTTACAGATGGACGCGCACAACAGTGTATATTGTCACCATTGTACATATATTTTTCTTTGTTTTTTCATACACCGTGTCTGTTCGCGAGACGGACGGATCGGCAGCATTCCTAGCGGTACCGAAAAAAGGATTCTGGCATGAGCATGGCCGCAGATGAGTTAGCACCTACACTTTCACTGTTTCATGGACGACGACGGAAACGAACCCGTCAAAGAACTGGCTATCACGGACGTCACCGGATTTGCCAGCAGGCATTGGATATTTGCACCACCACCGGACACGGTCGTTTCGAATCACAAACACGCGAGGATGAACCAAATGGTTAACGGATCATTTTCACGGACTAGCGTAGACGGACGGGGAGACATCGTACGAACAGCTTCCGTCTGTATTAGTCAAGTACACGTTTCCTTTTAACTACTTGTTCATAAAAGGATTACAGAAAAGAAGATTTCGGAAAAAACGTATTGTCCATTTCAATATTATAACTTAGAGGTTTTCGGTTGCCCCAAACCTGAACACTTACGTTTGATACACGGAACAGCCTGTCTCGCGCACCGCTTATTTCCATAAATTTATACAAATTATAGAGTACACGCTTTACGCGAGTGGATTGTCTCGGACTTTAGACTCATCAGTAAGTTTCTGGTAAATTAATAATTGAATACAAATTAGTTTTATTTAGCATCATATCGATTCACCGAGACAGCGTAAACATCCGGTCAATTGTATCAGCCGGCTTGTATCCTGTTTCACACTGATAAAAATAACTGCCGCCGTCTAGTCACCTCTCCCCCACCCCAACCACCCGCTGAACACGTGTGCATGGCGTGTGAAGACGACTTGCATCCTGTTTTACAGGTTTAAAAATAACCGCTTACTGCGTGTCGACTGGTTCCCCCTCCATCGTTCCCACAAATAACCGCATCGTCTTGTTTCCCCTCCATCGTTCCCGTCGATTGCAACAGCCTCCCTACTTCCATCGGGACGAACGAGTATTATTGTTTCAGACGTTGACAGACGCGGACGCAATAACCGTCTTCGCCGCAAAAATTCAAATTTACCCCCACCATTCATACACAACCAATCACGACATTGCCCGCCAATACACGTCACACAGTCTCTTCGCCGCAAACATTCAAATTTATCCCAGCCAATCATACGCAACAATCACTTCAATGCCCGCCAATAAACGTTACACAGCTTTTCCAACATGGCCGACTACCTCCAAAACAGCCACCTGGTTCCTCCCACCACAGTCACGTGGTTCCCCCACCACCACAGTTACGTGATCCCCCACCACTGTCACGTGGTACCCACCACCACCACAGTCACGTGGTACCCCACTACCACAATATTAGAATTTCCCTCCAAGGGGTGGTGGTGTGACGTCAGTTCCGCGTTAGAACTGTCATAACCACCTTACTGGCAGGTGATCGAAGTCGTCGTGAACAAGTTTGTGTCACCAGACTGCGAATTAGGTACAGGGACGTGACGTCTTCTTACGTCCTACAAGGTTAAGAAGGACCCGTCCGCACCTCTGACGGAGTTCTAACGCTGAAGCACAGAAATGAAGACTGTAGTGCTTTTACTGAACTGAGACAGAAGCAAAGAGTAAAAGATAACCTGAAAGAGAACATCAGGCGAACAGTTGCCGACAGAAACTCTGTCCTTGTTAATACTTTGTAGTAGAACTAAGTAATTTTAGTTTGAGAAAGGAATTAAGGTCCCAATGAGCATGGACATGATTATGTCTAGATGGCAATACTAAGTTTTTATAATAAATTGAGGTTTATAATTATTATCACCATTGTTAAACCATATAATGTTAAAGTAGAACCAATTATACAACTAAGAATTAAATAATGTAACATAAAATAAATATTTTATAAAGAATACTAGACTAAATCAATCTGTGAAAATTGTTATTTCATTATTAACAGAACCATGCCTTAAAAGGTCTCAAAATTATCAGCATAAAAAATGCTGACTGATGGTGGTAATATCTTCGTTATATTCAGTAGCATAAGGAAGATATGTCAGTTTTAATGTATTTCAATATAAGAAGTGGAGAAGATGAAGAACGGACTTATTGATGTGTTTAATTTGCCCCTTACCTACCAAAGCAAATTAATGAAGTATAAACATTGTAGGAGGACTCTGAAGGAAATTATAGTAGGGATTCACAAAGAACCAGTGAACAAAGACTTCTACAATTCTCTTGGTAAATGGAAATTACCAGAAATGGAAATACCGAATAAAAAAGAAATAATAACATTAATGGGAGAGGCACAATTAACTTCTCTGATTAATCAACAAAGTAATCAAATGATTGAGGTAGACATTAATACTACGGAACAGATGGTATTAGAGGAATTATGGTACAAGACGGAGGAGACCTATGTCACAAGAACGGGAATAGTTCTACGCACCAAGGTTACCCGAACGACAAGTGCAGAGGAACTGATGGACCATGGGTAAACTAAGCGAAGATACCATACACCAAGAAAAGGGACTGATCTTCGAATTACTGACCCCAAGCAACACAATGGAAAAGAAGGAAGTATTAAAATTAATTTAAACCACTAAATAATCACCAAAACAAGAATCGACAAGAAACGACTAAGACGAATTAAATAAGAAATAATAAACCAGAATCAATAAAAGTTAAAAACATTATCCAGAATAAATTTTGTAGATCTGACATTTGAAGGAGTAGAGAATAAGGACATCAAAGAGTGAAATATACAAGAGAAGGCAATAACAAGGAAAGAAAAGAAGAAGATCAACTTATAAAAAAAAAGTATAAATAACAAGGGCCGGTATAGAGTACGAAATATACCCATATGTCATCACAAAGGATAATGGTAACAATACTTACCAAATAAGTAATATAAACACAAGAAAAATAAAAGGAGTTTACAACCAAGCTTCAATTAAAGTTTTATAAAGAAGAATAAATCACTAGAAATGAAATAAACAAATTTCAAAATTCAAAAAAGTTTGTAAGAGCAACTTACTACCCTATTTAGAAGATATATGCGGAATAGAAAAAATTAAAATAAATGAATAAAAATATAAAAAACAAAGGAATAAGTTACACAAATTCCTACCAATTAAAATCAACTTACAGTCTATTAAAGTTGATATATGATGTATAAAATAAAAAAGTACAATAAGGGAATAAGTTACACAAATTCCTATAAAAAGTAAGAATCACAAACTTACGATAAAATTTAAACAAAAAGTACCTAAAAAGGAATAAGCTACAAAAATTCCTATAAAGTAAGAAAAACTAACTTACAAAACATTATCAAAAATGATATTTCAAACAAAATAAAATAAACAAAAATAAAATCAAGCAAAAACTGCTGAGATAAATACCTGAAATAATAATGAGTTTAATGTTTTCAAAGAAAAAAAAAATCTGAACTGGTACAAGGAAAAAGAGAAGTTATGTATAAAACAAATATACAAAAAATGGCTAAAGCAGAATATTGCTAAATAACCAAGAAAAGAATAAAAATGTCTAAGATAATTAAAATTATCACAATAAGAATAGAAAAGCAAACTAATGAAAAGTTAGATATGATGAAATTAACATATGAATAAATAAAAAACAATCAACTGTATGAGTAGATGACAGGATATAGCAAAGGTACAGCGGAAGGAAGAATGAGTAAAAGGCCAAAGTAATCTAAAAAACAAACCACAAGGTGGACAATCCCAAAATATATTATTATTAATTTAAGTCACAAGTTGACAAAAAAGGTATTTAAGATTGACTGTTGAAAAGTCCAGCAATCATAATAAACTGAGCAGAGATGATGTTCCTCTGGTCTCAGAAAAAATGAGTAGTAATGGGAGAAACCAGCTACTAAAAAGTTAGGGAAAAAATTGTGTATAAGGGAGAATGCACCAATGGAAATAAATAAAGACAGATCCGAATAAAATGGAATGAATCGAGTAAGAAGAGAAATAAAGAATGGAGAAACAAACGAGAGAGAAAAGGAAAAAGATTATATATAACTGGTAATTTCATAAAAAACTATGTTAGTGTTTTATTAAAATGATCAATTTTGAAGGACAGGCATTATGTTACAACACAAATAAGCCACCCCAGTACCAGGGATAAAAAAGATAATTGTTAATGAAAATATACTTCATATCAAATAAAATGATTAAATATAAATAAAATAAAAAAAGAACTATGACACGACAAACGACGACATTACCCAACCCAAGTGATTAACCCAACAACAGAAACAAAGGAAGAAGGGAACCACGAAAAATAATCAAGAAAAAAGGTGATTGACCAAACAAACAGGAACTAACAAAAGAAGGGAAGAAACCAGAACCAAAGAAGAATGAAGGAAGTGAACGAATTCCTATAACTAAATGAAATTAAACCAGACGAGAAGAGGAGAACCGAATTAAAATGAAGACAATTGAAAATAAAGAAGACGAAGGAGAAGAAGAAGAAGAAGAAGAAGAGGAAGAATGAAGAGGAAACGAAGTGAAACCAAGAAATAACAAACACCACATATAAAAGGGAGAAATGGTATACTCAAATATAGAATATTGTAAATAAACCCCATAATTAGCCAATAATGGAAATAAATATTATTGTAAATGAGATAATTTATATACCTGTTTTAAAAAAAAACAGTAAAAAGTAACCTAGTAAAGAAAAGTACACGAACGCAAATATTAAAGTTAGATGTAGTGAAATATATAACAAAATATCATTAATATTATATATAATTTTATAATGAAAGAAATGGTGAGAAAGTGAGAAATAGAAAGAGAAATAAATATAGGGATTACCCACTAAGTAACACTTAATATAAACAGTGAAAAAAGTGCAATAGTGTATGTGTAAATACCCCAAAATAGTGAATGTATCAGTGATAAACACCAATTAATTAAAAGTGAAAGTGATAAGTGGAAAAAGATATTATAAGTAATAAAAAAATGTAGTAATAAATAAGAAAACACTTAGTAAATCATTGGTGAACCAATAAATGATTTAAGTGAGCTTATGAAAAATTATATAATTAAGGATAGTTAGAAATAGTATTTAAAGTAGAGATAAGTAAAGGATGTAATGTTATTCAGGGAGAAAGCCCATGTAAAAACAGTTTGTGTTAACATGGAGTGGAGAAAATAAGTAGTAATGAAATAAGAATTTAAGTATATAATTAAAAACACCCCATGTTAGAAGGGAAAATAAGTTTAATATGTTTGAAAGAAGTGATGATGTTTCTCACTCAAAATAATAGTCAAAGGAATAAAATGAATGTTAAATCAACAGTAACTAATAACTTATAAAGAATTGTTCGTTTTAAATGTTATGAACAGGATATGGCTGAAAGAAACTTGCAGTCCATAGGCCTAATTGTTATGTTTTAAATATTAAGATATAGAAAATAATATTGACATGTAATCAGAACACAAACAGAATCAAACACAACACAAACAATTATGATAACAAAATAAAGCCTATCAGGCTGAAACGAAATGTAATTTAAATGAAATAAGTAAAATACCATAATGGCTACTTAGGCCTATGAAAATGCCTAACTGTCAGACACACACAAATATCAATTGTAACAAATTCACAAGGAAATGTACAAATCAAAGGCAAGTAACTAGCCAGTAATTATGTATAAATCATTTTAAAAGAGAAATGTTACTATAAAAGTTTTATTTAAAAGAGATATGTAATTATCAAATGTCAACATAATTAGACAAAAATTAATATACAATACAACATGACCTTATGAGGTATCGTTTTAATCTTTGAAAGGAAAGAAATACAATAGTGATAATATTTATTACCCCAAAGGGAAGACAGAAGAATAAAATCAATCAGAAAATATATAATAAATTTGAATAAAAATTTCAAATATCTTAACAATGCTTTTAATCGAGGCCTTAACCAATCAAAGGATTTCAGTTACCATAGAAACGGGCCGTTGGTTACTAATTTTCCGTTAAATTTATTGGACTTGAAAAAATGACGCTTAAGTAAGAGGTACGTAAGATTGAGATGACGAAAATTTTAATTTAAACAGTTCAAAAAACGTTTAGAAGTCGACAGCAAGAACCAATAACGAGGAGATGAAGAGCTTCAATTATTAACAGATGTCCAGGAACCAAATAAATGAAATTAAATAGCAGAAATTCCCAAGGCGAAATAGAAGAAGATGCCAGCAGTCTAAATCACCCCAAAATTGATGAATTTACATTACCCCAGAACGACGACACATCATAACCTTCTGAACTGATAAGTATCAACTAAATTCAATAATCCCAGAAACCAAATCACTTTAAATATTTCTCAAATCAATCAAAAATTCTCACTATCAAGCAAAATTAATTTTCTTTCAATGATTTAATGATATCAACTTACGTAAAACAATTGTTAATTTAGAAATAACCTCGCACTAGTGTGCGAACTTTGTAACATCTATTACGACACTACCGAACAATTTGTAAACACACTTTATACCATTTAAGTACGGATAAGGTACGGTAGTGTACTTTTTTAATGTAACCATCTTTTATGTTTTATTTATAATCCAAAGAACCCCAGATTTTGAACAAGTTAATATATTGTGTACTAACAGACGTCATATCGGCATTAATATAACTCATTTCAAAATCAATTTCGCCAACCTAGAGATATATGTTTCATGTTCTAAGCCGGAGCAACTTTATTGGAAAATAATTTATAATATTTTTGTCACATTGATTAATGACTAAATCATAATTAAAATTACAGTACAGAATAATACCATTGTTTTATTCCATAGGGAGTTGTATAATATATGTGTGTGTTAGCAATTTCACTGAGTAAACAACTAGCGCTCTTGCTAAGTGGGCAATATAACAAGTTGTACAGAGGCGGGAATCATTTGAACGCTCCAGCTGTCAACGCTGACAACACCAATATAACTAGTAAATTCACAAATTTAATTGTTTTAAAATAAACAATTTGACGCCACCCGGGATTCGCAACCCCTAAGAATAATCAGGTAGGTTGTACTGATAATTGAGACCACGCTACAGACTCCAATAGTAACAACCATTAATGTAACGACCGGTGTGAGGCGAACACACCACACTAACACTTTATACACATAAAAAACAAGTGTGCACATTTTACAGATACGACTAGAACGAGTGGCTACAGATTGACGACTCCAACGTGAGGCTTAAAATAAGACGGACGACCTCATTTTAACGTTACAGTATATACACGAAATATATTGCTTTTTATGTCTACAAGCATAATTTCTAAAAACTATCAAAACACAATATTGTACAATGTAGTGTGTGTGTGTGTGTGTATGTGTTATTAGTTTCATAGGGAAACCACTGTCCGCCATTTTTGTTTGTTGGTCTTACAAAGGGCTGTTTCCGTACGCCCGTCTGTGTATTAGCATCTTGTGGTTGAATACAGTGTGGCAATGCCCGAAAATCTTAAGTTATAGTCTAAAATTGTTTGTGCAAATGTGGGGGGTAAAGCTCACGTCTCCTACATAATAACTGTTCCTGATAATTTGTCCTCCGGTAACTGCAATAAGCGAAATTCTCTGAAAGCTGTTAGGTTATGCAAGTGCGTTTGGGATGACCAAGAATTGCTTTTGCTTCTAGTCCTTTGCAGGTCAGCGTGTATGAGGATTTAATCAAGCAAGGATGTATGGTTATGTTCTACAATGTTACTGGCGACCGATATAACGTTCTGGAGTTATGGAAGTTTGCTGTGTCTTATGTAGGAGAAAGATTTGAATTTAGTATGCGAGGAATATGGAATGAGGATTAATAGAGAAAAACTAAGTGTATGGTGATTAGCAGGGGAGGAAAAAGGGCAAACATAAAGATAGGGCAAGACAAGATATAACAGGTGGAGTTGTTTAAATATCTTGGAAGTTTGATAAGTGAAGGTATGCCCTGCACTCGTGAAATTAGAGCAAGGATTGCTATAGCGAAAGAGGCATTTAATAGGAAAAAAGACACTGTGTGACAAAATTAATTAAAATTTAAGGAAAAGGTTGGTCAAATGTTATGTGTGGAGCGTTTGCTTTATATGGTGCAGAGACATGGACCACTGAGGAAAGAGGATGAGAAAAGATTAGAAGTATTTGAGATGTGGGTTTGGCGAGCAATGGAAAAAGTAAGGTGGGTTGATAAAATAAGGAATGATGAAGTTTTAAGAAGAATAGGGGAAGAGACAAGAATCCTGAAGGTAATAGAAAATATGAAAAGGAATTGGTTAGATCATTGTTTAAGAAGAGACTGTTTGCTTACAACAGCCATGAAGGGTGTCATAGAATGAGAAAAAAGAAGAAGGCGTAGAAGAATGAAATTAATAGATAGCATTACAATCAGAGGGTGTTACGAAGAAACAAAAACGCTGGCATGCGATAGGACAGCTTGGAGAGCTTTTACCATTTAAAAACCTGCCTTCGGGCAGAACACCAAATAATGTAGGAGAAGCTGCCGGTTGTCCAACAGAGTTCGGGGGCTTTGGTCAATGTAACAGTTAGTGGGGGGGGGGGGGCACTGTCACAATACCATGTCAGCTGCTTTGTTTCCAGTGGTTTCCATAACGTCACTGCCTACTTCTTCTCCAGTTCTGATCTCATCACTTCTAACTTTATCTAACATTGATACCACACCACAACTCCGTCGTCAGTAATATGCCTTTCCATTGTTCTAAGCCTTGTGACGTTGTATCAGACCTTAACACTAGTAGGCCTACATAACAATACTACCTCAGTTATGGATTTGTGCAACACATTAGTCAATGTTGCAGTTCCATTGGAATGAGTAACGTCCAAAGTTTATTTAATGTGATATGCTAATAAAATATTTAAAGTCATGCTAAGCATTAAAATGAAAATAGTTTTACTTTTTTTTTACTCAATGGGTATCACTCGATTATCAGCCGCCTGCAACAATGGATATAAAATTGACATGTTCATTGTGTGTTTGTCAGCGTTTAGTGATACCGTTTTAGGTAAGTGTGTATGTGCGTGCGCCCGTTGCATATGTTACGTAATGCGGAAAAAATCTTACACCATTACAGAACATTCTACGTGTTTCTCGGCTCTTCCAGCTGTAATGTGTGTGTGCGTACGTATTGCTGCTACCGAGATGAAAGACAATTACGTGACACTTGTCACGCGTCCGACACTGATCCAGATTTCACCAGTCCGCGGGCGCTGTGTGCAAGGCCGCAATTAAATACGTTCTGGTGTTTTCTAGTAGTGTTCTTGACGCGTAGTATGGAATATTCTGGTATTTCAGCGGGGTAAAAATATAGGCAGTCAGCGGCGCTTAGTTCAGTTATTGTCGGGCGATTTACACAGTGCGGTTCGAAGTATTGTGGGGAAGTGTTATGTGTTTTATATTTGTGCGGGACAAATAAAATTGTGTTTTATATTCGTTGACACTATTATTGCGTGTGAACAGTTTTTATTTTGATTTGTTGTAGGAGACTATGTTGTTGATTACAAACTGTTTAATTCTTATAATTAAAGCTGGTGATTTGTGACTGAATTGGTGTCTTGTATTTTGTTTTCCACTGTACCATATGACGATCACTAGACCGTCGTAATTATATATTATAAAACAAATACAAGTTTAGTTCTATGAAAATGTTGATCGTTATATTTAGACATGTCTTGTCAGTAATTTATCGCGATGATAAAGCGTGAACGTTTGAGAGTCATTGATTGATATTAAATAACATAAAATTTCTGCACGTTCAGGACAATATTTTGAGACGCCAACTGTTGTCACCGACGTGGATAAAAGTAACGATACTGTTGGTCTTGGCAATTCGTCTGGTCGCAGACTTGATCTACACCAGCGTTCGGGAAGTCTGCGCAGAACGTAGCCAAACCTTAGGTTATACTTATGTCAGAAAAACCAACACACCCAACGAGATAATTATTCATGTGTGATGTTATTCGTTAGTCCCGTCGGTCGTTTCCACAACAACGCACATTGACGTTGGAGTCAGCTCTTGGCGTCATCATGTGGAGGGAACCGGGGAGTTTTTCTCACTTCACAAGCCATTAAATTTTGCGTTTCTAAAACTGGCGCTCTTTCAAAATTATTGTAGGCCTACACGCTAACAATAATTGTTTAGTTTTTTCGGTTCTGACCTTTCAGATCATCGGGCGGACAATGCCCTATTTGCTACAAACATTTTACATAACATTGCTTATCAGTTTCAGTATAGCCTTTCCTTACACTTTATCAAAACGTGAACAATCAGAACGTGGCCAAAAATCTTATTGAAAATCTAAAAAAAAATAATAAAATTTGTTTGCTTATCTTTGTTAAGTTTATTGAGTAATAAGATTTGTATTGTTACGTTTACATCACCGTCAATACATCACAGTGTCTGTCACAGACTACTGAAATTGCACTACTGAGTTAAGAAAAAAAACGCCTAGCCATTAGCTGTGCATAGATTCTGTGGCACAAACTATGATTTAAATGATTTATAAAAGTGTTTACCTCTGACAATTTTTATATGTCACAAGGCAAAAGTATCTAGAATCGCCTCAAGTTTAATTCTACGTTAGTGATAAAATTTAAAATACTTATATAAAATACTTCTAAACACCGGTTTTTATTTACTAATTCTTATCTGAAGGGTGTGGCCCTAAGAAAGTGCAGCAGAGCTTCAATACGTTTACCACAGCTGCTGTATTGCAGCCCAACCATCAGCCCTACAAGGAAATAAGCGAGGAACTTAAAGCACCTCACGTGTCTGAGGATACGTTCTTTGGAGGTAGGACAAATGCCAGTAAGCTTAAGGTCAGTGTTAGGTGTCTGAAGCATTCTTTAGACAGTATTGTTTTAAATAATTACCCACTTGAACATAAAACTGTGTTCAAACGTCCTAAAAAGTACAGACCTATTTGATTTGGTCTTGTCAGATGGAGGGTTTTGGTAACTAGAAGCCGGTACCACCACTTGTTAACAGTTAAGATGGATAATATTCCGTTTCCATTCTTCTTTTTCTTCTTCTTCTGGCATTACGGTCCCTGTAGAACTCTGCCCAGCTCAATGATTCACCTCTATTCTTCTCTGTACAGAGCCTTATTCCTCCAACCTGCCACTCGCATCTCCCTGAAATTTCCTTCTTCATCTTCACATCATCTCCTCCTAGGACGGTCTCTCCTCCTTACTCCCTCCGGCTTCGTTTCCAATGGCAGCCACTTTTGGGCCTATATCACTTCTCTTTCTCATCACGTGCCCCAAACACTTAACCTTTGCGCCTTCACTGCCGCAACTATGTCCGCTTCTCCATAAAGGTCTCATCGCTCACGATTCTTTCTTATCCTCCACATCTCTCCATCCCACAGTCCTCCATAAATTCTCCTCAGAATTTTCCACTCGAAAACACCATGGTTTTTCATATATTACAACTTCAGCACCCAAGTCTCGCTTGCATATGTTACTACAGGTCTGATTACCGTGGTGTATATTTTCTTTTAGATATGTTTTGAATATATTTTTTAAATGCGTAGTAGCTTCTGTTTCCTGCTGCTATTCTTGTTTTGATTTCTTCCCTTGTTTCATTATTCTCTGTAACTGTGCTTTTGAGATACTTTAATTCTTGGACTTCCTCAAAACTGTGGTTGTCTATTCGTATTCTTCCTTTCTCTCTTCTCTCATTCCTTGTCCTTCCGTTTCCATAAGATGTATATTACTCGGACCAAGTAAGTGACTGACCTGCAAGACACTGAGCAATCATCATCCTCACCAACGTTGATATCGTACAGACTCACTTTATGGAGAACCTTAATAACATTAATACTGTTGTGGCGACCTTCACAACAGCAAGTGCAAAAATGAGGTTTTTTTTATAAAATTATGAAATGTGTGGAGACTGGGGAAGGGATATAGGCTACTACGATACCGACTCAGTAGTACATGTCGATGATGGAACACCAACACCGTGGGAGAAGTGACGTCTCTGTAGGGTCCACTCTAGGCCTACCACACTCTGGAGGGAAAAGATAATTACAAGATTAAATGGCTCTCTTTGAATCACAGGAATGACAAGAAGCTGGGCGCTGACACTATGAATTACAATTTTAAAAGGCGAATTTAAGTAAGTACGAGTGGATTAATCAGATAGTGACGGACGTTAACGTGAAGAAGCTGATAAATACACCGATAAAAGTAGGAGTGTAAGGAAGACTGCGATAATGAATGTAAATATAGGAAGGGTATCTAACAGTAAACCCACTACCGTGGAGATATGACATATCTAAGGGTTAGATCTTCTTCTTCTTCTTCTTCTTCTTCTTCTTCTTCTTCTTCTTCTTCTTCTTCTTCTTCTTCTTCTTCTTCTTCTTCTTCTTCTTCTTCTTCTTCACCACAACAGCCCAACCTGAGCCCTGGCTTCCAACACCAATGTATAAAGTCCCCTGTCCGTTGCCACCTCAGTGTAAAATCTTTACATCGGTTCTTCTCAGATCCACCACATCATCCAACCATCTTATCCTAGATCGGCCTCTCTTTCTGCTTTTATAGACTTGCGCTCTCAGGATTATCTTTGGCATTAGCTTCAGGTGACCTAATCATTGTATTCGTTGAGCCTTTCTGAATCTTGCAATGTCTTCATCATTCAATAGCTTATCTATCCTGGTTATTCCTTATTCTCTATTCGTCACCTTCTTTTAGCGGGCCATAAACACGTGATATTTCTTTAAACCCTTCTAAGTATTTCTTGTTCCTTTCTTATCAGTGTCCATGTCTCGCCTCCTTAAGTAACAACCTGTCTGATAAGTGTCTTATATATTTTTATTTTTGTGTTACGACTAATGAATTTGCTTTTCAATAGACTGTTGTCGCCATAATGTGCCCTATTTCCTATCTGTATCTTGCCGTGTATCGTCATGTTTATGGATCCTTCATTATCTTTCATGTTACTCAGGTATCTAAACTTATTAACTGCATCAAATGCAAACATTACACATAATGCATCTTCTATGCATAAATTACATAGATTTATTTTCCCCTCTGATGCAGAAATGAGCATGTATTTAGTTTTGCTGATATTTGCATTGAGTCCTATTCCAGCGGATTTTTTATTCAGCTCTTTTTATTCAGCTAGCCTTTGATTTTCTTCTTCTAGAAAGATTAAACCAAAAGTCGTATGTTCAGGTCCTAAGCATATGATCTAGCGCTGATAACTTCAGCGCTTCTTCAGACATTCCTTACTTTTCCATCCCTTCGGCTTGTAATTCAGTAATTTTTTTTTAGAATGGGATGATTAAGAGATGATCCAAGCATTTCAGCTAATTTTGGGCAATTCTATTACGTTATGGGCAAGCATACTCATAACGTTGAATTCCTTCTGTGTCCTCCACTTTGTCTACGATCTTAAAGAGGATATTCTGCCACGTGCCTGAGAAATTTCATTTCTGAATACATTTGGCCTGGGATTTCATTAGAGTCCGATTCTCAGACATGAGGAGAAATGTGCTGAAGGCCATCACCTTAAATAACTAGAGACGTCTTTCTTTATTCGTTGACTTTAGAGTTTTACTGATGGTCCCACACATCAGGTTGAACTTATTAGCTTACGAGTACGTAATACGAGTAACTCGTATTCACCTCGTCATCGTTTGTAATGAATGTAAGTTTCTATTAGAGATTAAGACAGCCCTTTATTGTAAGTGTAACAACAATAAAATAGATGGGGGATTAAGCCCTTTGATCCCACCACCAGCCCTGGTTTTTTGGTCTACGTAGCCAGGCTAATATCTTACTTAGCATATACATTCAGTTGCTTCCCAGATTAAATGCTCAGGACCTCTCTGCAAACAACATTCCTGGTTTTGCTCTCTGGCTGGAGGATGACCAGGCTGTCAGGTGAACTGACTCTGGAGCACACCACGTACAACTGGCCACGGGTGAAACAGTCACTCATCAAATCCACACCAGCCACTATCAAACTCTGCCCCTGATGGTCATGGCGTAGCACACCTTAACGGGAAACTGCAGACGTTTGAACTGAAAGTGGTAGTCAGATGGGATCAGAGGGATTCGGGGGATAAAGAAGGTTTCTCCCTTACCGACGCCTGTGAAAATCGTGGCTTCGATGACATGTTTGTGCAGAGCCTTCACCTGAATCCTGGTGTCATTTCATAGTTTCGGAGGGTTTAGATAGCGCAACAGCATGATTGGAGTTCCAATCTTGAGGTACAGGACGTGAGGTGGTACTCCTGGTGGGTTGAGTGATGAGTGACTGTATGAGTGAGTGAGTGATATTTGGCTTTTATATGATACTTTTCCAACGAGGATGAAAGCCATGCATGTGGACAGTTGATATTCTCTGTGCTTTTCAATGACCTGGGTTACTGTGAAGATGCAGTCTAAACATAATATGCCCGACCTGACCCTATACTGTAACAGTAATATAATGTAGCAGATGTCGGTAATTGTCTGTATAGTCGTGTGGAACAGTTTTTCTGTTTGTAAAAGAGCCACTAATAAACAGCCATTATTTAAATTGTGCTGTAAACGTTAAACAACATAAAAACCATTCTTGCCCAGAAAACAGCTGAATAGGCTACTTATCAAATAGAACACAGATATAGATGGCTTATTATCAAAATAACGTACCCTTTTGCTGCCCTGTTACTCTAATTGTTTCAAAAAGTGTGTTGTTACTAATCAGATAATTATTTAATACATTTCAGTTTTTATCTATTACAGTTTTATAAAAATGTGGTAACGAACGAAGTAGGCCTAGTTATAAACATTAACAAATACGCATAATATCACCTTCATGGACATACTTTTATTATGTTGTCTAATACTCTAGAGGGTGTTACAAGTTATGGCGTATATAAAATAAAAAATCCAGATACAGTACTATATTTTACTTAAGTAAAAACATATGCATGCGGTATTTAATGATTTAAAACTGTAAGCATTCAACTTTTCTTAGCAGTAAATCTCTTGTATAGATACTTCTCACTTGCATGGGATAAACTAACTTACGATTATTTAACTCTACAAGAGTGGCAGTATTGTATGTTCGTAGGTGAAAAGGCATACAAAGAAACAAGTTTGTCGTTATTTAAGATTAACAGCGATATTGTAGGAGGTTTAATAAAAGTAAATTAAGATCTGTTTTATCGTCATGATCATCTCTATGAACAAGAAAAACAAAATACTGTACTTTACAAAGCAAATGAGCTTTTTAATATAATAAGTCCGATTTAGTTTTTAAAATGTTCAACATATTTTATCTAACCAAACTGGAAGATAAGACTCGTCTTTTATTTGCCAGTATTGTATTTAAAGCTTACAGAGTATATTTAATTTTACTAGAGTTTATTCTCCACGGATATTTGTGACCTTCCTGAGGGCGAGCAGTGCATATTTCTAAAGTTAAACCAAAACTAAAGAACCCCTGCCAACAGCAGATTTGTTAATGGTCCTTTACCCAGGATTGCGGAGATGGAGTTGCCATGAAACTGGTAGAAGTGGCAACAGCTTTCGGGAAGGGGAATATAAATGTGAAGGAGTGGATATGACTCCTAGTAGCAGCAGAAACACCCCATCGAAGAAAAGAACAACCCACAATATACAACAACCCCCATAGTACCTGGTTTTCCAGGTTGGGTGTTGGAGGCAGGACCAGAAACCATGCAACTGTAAAACTCTACAGAGTTTGTTTTCTACCAACACCTTCTTCCGAGCAACCAGTATATGTGCTCAAATTTATGCCGAAGGTGTTTTATTGTTTTGATGTTTCCGGCATGAGTGATGGCTGTTCAGATGACGAATGCTGAGGTATTAATGTCTTATCGTGTCAATGGAGAGTGTTTAAATTGTGAACAGCTCTTACCCAAGGTGTAGAAGCATGTCTGTAGAGGTAAAAATATCATGATTTTTCTTTTATAACCATTTTAGATTGCAGCACTTACAGCAAATTGAAATATTTTTATTTAGGTTCTACTGTAAAGTAAAAATCTGATACAAGTTTTTAATTTTTAAATCTATACCTTTTAAAAACAAAAATTTGAAACCATTAATAAAAAAACATAAATTTGGACAAAACTCGCAACTTAAATTTGTTTTATAGATTTTTTAATATTTCTTAGCATGTAAAGATTAAAATTCTGTTTACTATTTTTCCGTTGGAATTTTCTAAACGTATTTACTTGCATACTAAACAAATTGCACTTCCTGTTTATGGTCTAACTATCCAGTTCTTTTACAGCATTGCCACGACAAGCTTTACATCTTGGGAAAGTATGTATCATATTCAGGGGCGGACTGGCCAGATCGGCTGGTCGGCGATCGCCGAGGGCCCCGGGCCCCGGGCCCCGAAGAGGCACAGGGGTCCCCGAGCCATGAACATTTTATTTCGAGAAAAAACGATATATATATATATATATATTGTAGCATAACAGAATTTTCACCATTAAACATAACTTAATACAACATTAAAAAAGAAAAAAACATGGAACAATCAATAGTAAGTGATAACTAAATGGTTAAAAATGAATTAAATGAGCTGATCATTATAGTCAATCAAATGTTAAAAATAGACTCTATAACAAAGAAAACTCTTGGTCCAAATAAAGGAAACCATCTAAGTAAAACCCCAGTACATCATCAGTATACCCAGTAGGATAAGGAGCAGTAATGAAAAAATAATAAGGGGCAACTTATCAAATTAATGACATCAGAAGATCCAAATACAAAAATAATAACCTACTCATAGAGGAGCAGTAATGAAAAAATAATAAGGGGCAACTTATTAAATTAATGACATCAGGACCTAAAATACAAAAATAAGAAAATACTCATAGAATAAGAAATAAGGGACAGACTATTTCAAGCTTCATACAAGGAATGCAGAATGAGGAAAGGCTATTCCCAAAATCCCCTGAAGGACATGTACCAATTAGGTAACTGTAGAACAATGACAAAACTTAAACCCAGTAACCCAAGTTACAGGATACATTACCAAAGAATTAAATTGTAAAGTAAATATAAAAATAACTTAAGAATAAAGAATAGCATGTTAGATAAAAGGAGTGAAGGACTACCATTAGTGTAGATGATTAAAAGTGAAATACTATAAGAAACACAATAAGAGTGAAAGACTACTATTAAGTGTAGAGAATAGAAAGTGGAATACCCTAATAAACATAATCAAAATAAAGACTACCATTATAGTAGGTAATAAAAATGTTTAGATAAAAGGAGTCAAAGACTACTATTAAGAGTAGAGAATAAAAGTGAAATAATATAATAAAACATAATGAGCATTAAAGACTACCATTAGTGTAGAAGATAAAAAGTGTGTTACAGTATTAAAACATAAGAATAAAAGACAGCAAATGACTGCAAATATTAGTAATTATAAGAGGGTTTAAATATAATATATAAGGATTGTAATAAAAGACAGCAAATTACTGCAAATATTATTAATTACAGTATAAGAGTGTTTAAATATAATATATAAGGATTGTTGAATAGTATATAGATAGGAAACCATGAACTTACCATAGATGTAATGGAATATGTTAAATACAGAATGTTTTGTTATGATTAAATAATATAGTTAAAAAGGATGGACATGAGATGTTTTTATTATAAATAATTAATGTAGTGGAAGATGCTAGATATAGAATGTTTGTTATAATTAAATAAGGTAGTTAAAAATAATAAATATAAGATTTTTAATTTTAATTAA
Organism: Magicicada septendecula; assembly: GCA_034769895.1. Lineage (NCBI taxonomy): Eukaryota > Metazoa > Arthropoda > Insecta > Hemiptera > Cicadidae > Magicicada > Magicicada septendecula. The sequence goes on from CM068375.1 coordinate 352,524,472, forward strand.
ATAATATAAATAAAATGATAGATTATAAGATGTTATGTTATAATTAAATGATGTTAATTAATGTTAAAATTTTGTTAAGGCAGAGAAGGCAAGAAGGTAATATTAATATATTTTTGAGTTGTAAACCATAGACATAATAAGGAAACAAAATAGTTAAAAAACCAATAGAAAAGCAAAACCGTATTTTAGGCAAAAATCAACTTTTATCATATAATCAAATCCAAGAGGATGAAATAAATAAAACTGTATAAATTTAGCAGAGATTAGTCAATTTAAAATAAAGATGTTTAAATGTATCATCACAGAAATACATAAGAGTAAATGTAATGATCAGAAGATAAAATTAACTTTAATGGAAATGTGTAATATAAGGCCTAACAAGGGACTCAGTACAAATAAAATGTGAATTAATCAGTATTAGAGTGTTATAACAACAAATTGTTTAAAACAAAGAATAATGATGAAAGGAGTAAAATTATTTAAGGAAAATGTTAACTCAAAGTGAATGGTAAACCATTTAATTTATAATTATGTGAAAAATAATAAGGCCTATAAGAAATGTTAAAAAATGCCAATTTTAAGCTTATTTAAAACCAAATTAGGTCAAGTTGTATATTGAATTATGTGAAATTAGAACAGGAATATTGCTAGGTATTTAAATTTTCATAAAATTAACAAACAATTAAATTATAGCTATAAAATTGTAAAAAATGTCACATCTATTGTAAATTTTTATATGATCAGATCTAAGCCAAGGCGAACAGCTGATTCTAGACAATGGGGAAGGAGAACAAGATATTGCGGAAATTACTACATTAAACGACGATTTAAGGCATCAGTTGATTGTTAAACGTGAACCTGAACGGGTGAAAACGTATAGAAGGAAGATCCAAGAAGTAAAAATTATTTGAAGAAAAATGAAAGTGTAACATAAAAATTTACTACAGAGGTTATAAACCGAAACTTAATATAAAAAAACTGAAACAATACAAAGTGCAAACGAATTTCAGATATAATACGATCTAACACCAAAGCACTAAGAATCATCCGCCATATTGCAATTATTACATTAACACCAATTTCAATGCATAACGAACTCAAACAGATTTTGGAACACTGAATACGACACAAGGAATCCTGCACCGAACTACATCGCCGAGTAGAAGAGAACACTACAGCCAATTATCCAGAGGGACTACATCACCGCAGAGGAAGATATACACCATTATATTTGAGGGAGAAAAAAGAACGAGGAATCGGCGTGGTTAGCGAATCCGAAGTTGATGGCCGCCATTTTTCCAGTTTGCATAGCGAGACGTAAACCGCCTCTTTGAACCGACGACGACGTGACGTCATGCACTGCTATATGGTTCGAAAATTTCTCTATTAAATGACATTATTTTCTGAGATATGTTACTTTTACGTAATAGTATTTAAATTTTATTATTTGTAAGTATTGTATCTTGTGACTTGCCCTTCTCTGATCATTTCGACAGTTCAAAGAACTCTAATAATTAATATTGTAATTTCATATATTTGTCCAGTTGAAACAATCGACCTGTGAGTCGAGTCTTAGCCGCAGCATAGTCGATGTGCGTAAAATTGTCGCATCACTTTTAAAAATAAACATCAGAATTGTTCTAAATTTTCGATTTCTTGATTATTTGAGTTAATTAAATTAGTATATTTTATTTCTAATATAATTTAGAAGTTTTAACGAAAGTAATCCGGAAGAAGAAGAAGAAAAAGAGCTAGAAGAAATACACTTCGACCCAGCTTGACATAATCCGATTAACACTGTGAACAAATATTTCGTTACGAAGTATTACACAAATATTAATTCATAGTTTAATTAATCGAACAATAATAATAATAAATAAATAAAAATAATTAATAAATAAAGACAGTAATAAAAATTTGTTTATTAATAAACTATAATTTTTTTTATTATCAACATAAATTTTATTTATTACTTATAGTAAAACACGTTATATAACAATATACATATAGGATAATATATGTATATTATATGATACATTTCAAAACCTTATCGGATCGGATCTTATAGGATTAGAAGTGATCACTTCTCATCCTTGTTTAGGCTATATACAGCCTATTTAGTATTTACTAATGGAAGAAAGCAAAGGAGATTATTGTAGAGGGACACCGCGCGGCAACTGACTGACGCGACGAGTAGTAAGCTCTTGTCTTTTTTGTTTGAATGTCATTGCAGGATTCAAGGCGGGGGGGCCCGGAGGCCTGGAAGGGCCTCAAGGCCCTATGTCAAGATTCAAAAGAGGGCGAATGGCATTAACTTGCAGGAGGCAGGAGGGCCCGGTTAAGAAAGTTACACTATTGGGGCTCTAGATTGGTGGGACGGAGTGACAGTAGAGCGGGCGCCGAGCTCAAAGGGGCTCCACTGCCGTAATACACTGTGGAATATTTTTAATTGGGATGTTATGTAGATTTGTAGGGTATAAATGTTCTTTACAGTAGAAACATTTATAGTAGGAAATTATGGTTTTAAAGATGGTTATGTTAAAGTCTAAATAATCAAATAAACTGTCCTTTATGTTTTGTAATAAAACGTTCACTTACGTAAATGCTGTGCATACCATGTATCTATAATGAGTAAATAAATAATTTAAAAAATGTATACGCAGACAAATACGCGCGTCCGCGTTTGTGTGTATATCTGCAGGGGGTCCCTTGACGGCTTCTAGCCGAGGGCCCGCAGGGATGCCAGTCCTCCCCTGATCATATTCTTTGTTTTACAAAGTATAACGCTTAGGCCTAAATGCTTTCCTTTAACCCGCAGTTATTACTTACTTGGTTTAAATCATACGTTTCTCTTCACTTCTCCTAATGAAACTAGTTTTCAGACATTACTAAAGTAATATCAATAACTTTGCATACCTTTGTCTGAGACCTGTCACAATGGCGCTTCTACAACTGGAGACATAACGGAATGTTTATTGGTAAATTGTAACAGTTATGTTGCCGTTTACGGCTTTATTAAACTTGTAACACCTCAAGTATGCCTAGAGGTCTACTATTGGAATGTGTGTGTGTGTGTGTGTGTGTGTAACCTGGACGTTAACAGTGATTATGCTAGTATTGAAGCAGCTGAACATTACTAATATACAACAGATATTTGTGTTTGATAAAATGTGAAGAAAACTCAGTACTGTTTATTCTATTAAAAAGAAGTCTTACTTATCCTGTTCTGAGATATGAAGGCTGAGAGAACGTGCAGTCTAAGCTACGACATACAGTTATGGCAATACAAGTGGCAATCCGCCATTTCTCCACGTAGATTGTTTGCCATGTCTTGCGTTATTGTTTACCAAAACGAAGCCAATACCATACAAAACCATACAAAACAATATCAATATATTGTGATCCGAGGCAGATTTATGCATAGGCAAGTTAGGCAACTGCCTACGGGCGGCAAAATTTGAGAGGCGGCAAATTTTGTAAAGGTCGTTATGTTGTTTTTATACCTAGAAGATGTTTCAAATGTCGCTCCATTTCGTCTCAATATGATAAGAAACTTTTCAAAATATATATTGTTAAGTAACTAGGCTTATTACATAAAGAGCATAGTTCCTCATTTACTTCTGATCTTTGTATATGAAGTAGGCCCTACATCGTTTTTTTCATAGTTACATTTACATACATTATATATGGGATACTTCCATTATATTAATTAATCATATTAATTGTTTAAACTCAAATTTCGAACATCCTTTACCGACTCTGTAATTTGACGTGAGTGAATGTCAATAGATGCTACTAGCTGCTAACAGTCATAGACTGTGTGCGTAGCATAATTTCATACCCAACTCTAGTGCCAATTGAGCTTCGACCTGCCGAAGAGGGAAATAAGAGGTCTACACCTGTGAAGCTCTGCCGTCTAAAGGCTAGAACTATACTGGACACAGAAGTCTTCCGATCCGATCAGGCACGGTTGCCTGGCCAGATTTCTCCCTGTAAGTGTGCCTACATTGATGGCGGACGTTCCCCGGCAGTTTGCTGCCACCACTTGTCTGTAGTGATTCAACGAAGTTCTCTTTCGTACGTCATGAATTATTTGGAGGAAGATTTGGAATTTTTTCTCCTGCTAGACTCTAAATCCTGTACGTGCTAATTATGAATCGTGTACAATGCACTTTTGTGTGACGAAAATTTGTCAACAACTTGTCATTTAAACTAATGTCAGTCTTAAAAGAACAGATCATACACGAACGAGCTTGAGTGTAATATTTTAAAAAAATTTTAAATTACTATAATATTGCCAGGTTTTAGTTTTATTATCCTAACATATACCGGTTTTAAGAGAAGTACTCATTTTCAGTTATATATTCTGGAAAGATAACAGATTTTTGTTTTATAATTTTATGCTAAATAAAAGTGGACTAAATTAACTAAATAAAATGCTAAATTAAGGATATTAATGGCCTAGGCGTAACTTGGGCCTAACTTTGGGGAAATAGACACTCAACACTTTGTTACTATTCTGACAGATATTACAAACAAACAGGACAGTGTTCTCTCCTAATCAACTAAAAAATAGTATTGAAGTATGTAGGAAAAATATTATTAATATAAATGTGTAACTATTCTTCTGTGACGATTTAATTAATTAAAAATAAAATAATTAATAAATAGGTAATGTAAAAGCTGAGACATTTTAAATTTTTAATAAAATCGCACATTTAAACTAAATTTCATCGCTATCATAAAATTATAATAATATTTAATAAAGAGTTTTAATAATAAAATAAAAAGGAATACGAGTGTACAGATAGGGAAAACCTTGTTAATTAACCCTGCATAGACATGCGCTAACGGGAATTAACTTGAATACCGACCCCTAAACAAACTAATAATACTTGTAAATTTGATATTAATTAAATTAATAAACAAGACCACAGTAGTGTACTATAATAAAGTCTGTAATTAAGAATAGCTTTGGATAATTAAAAGGTCAAACTTTAACCCTTTAAATAGAGGATAAATGTGGAACTATTTTATCGCGACGCGTAAACTCCGCGCGATTAACTGACCCTTCCTAACATAGTAAGAGAGACTTGAGATGCGTCGTTCGGCCAGTAAGCAGCTCAGAACGGAGCGCTACAACAAAATATGTTTTATTATTTTGTTATTAAGTTAAATAACCGTGTGAAGAGTTATGTAACGAGTATGTAGTGTGTATCAGTAAAGAAGAATGTAGTTGATTAAGTGCGAAAGGTGACATCTCACATCTAGAAAGATAGTTAAAGTTATTTTAGGGTTGTATATGTAAAGTGAAATACAGCCGTTCTATTACCAAATGTAAAATGTGAAGACGAAGACCTCAACTGTATTTGCCAAACCACCAAGGAACAGGACGACTTCATGACATCGTAACTCTCTCTATCATTAGTTGACTCCAAGGACCTTCACCAGGAAGACGACCACGATGACAACCCTCTACCTAGAGTGTGCGGAAGAATCACGCGTGGACGACATGGACTAAAACACTTAACTAAGAGGTAGCACGGAAGCTGGTCTTCCGTGGATATGTATTTTTTTTTAATAAAGTAATTGTAAACTAAAAGACTTTAAAATGACAATCTCTAATGTTTAAGAATAAATGTTGTAACAAGTAATTTCAGTAACCATAAGTTGTAAAATAACTCGTGTGATGTAGCGTTGGAACATCGCACTACTAAATGAAACCATTCCTCAAATGGTATAAAGAGTAATAAATTAATTCAGTAATGGAGTAGAGTAAACTTGAAATTCCTAAGTAATATATAGAAACTCGGATCCGAGGTAAAATGCGCTAACTGTATTATAAATCTTAATGTAGAAAACCCCTTACGATTTCACTGAAAGTTAAAATTTGATATGTTATATATAATCTAACAGTCATAAATAAAGAGATGTCATCTTTAGTACATGCTAAATTGAGTGCATAAATCAGCAGTCTCCCCTCCCCAGTTTCCTTTTATATTAATTGTTTTGGTGATTTGATTAATTTTCAGCTTGTTACAACGAAGGCAGCCTGTATAATTGGCCAGAGTCAATTAATACGGGTTCCCGATGTTATAACGCAATTAAAGATGTTATACTTCATTGGAAACTACTCTTGCAAGATATATTTATTATAGTTAGAGGTAGGAATTTTAAGTGCAAAAGTTTTGTAAAAAAGGTCCAAAAAAGTGCAAATTTCAAATGTATGAATATATACAAACAGTACCAAAACCAATTACATCACATATAAGGACTCAAAATTCACTCATGTACTAAAAAGCCTGCCTAAAACAAGTCCCAGAACACAATGTTATTAAAGTCACAAGTCCAGAAAAAGTACTCCATCTAGTGAGAATTGGGGAAGTTGGAAGAGGAAGTCCTGTAATTTCAACACAATTTTGTATCCTAGCAGGAGCCTTTTTCAGCAATTCTTAATGCAAAGATAAATTCATTTGCACATGAATATTCATCATTTAGTGCCTCACAAACTCGATGCAATGCATGTGCAATGCAGGTCACATGTTTTGGATTAGAGTACATAAGTTTCAGGTTAGCAATAGCCAATAACATGTAAGGTGCTTGGTCCATAAGTACTAGCCACACTCGATCATATTCTATTCCTTCAGGCCACAACACAATACATGCGTTGTTAAACTTCGCATCACACTGGTATTGTCTGTTTTGTTCAGAAAGTATGTTTTCAACAGCATGGGTTTTACTTGCTGTCCATTTAGGGGTGCTACTAAAATGTTTAGAACATATCACATCTGCCTATCAGTGGTTTCATCTAGTATAAAATATAGTAGATGCGGTGATGCCGCACACGTTCGGTGTTCCTTGTTTAATTATTATAGGAATAAAATGCGGCAAAGAAGCCAAAAAAAGGTAAAAAAGCGCAAAAAGGTGATGACATTCAAATAAGGTGTAGAAAGGTGCTTTCATTGAAAAAAAGTGCAAAAAGGTGCAACGAAAACACAGTTAGGAGTGTTTATTTAACGTTTTCTTTGCAAGACAAGCTAATTTGGGCATTTTAATAACGAAAAAAAATTAAGGTGCAGCACCTAAAATTTCTAGCTCTAATTATAGTATTATTTACTATAGTATAATAAACGGTCTCCTGTATTGTTCGTTTTTATTTATGAACAAAAAACTCTTTGTTCATTTTTATAACAGGGCTAGTGCTCCCCCCAAGTTACGCTTGTCTTATTCATTTATTTAAATTTAATGTGTTTTATATGTCCGCGGACTTTGAGACAGTAAGAAATCAATATTATTATTATTATATGGCGCTAAATAAACAATAGATAATTAAAATTCAAACTTAAAATTTTAATAATACCAAAAATTAACACCAAATTACTTTTTTTTATGTAGACAATTAGAAAGTCTCTGTTGACAACTGCAGGTTTGTTTGTATTTTCAAATGCCATTTTTTGTTTACTCAGCAAGTCACGGAACAGGCTGCCGGAATGGAAACAAACCAAGTTGTTCTGGCCCGGCGGGGGTCCGGCATCGGATGTCAACGGGAGTGGCCGGAACGGACCGACGGGTCCAGTGTAGGCACATGCTATGAAACAAAGCAGTTTGTTTTGTTGAAAGCCCGCTCAGCCAACCGCGCCTGATCGGATATTGACGGTTCTGTGTCCAATGTAGGTGCAGCCTAATTCGAAAGGATGGGCTCCAGTCTGTCTACCCCAACGAGGACATTACTTTCCGGATGTTTGTGTGTACAGCGACCTCAAACTGTTGAGCTGAACGAGCGTTCTCGTGGCTCAGAAGAGTAAAGAATTATCTACGCGCGGACATGGGAGAAGATCGTTTGTATTCATTGGCTATATTGTCCATTGAAGGAGAGTTGTTAAAAAAGATAGCCCTGACAGATATTAATAATTTTGCCCATTAAAAATCACGACGTAAAATTTAAAAATTATTTCAACGACTATTATTACAACTCTCTTTATCTTATCAATTTTCTACCAACTTGCATACAAAATTGTATTAAATTTGCTGTTTTAAGCTCAGTTAAAATGTTTTGGAATAAATATGGCTACAATAATTTAGTGTATTATTGTTCTCTTCTTAGTACGTTATGTAAATTATTCTATACAAATATTTTAAGAAAAATTGAAAAGAAAATATTACATAAAAACAAATTTTAGTGTAACTGAAAACATGAAGGATTGAATTAAACCCGTAACCCCCCCCCCCCCCCGGCTACTTGCGGCAAAATGGTAAATTCGCCTCTAATTGTGACTATTATTTTTCTTTAATCTATTGGTAATTCTAGTAGTAACTGCGGTCGTGTGATTGATAAACTCAGCTTTTTTTTTAGGGCAGTGTTAATGTTATACAAATGTTTAATTAGTAATTTGTTTTTGTGTAATTTGAAATAAATTACAGGATTATATTCATATTTTCAGCAATGTTAGTAAAATATTTATTTCTACTTTAAACTTTCTCAAATAATCTGCTTATCAACCAGAGAAATCCCCACGCATATGCACACGCGGACGGGCACGCAACACCTGCAAAGTACGGGATGTTAGTGTCCTTAACAAACATATAGTAACGATTGTAGGGTCTTTGAAAATATTGTGACTGACTGAAACATTCGTAAAAACATACGTTTAACATCTGGTATGGAATATCAGTTAGGCTATTGCATAATGTTGCCAAATCGTGTTTATGTGTTAACTACTTTAGTAGTAAATATAATTAATTCACTAACGTAACGACTCGGAACACAAAGTTTGTATAGTTCAGAGCGTAAAATTTTTATCTTATAGCCTTGACCGGTTTTCGCTTTTAAAAAGCTTCTTCAGAGGCTGCCGTTGTGCGCACTGTCCGTCTTGTTGTTGCCGACTGTTTAGACTTTTGAAAGATCGATGTTGTGTGTGTGGGGTGTGATATGTTCGAACAATGCGTGTGATTTTAATTGTGTCTGTTCGTTTAGGATGTCGTTTTTATGTGTTTTCGTGTGTTTGTATATTTCCAATTGTTCTAGAGTGTCTAGTTTTCGGCCTTTTGTGTGTACGTCTAGAATGTCCATGTTATTCTCGATATTTTTGTATATGTGGTTTGCTTCAATGAGGTGGTTTGGAAAGGTGGATTCGGTAGTGGAGTGTAGTTTCTTTGTGTTTAATGTGTCTTTGTTTGAAGCTACGTTCTGTCTGGCCTATGTAGAATTTATTGCAATCTGAGCAATTTAGTTTGTAAACACCAGGTAGACCGAATTTGTTTTGTGCTTTGTGTGTGTGTTTTGATAGCGTGTGTTCTGTTTTGTTAGTAGTTATGTATGCGATTCTGTATCCTGCTTTCTTGAATTTGTGGGTTATTTTTTCAGTTTGGTTGTTGATGTATGTTAGTGTTATGAATTTGTTGTTATCTGTCTTTTTATTTAGCGGTTACTCTACTCAACGTGTGAGAAATTTCGTAAGTGTAATTCTAAGTAACTTAATTAAAATCTGTATTTTGACAAAAATTACTTTGATCAAATTACATATTTAAATATGAAATCTTCTGTTGTAGATCACCTATATGGGCACAAAGAAAATCCTCTGTATTCCTCTGTATGGAAACAAAAGGTTCGTATTAAAATAAATATTAAATGTTTTACAACTGTATAAATCACTAGTTGCGCTACGTTATTCTCCATACGTCTAGTAAATGTTTTTGGAGCTCTTCAGCTCATTCAGATTTGATCAGAAGCACAATAAACCATTCAGCCGTTATCAAGATAAGTCGAAAGGCTCTTCTAAAGCGCTTATCGGGGTGGGGAATATGCAAATAGCGGTGTTAACAAGTGATTTCCTTGGTTACGAATCCACTAAAACAGTTTGTTAATTATTTTGCACTATATACAATAAATTATTTTGGATGTATAAATGTCTTTACCACTAACCACTTTCCACTGTTGATTTACAGTAAAACAGTTCTCCTGGTGTTTATATAAATTTAAGGAAAATATTTAACTTGATTATTGAAAGCACGTTGTTGAGAATGGTCCAAGTATTAGGTTATAAAATTATACACTTTTATATTTTCAATGTGAGTTAGTTCATTAAGATTCGTTAAAAACTAGAGTACTAAAGATTAAAGTGATTTTTAATTTTTCGTATCAAAGAATCTTTAAACAAAAAATGATGTTCCTCTACAACAACTGGGAGCAGTTTCCAGATGATGGTTTAACTACACACGCAGAGCAGTTTTCGACAAATAAAATTTTAGAATTTAATGAGGTTTCACGATCCTACTGGTGTGAGTTTTGTTGTTGTTGTTGTTGTTGTTGTTGTTGTTGTTGTTGTTGTTGTTGTTGCTGCTGTTGGTAGTTCGGTTGTTGTCGTTGATTGTTATGTTGCTGTAGATGGTGGTGCCGGTGTTGTTTTGGCCGTTCCGTTGTTATTGCTGTAGTTGTTGGTAGTTACGTTGCTGTTGCTGCTGTTGGAAGCTCCGTTGTTGTTGCTGCAGTTGTTGTCGGTAATTTAAACTTTCTAGTTGTTGTTATTGTTAGTAGTAGGACTAGTTGTCGTTGTAGCTGTTGGTAGTACCGTTGTCGTCCTAGTTGTTGTTGGTAGTTTCATTGTTGTTGCTGTAGTTGTTGTTGGTAGTTCCATTGTTGTTTCTGTAATTGTTGTCGGTAGTTCCGTTGTTGTCGTTGATGGTTATGTTGCTGTAGGTTGTGGTTCCGGTGTTGTTGTAGTCGTTCCATTGTTGTTGCTGTAGTTGTTGTTGTTGGTAGTTCCGTTGTTGTTCCTGAAGTTGTTGTTTGAAGTCCATTTGTTCTTGTTGTAGTTGTTGTAGCAAGTCCATTTGTTGTTGTTGTAGTAGTTGTTGGAAGTTCTGTCGTTGTTCCTCCTTTTCTAGTTGGTAATTAAATCGTTTTAGTTGCTGTTCTTCGTGGTACCGTTGTCGCTCTAGTTGTTGTTGTTGGGAGTATCGTTCTCGTTCTAGTTGCTTTCGTTGGGAGTACCGTTCTCGTTCTAGTTGTTGTTCTTCGTAGTACCGTTCTTGTTCTTCTTCTTCTTCTTCTTCTTCTTGAAGATCCTGTTGTTGTTGTTGCGGTTCCGCTGTTGTTGGTGGTTCCGTTGATGTTGGTGGTCGTCGTGGCAGTCTGCAAATGTCGTGCTCGTCGCATTCCAGACCAAGGCAGCAGTTTATGAAGTCACACTGAAACACACACACACACAACAAACCATGAATGTTGTTCAACATTTTGTAGGCCTACTTAATATTTTTGACTTTATAGTAATTACAATAACATTTTTATTATATTTTGAATATACCTGATGCTTAATGGGACTACAAGATAACATTATGCAATTACAGAAATATCACAAAATATTTCACGTTTTTATAAATATAAATAAGATTACAGAAATATTATAGGAAAACTTCGAACTTTCTACAATACCATAATTTATTGGCCTAAGGGAGTTACAGTGACGACTCGAGCATTTCTGTCTGACGTAGCCCAATGGTATTGTTATGGATATTTTTATGGACTTAAAAAAAGAATTTAAAAACTTACATAATACAATATTAATTTTAACTATTATAACTGTAATTATAAATAGCCTACATTTTAAGTATATGTTTACACTGTTATAACAGATTTACCATTTAGGAAATCAGACGGAATAAAAATAAAAGCAATTATAATAATTACATAATAATGAAATACTTGTCATTATTCCGTGTCCGTCTACTGCCTTCGTAACAAACATGTCGTTTGATCATATAAAATATTGGCTACATTGTTGATATAAATTTACTGAAGTTTGCGGAACTTTTTCTTAGTTTTCGTTATTTTAGGTACTGAACAAGTGGCATTATAAGATCCTGATTTAAGTTACACAACAGGATTAACACAAGCAAATTTTTGATTGCTACTATAAGCAAGTGGCACAAATAATACTTTACTAAGACGATAAATAAATAAATTCGTTTAATTTCAACTGGCTACACCAGTTTCTGTTTCTAATATTTAAAACATAAAAGTGACAATCTTGTCTCATAGGTTGACAAATAATTGTTTCGGTGGAAAAGTAGACAATTTGACGAAATGTAGACCAATATAAACTATCCAGAATGCTACTCACTCCGACACGATGTAGAAGAGAAAAATTGGTAAAAGTAAATTATTTTATAAAAGTGATGCTACAGTAGTAAGTGAATTGATCATTTATTCCACCGAACCGTCAATTGTTATATACGGACTTTAGAGTGAGAGTTTGAAAAACAAAGATCTGTAATGGGACAGACTTGAAGGTAAAAAACACTTTGAACGTGAGAAATAATAAATAATTCAAAACTATTATTATTTTTACTTCTATGATTTTTATATTTTTATTGGAAAGACAATAACTATGTGATTAACTATTGAATTCAATTGTCAATCGGGCCACTCATGTACGCGTATTATGAAAAGAGCAGTTTTGTCAACGTTGTTTTTACAGAAATATGTGCTTTCTATTATCTTGTGAAAAATTTAAAAGTCTGAATGGGGAACCATACATGACTTCCATGTAAGATTTATATTAAATATCATTTACTCGGGGAGGTCAAAATATTTTCCAGGAGGGGCAAACAATTTTCCAGAGGAGAAATATATTTATATATTTTTCATACATACAGACATGTACACATTAGTTTGTTATTCTTATATCATACCAAAAATAAGTATACAGATTGTCTTAAGTTATTATAAAATGTATTGCTTCAAAATATGCATAAAATTAATAGCTTGTAGAAGTTAATATTTGATCTCCATTAAGTAGTTTTTAAGTTTCCAAAGTTTTAATATTATGATGTCCGTAATCAAAACATCAGAGCACGTTTTAGGGTGTATGAGGGTACACCGTGGACAACAGTTTTCAACATTCCCTATATAGCGTTCCTCAGAGTAAAGCTGCGTATCTACAGTGTACGTTTCATAGAACAAACACGCGGAAAAGAAGGAGCGCTCCGAAGTCTCTCATGGACCCTGAGCATCTTGCAGAGGGTTCATTCCCTAAAGACGAAAAGTCTGTCTATGAACCTTTCCTCTGTAAACACGTGCAGGTACACTAGCCAGCAATCCACAGGAAGCAAATCGCTGTCCACGCTGGACACCTTTTCGGCTTGCACACGTTGTGTTGGTGTGGGTTTCGGCACTTTTCATTTAAAAATCGTGCAAACGTAAGTAAATAAACATGAGTGAGACAAGAAATACCGCGAATTGAGTGTGTGTGTGTGTGTGTGTCCTGCCTGTCTTTTTATTGCGGTAATCACAATAATAAAACTTTGGAAATGTAAACATTACACAATTGATATACGCTTGCCTGCCAGGAACGATATATTTTCACTCATACATGATTTAAATTAAAATGAAAAAACATTATAATTTTATTGCCTGGCAACAAAATTACATTATTTTTAACAATTATTATTGCTTGAAAAAGTTTAAATGAATTTTCAAATACTTTACTCTTGTTAAAACGTAAAACATTGTAGGTAAACCTCCCCTTCCCCTTAACCGATCTTCACTAAAATCAACAGGTATTTAGTCCTCTACAACTCAGGCCGGTATGTAAATATTATTTGATTCTGTTTGAATTTGCGGCAGTTATCGTTTCCCATAGAGAAAATTCTACGCACAGACACATACACACACAGACACTTTTCGAAAAATGACTTTTCTTCATGTTTTGAGCGAAGTACAAGCAGAATTAGACCTTATCTCGATCACGATTTGTTCGCCATCACCATACTTCCATTTCCTTATGGAACATGGAAGTAAAAATGAGCATGGAACATTTAAATCACACACAATTAATTTATTCTCGTTAATATTACTTTCAGTAAGTCAGATCTTACACAGACGAGTTATTGTTGTAGACAATAATCTACTTACGGACTGTGCCCCCAACTGACACCGATCAAACACTATCATACAATCGACTCGGGCTCCAATCAGCGCAATGAGCGCACACAAGACCAATGGATAAAACTTCATGTTGTTGTCGACACAGTCAGCTCTCTACAGTCACTGGAGGAAATACAGGCAAACCGCCGGCACCAATATAGTGTGCGTGGCTACGCTTGCGGACTGTGCTCTCTACTGATTACGTATCAATACAGTTTTTTATAATATTTCATGGCGTTATGAGACGCAATTATTTTGTACTTAGCAAACCACAGGTCACGCTAAAGATTGTAACAAACATAGAAAAGTCAGCAAGGAAACATAAATCAAGTCACTGTTAAGAAACAGACTGACAACTGTAACTTTGGTTTGATCAGAGACAAAAAGAAACATTTATTAATTTCGTGCAGTTTATATTAACATACACTGACAGTTCTTTCTGACAAGCAGGCTGTTTTCAAAGAAGGATGCTATTTGGACACACTGCACAGAATGCCGACGGATTAGGACGCTAGACGTAGTGCTTGCTCAGCAGCTCTCTTCTCTCCCTCCCGTCATGCTCTCTGCATGACTCTCACGGTTTCCTAGAAGTCTCTTCTACATTCCTTCTCTTATACAGTTATGTACTGTACGCACACCAGTTTTGCTGACGAGACGCCTGAGGAGTGGGGGGTCTACTGAATGATAGTGTGTGCTTGTGTTGTAGGCGTATTACTGGTTCTAAAATATTGTTCATACGTATTTAGTTGTAATTTTGTTTGCATGTTAGATTGAACGTTCGTACATTATATGTAAGTGTAATTTATTGAAATTTTGTTAAAGTGTGTTTTTATTCGCTACAAGTAATGCCGTGTGAGAGACAGTCAAGTCACGCCGAAACTGTGTTAAACGTATTCTAAATGTGTAGTATTACAGTGATGCGTGCAGTGGAATGGCATACGGCGAACTGCTGATAGTACTTCCGTTAGACATCTCTTTCCTACAAAACTTTCTACTGCATCCACACATAGGGCAGAAGACACCACATTCTGCACAACGCATTTTGACATACATATACGACCGCTTTAAACAAATGTTATAGGCTACACGGAATTCAGTCTGTTCATTTGTAACACTTTTGCTGTTTGACAGCTTTTTAAAATGTCGAATAGGTGCGTCTTTTTACTTTAATATCAAATAAATGGCATTACTTTCAGTAGAAGTTCTTATCAATATCAAGTTGTAGGAGTTCTTATCAAGTTGTAGCGCTCACTCAGTGGCTTCCTCTCTCTTCCGTCATACTCTCTGCATGACTCTCACCCTCTCCTAGAAGCCTCGTCTACATTGTGTTCCATTATACAAAAATATTTTGCACTTCCGTTAGAAACTGTCTTTTGTTGCATATTTATGTATAGACGTTCAACCTAGTTAAACTTAACGGCATAGACGTTTCACCCTATGTAGACTTAATGCTGGTGTTAAAGTTGTGCACTATAAATATTAACATCCATGAGTTACTAATTTAATCTAACCATGTACAGGATATTCTGTCTGTTTGTCAGTAACATTTTTGTTGTTTGTCAGCTTCATAAAATTTCAAATAGGTCCTTCATTTTTTCTTAATATCAAATAAATAGGATCATTTTCAGTGGCAGTTCTTATCAATATGATAAGTTCCTCTATATTGTTAATTATTAATGAGCAAAGGTGAATTTTATTCGGTTTTGGGTTAGATGTTTTTAACTGGTTTCTGATTAACTGTTGTTGTTTATGATTCTAAATATAATGATAGATTTTTTTCTATGACATTTTTCTTATAAAGTTCTGTAGATAGTCGACAACAACAAAATAGATTATTTTTATATATGTTACAAGGGATAAAACAAATACAATAATTCTTAAGACAGCCTAAACGATAAAAAAAATTATATGCTGAGCATTGGAACGTCAGCTTAATTTAAAGTGATCGTCGCGTTGTCCCAGATTTTGAACTATTTTCCAGTTTTCCAGTAGACGAATAGCAAGACGCTGATTTGTTCAGTATTTTATAGACTGTCAAGTACTAGTTTTCGTGTTGATGATGACGATAATAAAGGAAAAAATGGAAAAACAAAATTAATAACGAAAAGTAGATATATTTCTTCTTCAGTACATCAGGGTTTCATATCCTGTGTATACGGATTTAGCTCACCTGTTGCGCCCCAGCGGGATTCTGACTTTGCTTCAACCTGACTTGGCTAAGATTAATCTTTCTTGCAGGAGCGGTTGTGGCGTGGCGTCTAGCGTTTGGTTCGTAGCTACGCTGTCGACGCGGGTACGATCCCGCTCCCCGGGGACATTGAATCTCAAAACGTGTGAAGCAGATGGAAACGTTTGGCCATCCCTTCTCACTGTCAACCTCCAACTAGTTAAGACTCCTTGAGATAACAGTTGTGTGACTATCTCGTCGTCAGAGCAATTAGGAGGTTTCTGCAGACCACTACGCCTTTTGTGCTGTTTAATGTTTCATGAGCAGTCTCTTCAACATCGAAGTCATCAATCCGTTTAGTGTCAAAAGCCGGTTTAGTTGGTCACCTGATTGCGTTTCAACCATAAGCCAGTAAGCCAGTTTTCTTTATCTCTATAACTTGAGAACCAGTAATGACGTCATAGATTTAGCGAAGTCCCCTTCAGTCCCATTTACAACTTAGAGGTACTTGGGTGGTTTCACTACCCATTT
The DNA here is from genome assembly GCA_034769895.1 of Magicicada septendecula. Lineage (NCBI taxonomy): Eukaryota > Metazoa > Arthropoda > Insecta > Hemiptera > Cicadidae > Magicicada > Magicicada septendecula. The sequence continues at coordinate 352,541,094 of CM068375.1, forward strand.
CTCTACTAATACTACAGTAGATCCTTCGCCATTTTACCCTCCCAGGAACGACAACCTGGTTAAAAACCTTCCCCGTTTATATATCTTTCCTACACCCGGAAGCGTCAACTTAACATAGCAGGTAAACACCCTTGTTACGCTTCAACGAACACAAAAAAACAAACAAACAGCCGGGTTAACACCCATTGTCTGAGTACTTTTCAATTCTTGACTGGTAACCTTCCAATGGCCTTGTACTTTTCCACTAAGTATCATACTGCTACCAACCTTTTTATACTATATTTGTATCTTACTTAAAATATATGGTAAAACATATTTATCATATGGAGCAGTACAATGTCTACGTTGATCTCAAACACGATCAAGTGTATCACAGCGTTCATTCTTGTTGCAAGTGAAATGACAAACTAAGCCTTATACTTCCACTCCTCCACCCCAAATAGGCTAACATTTATTTTTTACTTATCCTGCTTTGACGATTAGGTGATATCACCTTTGGCGTTCAGGTAATTCAGGACATCTTTCAAAGGTAGGTGTGCATTCCATTATAGCCTACAATTGTGTCTCGTACTTTAGCGTTTCCGTGTCATATAAACGTTAACCGATTATGTAATTTTCTTGTCACCATGTGTCGCTACAAGTATTGGACTCATAGACTCTAGTCGTGAGACAGTTTACGTCTACACAGAACCATAGAGGAACCATTCTGGATTTAACTATGTGGTCCTCACAGAATGGGGGTACATTGTGGGTAGTGTATTGTTGTGTGTCGCATTGCGCCAAAAATTAGGCAGAAGCGGTCATATTGGGCCGAATCGACATAACGGCGGGACTCCTGGACGTCATACGAACCACTAAGTTACCCAGCCGTTTCCACCCGGGTCGTAAACATAATTCATTTCGCCAGTCATGTCGTTTATTAGAAGAAGACTCAAAACGCGGAGCTAAGTCGGCGATGTAACTATCAGGCGAAGGTTTTCTGTTTGCATGTACGAACTACACGAACTACGAACTACAAACTAATTTAAGTCTACTTGATGGACTAGAAGAACTTCAATGGAGTACTGGACAAAAGTGCGCGTGATCTCGAGTCCGCGGACTAAATCAGGGCAGGAGTGAGAGCGTGTCACCTACACGATGGTCAGCCTGACTACCCTAATTAGGTTTAGAGCCTATCAGGATTTCATAACTCTTAGCCGGGTATCTCAGTGCCGTGATTTCAACTACGGACTGCGAAGCTTGATGGAACGATGTATTAAGTGCCCCTTTGTTGGTGGTGATTATGTGCAGACACGTATGTATCCGCAATACAAACATGTATGTAACTTTTGTATATAATAAAGTAATTTTACAACTTTTATTCTTTGTACTCATTAGCAGGAGTTAAGCTTGGAGTAACACTTGCACTTCTTTCATTTGTATAAATGAAAGAATACACTTAAGTATTTATAAAGTCAAATGATGGGTTTTTAAATTCACTTCCGTTCTTTGTATTCTAGTTAGCCTATATCTTTAGCTTTTCTAATCCAAGGCTCATTACAATACAGTGGTTGAGATATGGTGGCCATTACATTGTAACATTTTAATTGCGTCTCTTTCCTTGTTTTCTTCTTTAAGTGTTTAATGATACATCCACAGACTGATAAAGACTAATTTTGCTTTCAACCTCTTTATCATCTTGAAATCTGGCACCCGTTCTATTGGCGAGTCCTGTATGACAATCTTTGTTGTAACATGATTTGTGTGTGTGTACAGTATATACGCAACTTAACTGTCCTAAAGTCTCTTTCAAAGCTACATTATGGTAATGGGTTAGCGCTCCACTTAGCGGTTTTAGATCGGATTCTTGCTTCCCAAAGTAGACTAGCCACAGCATTTACTCCAATTTTTAAAAATAAAATTTTACATCTGCGACATTTATTTGTTTATCAAACAAAGGTCTGGACAAATTGTTCCCCACCAATTTTATAGAACTCAACAATAGAGTAACTCTTTATTATGGCCCCCACAATAATCCTTTGCGGGCCCCACTACTAGGCCTACTCTTACTTAATTTACACCATTGTTCACACTTGAATACTAACTCATCCTTAATGCTGTGGCAACTGCTAAAATTATACAACGTAAATGAAAGGACTGTGCCTTCCTGTAGGATGTATACTAAATTAATAAAGTATAGTCCTAACGTTTGTTTCAATTATAATTTGATTTGTTATTTAGTATATTTTATATCTTTCATCAATGTAAAAAAAAATACCGATTATCAGACATGTCACTAGTAACCAATTATAAATCTGTCATTTATTGAACTTATTTGCATCTTGAAAAAGTAGGCCTATGCACTTTATTAAATTTAAATTCATGTAGACAGTAAGTGTTTATGTTAAAATTTACAGTGTACACTTTACTAACTAATCCCACATTTTAAAATAATCTAAAAATTTAATTCTCCTTTAAAAGCTTTTATCATCTGCTTATAGCTTTATCATCATTAGCCGTGGCTCTAGAACTCTTTGTGGGTCTTGGCGTGCTCCAAGAATCGGCTTCATTCTTCCCTATTGCGTACTATGGCTTTCCAGTTTCTTATGTTCGGCTTTCTGAGGTTCTCCTCTATTTCATTTTTGAACCTACTTCGTCTTTCCCTTGCTCTACTACCCATTGGTTTCTGGTATAAGATATGTTTCCTAGGTTGTCCTTCCTCTACTCTCTCTAAGTGTCCAACCCACCTTAGCCTGTAGGCCTACATTTTGATTATCTTGACGATTCTCGGCTCTTTGTAAAGATGGTATGGTTCACAATTATAGCGAATACGCTACATTCCATATTGCAACTACGGTGTTATTATGTGCAATTAATTAATTTGTGAATTAATTAATTAATCGATTTAATTATTTAATTAGTAAACAATAAATGTGTATAATATGTTTTTGTTTGTTCACTTTAATTGTTTATGTCCCGTGTTTGGGAGCCAATGTTATACGGTAAATAATTATAGGTAATTAATTAGTTTTTAATTAGTACAAGTCACATCTGTAAAAGGTGAACATTCTTGTAATCATAATCATCATAGGGTAATAATGAACGCTTAAGCACATCTGGATTAGAATAACAACTTATCGTTTATTAAACATTTCTTAAATTACAATTGTAGCTAACATCTCGTCGTTCCTGAAATGAAATCACAAATGCAACATATATGACATATAATGATAATATCATTACTAACCTACAACTGCAAACATATATGAATTAATTATTACATTCAACAAATGTTATATCTATAATGCGTTCATAGTTCCAGATGGCAATATCTATTCATAACTTTAAATTTATGGTTCGTAATTATCTTTAAATTTATGTTCGTAATTATCTCAAGGAGTGGGGTCTTTGTGAGAAACAGGTTCAGTAGTAGTGATTATCAATATATAAATATTTACATTACTTGGTTGAGTTATCCATTTCATCTGGTTGCAACGTCCCGTGGTCGTATCTTCGCATGTTGTTCACAGATGATATTCACTTTCACAAAAACACTACTAAATTGCCGTGTAGGCGTACCGCTGGTTTTGACTGATGTAATTGTTCGTGTAAATGTATATATCAAGTATTGATTTCCTGTGTGAAGATCATGTGTGTCCGTTTATTTGTCTGGGTGAAATCATCTTCGTTATAATGAATATGTGTTTCGAGCCACAATGTGAATTGACTACAAGTGTTCGATGCAAGAGTTCGAAAACATTATAGTTACAATTATACTTTGTATTGCGAGTGAATGTTTATGTTAGTGAACTCGAATTATACTTACGTGTGATTTGAAATGTCTGTCGAGTGTTACGTCACTATATCGATGATTGACGCGCACTGACCTTAACTGTCACTTGTATTTTGGTCATTTATCCTCGTTCGAACTGATCAACGTTCTAAGATAATTTGAAATCGTCTGAGTATCATATTTATGGAATCGTTCACTTTTGAAATCGACAAGCACAAATTTATAGAGTTACTGACTTACTCTTTGATAATAATAACACTGATTGATTGATACTTATTTACCGGCTGATTAACTATTTTTGACTCACTGATTGACTAACTTCATACCGATCAACTGGGCACGTCCGCACGTCCAAAATAATTGAGTAAAATTTTAAGATTGACTGCCCTAACCGCGTGGCCAGTAGATAGTTTTTATCTACACCCCCACCAGATTTCCTCGTCCGATTCCTTCCACACCCCGTCTTGCTTATCATTGGTCAGAGTACCCGATTTCTTCGAAAAATCCACCCACTTCTAGATTTCTCTTGATGAATCTCTTCTGATTTGCTTCTGTCTTTAGTTGCTATGGGAACTCTCCCCAAGACTCGGTTCCTAGCTGAATTCTGTCTTCTGATAGGTTGTCTAACATCCCCGGTATATACGCCGGTGTCATTACCCTGTGTTCTCAGAAAAGTTGGTCGTCCCTCGAATGTCAATTATCTTCTTTGTTCGACATTTGTCCTAGCTTCGTCTCGCTAATGGATGTCTTGTCACCCCAAGATTTCTATGTTGCTGGCGTAACGAATCGTCGCATTGTTTACTTAACCTTCCCCTTTCGTACCAATTAATAATTCTTTGACAAACGTCTTCTAGTATAGTTTCTCTAGCTCTCTCCTCGTAAAACGTATGTGTCTCCTAAATGAACAGTCCTGCTGTGTTATATCGCCGTCTACTGTTCACCTTCGTATCTGCTTTGTTGTTCCAGTGAGTTAAACTGTCGTAAACCCTTTTGTGTCCGAGTATGTTTTGTCATATCACGTAGGGTGTGATGTAACGCGTGTGTCATTTACCTCGTTTCGTCATAATTGCGTGAATGGAGTAGCGACTGCTTTGTTCTTATGTTAGGAAGCAATAACTCCACGTGAACACTCTTCTGTCGTTCAAACTTTCTGATCAATTGTCTCAACCGAACGAAGTCATCGCCTTTCTGCCCTTTCGTACACCAGTATTATTTGGCTGTCAGTTGATGCTCACTCCTTATTTATTACTTTACTCGCCAGAAATTAACTGCCTCGACGTGTCCCTGACGTTTGAGAAATTTTCAAAATTTTTCTCGCTATACAACTTCTAATTTGGAATAATTTTAGGTTAGAACTAATACTGTCACTGGAATTAAAGAAAATATTCTGATATAATGACAAAAGAAGCATTTTTGTATTCGAAATCATTACTTGAATGGCAATTCTCAACTGGCCTTGGTGGATTCGTAAGTAGTATCACCGCTATATGATACAGTTTACCGAATAATTTATACTCTCAAAGTACATCGTTAGATGCTGGTAAAATAACAAAAAAATAATTGTATTTGTTTTTTAAGTTAAGTACATACGTGGAAATCTAGTCTCACTTAAGCTCAATGGTTTACACACATTTCTAAAAAGTTAAGACAATTTTTGCGTGTGCCTCCTAGTCCTGAGGGCCCTGCGGGTCCGGCACTTAGCCGATAGAACACAAAGCGAGGTAATTTCATTAGACCTAAAGTCAAAACCAGTGAGTTCATTTTTATTTTTTCAACTAAAAGTCTTAGCTTACTCCCTGCTAATTTTAAAAAGACAAATAAAATGAAATTAGTATTTTAAAAAACTGGTTGTTAGGTAAATTTAGTATTCATGACTTGATACAATAAGAAATGTAGCATTCGTCAGAGACAAACCAGAACTCGTATTATTAATTGTGTGAGTGCGCGCGCACACACTCATATAGGCGCATATATATATTGGTGGGGATCCCACAGCTACTGCCGCATCCCGCATCTCAGTTTCCATATCAACTTATTCTGTGTGTCTTCATTCTTCAGATTCTTTTCTTCCATACTCCTTTCGATCCCTTAATCTAGGTCTGCCTCTTTTTCTTCTGTTGCTATGTCTGTATTTGAACACACTCACAGATATTTTTCTTCACTCATTCCCATTAGGTGTCCATACCAGGAAACTGTTTACGTTTTGTATCTTATATTACAGTTTCTTTTCTATTTGTTCTTTCCCTTATTACGTCATTCCTTACACGTTTCAGACGAGAAACTCTGAAAGCTCGTCTAAGAATGTCCATTTCTATAGCTTCAATCAATCTTCCTGCGGTTCTTTTCGTTGATTGTCCAACATTCTGGCCCATAGGTGGTAAATTGGTTTAACAATGTCTTTATAAATATTTATATTTGTCGGTAGCCCGATTTTGGTGGACCATAGAAGTGAGTTTAATTGGCGTATGGTGCTTTTTCCTAAACTTATCGATGTCTTATAGCTTCATCACATATTCCATCATCGCTAATTATACTTCTTAAAAATTACCCTTTTCACATTTCTTGATGGAAGGATTATCTGATAACTGAAGATCTGATGTCCGACTCCCTGCGGCTAATTACTGTTTTTTTTTTAAGTTTATGTTTAATTCTTATCGATCTTATTCTTCTACTAGTTTTCTCATCATATAAGTGATACCTTCTTCATCAGTGGCTATTACCACTTGATCATCTGCGAATAAAAAAGTGTATAAACACTTCTCTTCTGATTCTATTCCCATTCTGATGGACTTGTTTTTCCATCTCTCCAGTGTTCCTTGTATATATACTTTAAATAAAGTGGGAGACAAACAACATCCTTCTGTCAGTCCCTTACTAATAGTAAACGATTCGGACACTTCTCGTCCTATTTTCACTCTGGCTTGGACGTGTTTGTAGATGTTATATACAGTTCCTACGTATATGGGGTTAATTCCACTATTTTCTAATGTTTCAAATAATTTGACTAGTGGGACATTGTCATAAGCCTTTTCGAGGTATATAAATACCAAATGCATTTCTAAATTCCTTTCCCTTCTTTTCTCAATTATTTGTCGCAACGAAAATATGTTGTGGACACAGGATCTTCCCGCTCTAAATCCACTCTGTTCTTCCACACTACCAATTTCTTCTTCAATTCTGTTTTTTAGGATTCGACCATACAGCCTTCTTATTGTACTAGTTACACTAATCCCCCTGTAGTTATTACAATCTTGCTTATTTCCTTTTTTGTACATATAATTAATCAAAGAGTTGTTAAAATATTGTGGTAATTCTTTTCCTTTAATCACTAACTTATTTAAAATATTTGCTAGTAGTTCCCACAAAATACTTGATCCATATTTCACCAATTCAATAAGAATGCCTCCCGGTCCAGTGGATTTATTGTTCTTCATTTCTTTAACTGTATTTTCTACCCCCCTTGATGAAATGGGTTCCACAGTCTCTCTTTCTTCCTCTCTTCTTCGGTATATCATTTGTTTATATTCATTTCTGTTCTCAGTTAATAGTTTTTCATAGTGTTCTTTCCACTTACTCACGTTATTTATTGGAATATTGGATTTTTCTTTTCTTTCAGTTCGAAGTTGTTTTATTAGTTTCCAGGCATCTCGTACTTTTGTCCATCCGATATATCTGTTAACTTCATCACATTTCTTGTCCCATAATTCCTGCTTTGCCTTTGTAACTTCTCTTTTTACTTCTCTATTACTTCTTGCGTAGCACTTGCGGTCTTCAATATCTCCTGAATTTAGCCATTTCTGATACAATTGTTTCTTTTCCTTCACTTTTCGTTCTATATCTTTTGTCCATCATTCTGGGTTCTTCCTTCTGTCTATAATTTGTTCACCTAATGCTTTTCCTGCTGCACTATGTATGCATTCTTTAATCATATTATAACAGTTTTCTGCCGCAGATGGATTGATATTCTCGTTGTCTCTCAATTTATTAGCTAATCTTATTTTATTCAAAAATTTTACAGAGTCATGTCGTAAACTTTCTATGTTATTTTAGTACGTAGGCTTTCACGGCCGGTGTCACTATAATTACTTAAAACTTCCGGGCTGAAAGGCCGTGGTCGAAAGCTTGATGTAGTATAGCTAGACATTTCGGCCACACCACCGGTGGCCATCTTCAGTAGCGAAAATGTTCGTATAGGTGGTATGCCGAACAAGTCGCCCAGTGAACTGGGAACAAGCAACAGTGAGAGAACACAACTGGGGGTCGCGAGTAGTGCATTGTCCCGAGTCTCAGAAAGGACTCCTGCCACTGGGTCTATTTGAGTTCTTTATATATGGTTTTACCTAATTATGGAGGGGTCTGAAGCGACCTGCGATTGGTGGATTATACCACCGGGACTAGCAAACGAGGTCGCTTCCAGGACTCACCTGGTCGCGGGGTGTATTTTCCAAGTCCGGCAATGAGGGAATTGTGGGTCACTCTGTCGGAACGAACATAGAATCTACGCGCCAGGCGCGTCACGGTGTCATCAAGAGAGCGGACACCGAGTCCTCTCCTCAAAAGACGAGAAGAGGAACTCCGGGGGACTTTGCACGCAAGCTTCAGTCCCCGGTCGAGTACGCGCTGGAGCGTTGTTCTATGACCACGAGCCAGGTATCCCCAAACAGGACAGGCATAGGTAATCACGGGCAACACGTACGAGTTGACTATGAGCTTACCTAGCCGGGGGGTCATTGCCGGATTAGATAGCACGGGCCAGAGTCTACTGAGTTGCGCCGAAGCGCGTTGACGGATGTATTGTGTATGGGTTCGCCAAGTGAGTCGGGAATCCACGTGGAGCCGAGGTACTTGATGCTGTTGGTCCAGGGCACCTCGACGGGGCCTACTTTAAGCGGCCGAGGCCGCTTGCGTTTGCTCGAGAATATTACCGCGGCGCTCTTGGAAACGTTAACGGCAACTCTCCAGTCATCGGTCCACCCGACATACGCGTCGAGTTGACGCTGGAGCTTAATTGCCGCATAACTTGCGTTCGACTCTGAGGCAAAAGCCGCAGTGTCGTCCGCGAACAGCGACAATTTTACTCCAGGAACTCGGGGCGTGTCATTGAAAAACAGCGAGAACAGGAGAAGCCCAAGGACACTTCCCTGAGGGACGGCAGCGGTATACGCCTCTCCGAAGAGAGATCGTGGTTTATTCTCACTCGGAAGCTACGGTCTCGCAGAAAGCTGCCGATCAAGTGAACGTAGCAATCTGGAAGAAGGACTTCCGTGAGTTTGTACAGGACACCCTCGTGCCACACGCGGTCAAAGGCTTTCTCTACGTCTAGGAAGATCGCAGTCGTCTGTTTACCCTGGCAGCCAGCCTCGGTAATGCATTCCACGAGTCTCATCAGCTGATGAGTCGAGGAGTGCAGCTCACGAAGGCCGAACTGTTCGGGTTTTTCCATGTAGACGTTACATGGAAAACTTCTACATGGAAAAATTTGAAGAGTTGGCAATTTCATCTGCGCCACTGAAGCCGAAGTGTTGGCTGCGGTATGTTGACGCCACTTTCGTGGCTTTCGTGGTCTGGAGCCATGGGGATGAATAGTTGGGACGCTTCCTTGGACATCTGAACGCTGTGGACCCTCGCATACAGTTTACGATGGATCGCGAGCGCGGTGATCAATTGGCATTTCTGGATGTGTTGGTCCTGAAAATGACCGATGGCAGATTAGGGCATAAAGTTTATAGGAAGCCAACGCACACTGACAGATATCTGCATAAGTCCTCCAATCATCATCCTAGGCAAAAGAGGGCGGTGCTGAAGACTCTGGTTGACCGGGCAAAGAGGATCTGTGAGCCCCGGTATCTCGAAGATGAGTTTCGGAATCTCGAGGAAGCACTGCCGTCCAACGGCTACTCTGCTGCGGAGGTGAGGAGACTGCCCGGCCGAGAAGATCTGGTAGGCCGGACGAGTCGGTGTTGCCCTATGTTGTTGGCTCCGCTGTCTTGCTCTACATCCGTGGCGTGACTGACCGAATCGGCAAGCTGCTGAGTAAACGGGGCGTCAGGATGATCTTTAAGCCAACCAAAAAGATCCATCAGTTCCTGCGACCGGTAAAAGACGCCAGGGATCCGCTCTCGTCGTGCGGGGTGTACAGTATTCCTTGTACGTGTGGCCAGGTATACATAGGCACCACGAAGCGTAGTGTCCGAACGCGCCTCTCTCTGAACATCGGAGATACTGCCGCCTGGGCCAGACGGAGAAGTCCGCAGTTGCTGAACACGCTCTTTCCCACGACGATCACCGGGTAATGTTTGATGAAGCCCGGTTGTTGTCTTCTGTCCGGGGTTACTTCACTCACCTGCATCTAGAGTCCATCCATATTTATAAGAATGCGTCCGTCGCTATGAACCGCCGAGGTGAAAGCACCTTCTTAAATAGTGTCTGGCATAGTCCTGCTTAAGCAGTTAGCCTGCCATAAAGATGAGGAAGACTACACACAAAAATCTGCCACCGAGGGAAGACGGCTGAGCTGTTTATTCAGTGAAAGCGTTGGGGAGACTGGCTCTCGCGGTGCGGCCGGAAAACGCAACTCGAGCCTGGCCGCTAGGCTGCGTCACAGTCGAAACAGTGCCATATAAATTGCGCTTACCAACTAACATTTCGACATTTATCCGAAACCGAAAACTAGGATTGCATTTCTTCGAACGCCGGCTTGTGCAAACACCGGCACACCCTCACCCCAAAAAGGCAAACGGGTTGCCCCACACTTGAACTCAGGGGAACGGAAGAATCTCACCACTACTACGGCCATCCCCATTCGACTCTCTCCGCCATTCCGACCCCACGGGACCGACCCAACACGTCACCCTCTCCGGTGACCATCACCTACTTCTACCGGTCCCACTCACATACCCGTCCGAAGACCAAACAAGGTATCACCCACCTTGGTATGTGAGTGACCGTACTACCTCTCGTCCACCTCTTGGACCGACCAGCCATATGCACCAACAAGACCTCACAATCCTTGCCATATGGCTGGCCTACATCCCTACACTAGGGCGAACGGCCCCGCTTAGCCAGACAGAGAAGACCGCATAGAGGGCACGCGCACATCATTTCCAACTCTTACTTAACTAGCAAGGGGGGCTTACTTCTCTGTCAACCGTCGATACACCATATATATACAACCCAGTCTAAACCCCAAAAGAAACACCGTGAAAACAACCGGGGAATGCGGCATGGCTCGGACTCTACGATAACCCACAAACAACTACAACAAAGATAAGCGAAAACCACACCACATAACTTCTCCAAACGGGGACACTGACGCTCTCCAAGATCACGATCCAAGTGCACTTTCGGCAAGCTCTCTAACTTTCTAACTCCTTCTGACAATTTTTTTTCTAAGGGGAGGGTTAGGAAAATTGGGAAGATGAAAAGGGGAAGGATCATTGAAAGGTCAATAGCTAGGACTACGGGTAAGGTCATGGCGCCCTCCGGAAATAAGGATGAATGGATGAAACCAAGGCTCGCGTGGGCAGGGACGCAACCCTGAAGTAGACGAACACCACTGGGACTGTGGGGCACATCTACCCGCTACCCGTTAACCGTTTCTTCTCACCTTTCTGTGACGGATTTTCGGTGCTCGTTCCTTTCGGACACCACGCTCTGAGAAGTTATCTCGCGTTGAGCTGTACTGGCTGGTTTCCTCTGAATCAGAATAAAGGCAACTTACCTCACTACTTTCGAAGTTTAATTAGTCAACAGCTAGCCGATAAATTATTTGAACACAACTTAGTTAAACGCAGTCAATCGGTGAATATTAGATGCGCTACAGCTAATAAACAAAATTTAATGATAATACTTATCATCACGTTTAAAGTAAAAATTAAAAATTTAACGTGGTATTTCCCAATGTTGGTATGCGACGAGTTAGGACCCGAGTTAATATTGGGAGCTGATTTTATCAGTAAAACAGGAATAATTCTTGACATTCACGATAAGAAGTATTATTTTGGATTCGATCGTTCAAAAATATAATTTTGATGATAATACAAATAACAAAGAAAGTACTGGAACAGCTTCTACACATCTAGAACACCACGAGTCTGAATTAGCTCATCTGGAAAATAAAGATAGACGGAAAATGCAGACACTAATAGAACAGTTCTCCAACGTCCTCACTCCAAAGTTAGGACTAACGAACCTGATAGAGTACAAAATCAATTTGAGCGGCAATAAAGTAATACGCCTACCCCCATACAAATTACCCCTTTATGAAGAATCCAAACGTCTAACCGCATTTACCGTCCCTTTCAACCTGTACCAATTTACGAGAGTACTCTTTGGAATATCCCAAGGTAGTTCTGTATGTAGCCGATTATTAGAGAAATTATTCCATGATATAAAATTTAAATATGTGTATCACTAACTAGATGACATCGTTATCTATAGCGAATCAATGGACCAACATCTTAAACATCTACATGAAATACTATCCCGATTAGAGAAAGCTGGATTAACCGTAAACCCCAGTAAAGTAAATTTTGCTGTCACACAATTTTCATTTTTAGGTCACATCGTAAAGGCCAACGGAAAGGTAAGCATAGACCCCGAGCGAACCCGTGCGATCAGGGAATTTTTACCACCGCGGGATGCGAAAGGAATAGCCCGATTTTTGGGAATGATAAATTATTTCCACAAGTATATTCCTCATCTAGCGGAAATTGCAGCACCGCTGAATGCTTTAAGAAAAAGGGAGCTAAATTTGAGTGGAATGTGCAACACCAAGCTGCATTCAAAAATCGAAAAGAAAGCATAATATCACCCCCAGTATTGCAATTAGCCGATTTTACAAAACCGTTTGTAGTGCAGACATACAGTTCAAGTGTAGCCCTATGTGCAGTAATATATCAGGAAGTAGACAACTCTAGACTACCTATTAGTTACGCTTCACGTACCCTGACTGACCAAGAAAAGAAATACTCCGCATACGAATTAGAATGTTTAGCTATCGTTTTCGCATTTGAGAAGTTCAAACCCATTTTAGAACATAAAGAGTTCCTGTTAGAAACGGATAATCAAGCATTATCTTGGTTACTAAATCACCCAAAACAGTTAGGTCGTATTGGAAGATGGGTATTAAGGTTAAATTGTTACAAATTCAAAGTACAACATATTAGAGGTACCCAAAATGTAGTTGCCGATACACTGTCACGTATGTTCCAGCCGACTAGTAAAACATCTGAAAACAAGGAGAGTAGAGGAACACCGATTATCAATACCTTAATTACGGAGTTTCCTCTTGCATTTACGGACATAGCTCAGTACCAACAACAAGACCCCCTTTTAAGACCAATTATAGAACAACTCGATAAAGGAAATAAGTCAGAAAAATACATATTGAGTAAGACAGTATTATGTAATAGAATAGCAAACGGAAAATATTTACGAATAATCGCCCCTGATATTAATAAACCTATGCTGATGGAATACTACCATTCTTTCGCCATTGGAGCACATATGGGAATAAATAAACTATACATCGAATTCGTAAAGAATATCACTGGGAAAATATGAACAGTGAGATAGATAATTTCGTAAAAAAGTTGTGTAAGTTGTGTGCACTCAGCAAGCCAGCGAGAAACAGCCAAATAAGTCAATTAATATAAGAAATTCCTGCTACCCCGTTCTCCAAAATTTATTTAGACTTTTCAGGACCCTACCCTCGTTCTAAATCAGGAAATACCATGCTACTCATTTGCGTAGATTCATTCACCAAATTTGTCTGGATGTATCCCATGCGGCGAGCGTTAGCTTCGACCACCGTAAGTATATTGCAGGATAGATTTTTTAAAGATTTCGGTACACCCGTACATCTAGTGTCAGGTAACGGACCCCAATTTAAGTCAAAGGAATTCAAGAACATGTGTTTCAAACTAGGGATAGATCACATTACCACTACAGAGTATCTTCCGCAGGTAATATAGCTGAAAGGTATTTGTGAAAGCTAAAATCTGCTTTAATAGCCTAATGATTAATAACCATAAACGAATTATATTAAACGAATATTTAATAACCATGCAACGAACCATACGTCTTGGGACCAGAACCTATCCTGGATACAATTCGCCTGCAATTCAGCCTATCATGAAGGACATAATTATACACCATTTGAATTATTGTTTAAATTTAAACCTAACCACCCATTATCCACTAAGTGGAAAATACATGAGTTACTACTCCATGAAATTAGGGATAAAAATATAAAGAAAATTTGGAATGAAGCTCGCGCTAATTTAAGGGCAAACTTAAAGAAATCGCGAAAATATCATGAGAGGATTAATAATAACAATGTAGTAAAGTACCAAATCGGTGACTTATTAATGTATAGAACACACCCGACGAGTAGTGCAATCGATAAGACCAACTCTAAGCTATCATACCGATAGCGTGGTCCTTACCAAATTCACAAATACTTAACTCCAGTAACTGTAGCCCTGTACGAACCCTCTACGCAAAAATATGTACGAAGAACACATGTTTCCCAGATAAAACATTGCCACGAAAAAGGAAATGGTAGAGTGCAAGCAAACTAAATGTAAAAGAAAAAGGTATATTTTTTTGTACTCAACTGCTAAAGCGTATTTGAGTAACCACTTGCTTACCTATTCGTATAAATAGGGATGAGGCCTGATCAACCTTGGATCCTATTCAGCGAAAGTAGAGAAAAGTGAGAAGTCAGCTGACATCGAATATAAATAATAAGTAAGTAATAAATTACTTAAAGAGTAATTCTATAACAAGAGTAACTCACAACTAAAGAAAAAACCGGTAGTAGTCATAAATAGTAGTCTTAAGAAGAATTTAGTATGTTTTCAATATATAATTTATAAAGTGTGAATTTTAAGTAGTCTAAGAATTAGTTTGTAAGGCGTTATATATGTTGATAATAGGAAGAAGTAAGTCAAGAGTGACTCATGCACCTCATAAATTGCAAAAAAAGAAAACAGAAATGAGTGAGAGAAATTTCACACAGTAATCCCAAGCATACTCTCATACCTTGCTGACCTAATAACCCGTAGAATACCCACCTGGTGTCATCTTTAAGCGGCGGAGTATGTGACGATTTTAAAACAGGAAACGTAATATGGAGTAAAATTTATTTTTAAATCGCACATTAAAATTAATATTACATCCCTTGATTAATCAAAATAATATTTAATAAAGAGTTTTAAATGACAAAAGGAATGCGAGTGTAAAGATAGGGAAACTAGTCAATGATTTACCATGCACTGACGTGCATTAACTGGAATTAACCTGCATACAGATTCTTTTACTAAACAAATAATACTGGTAAAACTTGAAATTATTCAAATAAATAAACAATGATACAGTAGTATACCATTTAATTCTGAAGTAAAGCATTGCTTTGGATAATAAAAAGGTCAAACTTTAAATACCGTAAATAGCGAATAAAGGTGGAACTATTTTGTTGTGATGCGTAAACTCCGCGCAGTTAACTTACCTGCACTGACATAATAATAATGCAGTCGAGATGGAGCGCTCTCGTAGTAAACACTACACCCTTGAACCATGCCCCGAAGTACTAAGTACTTTTAAAATATTCTAATTTAAAAGTGCAGATATAACTATGTGTAGAGGAAAGTATCAGTAAAGTAGTGTTTTATAAAGAAAAATGTAATCTATTAAATTAAATGGAATAAATAAGTGAGAGGGATGACATCTCTATTGACTAAGTGTAAGATCTCCAATGTTTGTTTAAATTAAAAAGGTACAATGTACCAAAAGTGAGAACATTTTATAAACAACGATGTGACGTGAACTTCTGTGGGAAACAAGAACTTTCACTCGAGTTGTACTACTAAAGATGCTTAGCTACCAGACTTCATAGAACAGCATAACAGCTTCATAATTACCAGGATCTCTTCAGGAACTTCACCCGGAAAGTAAACTACCATAACCTTCAACCATTTGTGGACACCCCAAGGACCAAGGACCAGGACACGGAGTAAACTTCACAATATCACAGGTGACACGGAGACTTGGTTAAATGTCATTAAAACAAATGTTTGCAAAAGACAGTTTAATAAACTATATAAAAGACTTTAATTATAATAAATTGTATTATGTCATACTACTAAAACTATTTGTAATAGTAATTAGTGCTTGCAGTATAAAGCTTTGTGCAGATACTAGAGGTTAAATTAAGTCCATTCTTCAAATCCCCCCCCCAAATAGTATAATAACTTAACTTACGACATCCCGGATCCGTGGAAAAAGCTAGCACATAACAATACTTTTGTTGTGGCCACCTTTTCAGATAATATTTTGTAAACTTTTATTTAGAAAACCTAATGGTAAAAAGATAGCACCTAATAAAGAGATGTCATTACTTAACACAAAATACTGAGTGAATAAATCATCAAACACCCCAACAACATTCCTTTCTTTCTAACTACTACTGCTTGTTAAAATCTTCATAAGAATTTTATTAAGACTATGGCAGCACGTGCAATTGATCTGAGGCAATTTCGCACTGGTTCCCGACCTTATAACGTAGGTAAGACGTTATAAGGTGTTGTGTATGTTAGGTACATGTTAGTTGTTGCTTGTTCTCTTCGGTGGTGCCAACGAAGTTGGTTCAGGAGTGGGCCAGGTCTCCGCAGCGCTAGGGAACCCGGGGGTCGGTCGAAGGAAGGAACAGTACTCGAGTTTTTCTGTTTTGTAAGTCATGTTTGTGTTAGGTGTTTCGTGGGGATTTATGTTTTGTTGGTGTGTGTTGTGAATTGTGCAATTCTGGCGGAGGTATGCTATCAGAGATTGCCTTACCCCATTTCAGGCGTTCTCCAGAAATTTCCTGTGGTAGATGGAATAGATGAGGACAAGTTGCTGGTTTTCTTAGATCTTGTCCTGCAGGTGGCGGATTTCCCGGGGGTCTCCGATGGTGAGGACTTGTCCCTTATATACCCCTATTGCCGGGGTTCATTGGCAGGGCTGGTCACTAACGCTCTGCGTCGTGGCGGCAGTGTCGACGCTTTCCATGGGGAAGTGTTGGACTTCTTCATACCCCTACGACGACGTGGCCCGCTTAAGTTTAAGTTATTCTATCGCCTACAGGCCAAAGGAGAGGCGTTGGGGGACTTCGTGCACGATATACGGAAAGCTGCCCGGGTACTGAGGTTGGGGTTGCCCGAGACGAAAGTAATACAGGTAATACGAGAAGGTCTGAAACCCCAAGAGAGATCCCGGCTGGTTTTCGCGTAGCCTCCACGTTGTTTTGCAGACCTGGACCGCTGGTGTGCGCATGCCAGGAGGGTCCAGGAGAATGATGAGTTACTCTTGTTATAGAATTACTCTTTAAGTAATTTATTACTTACTTATTATTTATATTCGATGTCAGCTGACTTCTCACTTTTCTCTACTTTCGCTGAATAGGATCCAAGGTTGATCAGGCCTCATCCCTATTTATACGATTAGGTAAGCAAGTGGTTACTCAAGTACGCTTTAGCAGTTGAGTACAAAAAAATATACCTTTTTTTTTTACATTTAGTTTGCTTGCACTCTACCATTTCCTTTTTCGTGACAATGTTTTATCTGCGAAACATGTGTTCTTCGTACATATTTTTGCGTAGAGTGTTCGTACAGGGCTACAGTTACTGGAGTTAAGTATTTGTGAATTTGGTAAGGACCACGCCATCGGTATGATAGCTTAGAGGTGGTCTTATCGATTGCACTACTCGTCGGGTGTGTTCTATACATTACTAAGTCACCGATTTGGTACTTTACTACATTGTTATTATTAATCCTCTCATGATATTTTCGCGATTTCTTTAAGTTTGCCCTTAAATTAGCGCGAGCTTCATTCCAAATTTTCTTTATATTTTTATCCCTAATTTCGTGGAGTAGTAACTCATGTATTTTCCACTTAGTGGATAATGGGTGGTTAGGTTTGTATTTAAACAATAATTCAAATGGTGTATACTTATGTCCTTCATGATAGGCTGAATTGAAGGCGAATTGTATCCAGGATAGGTTCTGGTCCCAAGACGTATGGTCGTTTGCATGGTAGGCTATTAAAGCAGATTTTAGCTTTCGCAAATACCTTTCAGCTATATTACCTGCGGAAGATACTCTGTAGTGGTAATGTGATCTATCCCTAGTTTGAAACACATGTTCTTGAATTCCTTTGACTTAAATTGGGGTCCGTTACCTGACACTAGATGTACGGGTGTACCGAAATCTTTAAATAATCTATCCTGCAATATACTTACGGTGGTCGAAGCTAACGCTCGCCGCATGGGATACATCCAGACAAATTTGGTAAATGAATCTACGCAAATGAGTAGCATGGTATTTCCTGATTTAGAACGAGGGTAGGGTCCTGAGAAGTCTAAATAAATTTTAGAGAACGGGGTAGCAGGAATTTCTGATATAAATTGACTTATTTGGCTGTTTCTCGCTGGCTTGCTGAGTGCACACAACTTATACCTTTTCACGAAATTAGCTATCTCACTGTTCATATTTTCCCAGTGATATTCTTTACGAATTCGATGTATAGTTTATTTATTCCCATATGTGCTCCAATGACGAAAGAATGGTAGTATTCCATCAGCATAGGTTTATTAATATCAGGGGCGATTATTCGTAAATATTTTCCGTTTGCTATTCTATTACATAATACTGTCTTACTCAATATGTATTTTTCTGACTTATTTCCTTTATCGAGTTGTTCTATAATTGGTCTTAAAAGGGGGTCTTGTTGTTGGTACTGAGCTATGTCCGTAAATGCAAGAGGAAACTCCGTAATTAAGGTATTGATAATCGGTGTTCCTCTACTCTCCTTGTTTTCAGATGTTTTACTAGTCGGCTGGAACATACGTGACAGTGTATCGGCAACTACATTTTGGGTACCTCTAATATGTTGTACTTTGAATTTGTAACAATTTAACCTTAATACCCATCTTCCAATACGACCTAACTGTTTTGGGTGATTTAGTAACCAAGATAATGCTTGATTATCCGTTTCTAACAGGAACTCTTTATGTTCTAAAATGGGTTTGAACTTCTCAAATGCGAAAACGATAGCTAAACATTCTAATTCGTATGCGGAGTATTTCTTTTCTTGGTCAGTCAGGGTACGTGAAGCGTAACTAATAGGTAGTCTAGAGTTGTCTACTTCCTGATATATTACTGCACATAGGGCTACACTTGAACTGTATGTCTGCACTACAAACGGTTTTGTAAAATCGGCTAATTGCAATACTGGGGGTGATATTATGCTTTCTTTTCGATTTTTGAATGCAGCTTGGTGTTGCACATTCCACTCAAATTTAGCTCCCTTTTTCTTAAAGCATTCAGCGGTGCTGCAATTTCCGCTAGATGAGGAATATACTTGTGGAAATAATTTATCATTCCCAAAAATCGGGCTATTCCTTTCGCATCCCGCGGTGGTAAAAATTCCCTGATCGCACGGGTTCGCTCGGGGTCTATGCTTACCTTTCCGTTGGCCTTTACGATGTGACCTAAAAATGAAAATTGTGTGACAGCAAAATTTACTTTACTGGGGTTTACGGTTAATCCAGCTTTCTCTAATCGGGATAGTATTTCATGTAGATGTTTAAGATGTTGGTCCATTGATTCGCTATAGATAACGATGTCATCTAGTTAGTGATACACATATTTAAATTTTATATCATGGAATAATTTCTCTAATAATCGGCTACATACAGAACTACCTTGGGATATTCCAAAGAGTACTCTCGTAAATTGGTACAGGTTGAAAGGGACGGTAAATGCGGTTAGACGTTTGGATTCTTCATAAAGGGGTATTTGATGAAATTCCTGATTGAAATCCATGATAGTAAAAACTTTCGCTTTCGTAAAATAATGAAAAGCACTGTGGATGTCGGGAAGTGGTATAGACTCGAATTCTATCCGTTTATTTAGTTGCCTGTTGTCCACAACTAGTCTATGTTTGTCGTAACCTTTTGGTACTAAAAACGCGGGTGATGAGTAAGGTGAAGTAGAGGGTTCGATGACTCCTTGTTCTAATAATTTGTTGATTTGATTCCTCATTACTTCCATTTTTGGCGGTGATAATTTGTATGGGGGTAGGCGTATTACTTTATTGTCGCTCAAATTGATTTTGTACTCTATCAGGTTCGTTAGTCCTAACTTTGGAGTGAGGACGTTGGAGAACTGTTCTATTAGTGTCTGCATTTTCCGTCTATCTTTATTTTCCAGATGAGCTAATTCAGAGTCGTGGTGTTCTAGATGTGTAGAAGCTGTTCCAGTACTTTCTTTGTTATTTCTATTATCATCAAAATTATATTTTTGAACGATCGAATCCAAAATAATACTTCTTATCGTGAATGTCAAGAATTATTCCTGTTTTACTGATAAAATCAGCTCCCAATATTAACTCGGTTCCTAACTCGTCGCATACCAACATTGGGAAATACCACGTTAAATTTTTAATTTTTACTTTAAACGTGATGATAAGTTTTATCATTAAATTTTGTTTATTAGCTGTAGCGCATCTAATATTCACCGATTGACTGCGTTTAACTAAGTTGTGTTCAAATAATTTATCGGCTAGCTGTTGACTTATTAAACTTCGTGTTGATCCGGAATCAATTAATCCGAGGGTGGATGTAACACCGAGGTCTACTTGTATATATGGTAATCGACACTTACTGAAATTACATTTATTAATAGCATTACATTTATCAATGAACTTCTTAACATAGGGGTCTAATTTTCTTGGGTTATATTTTTTGAATTTGTTGACTTTTAGGGGTTTACCTGTTTTCACGAAGCTGCGGAAGACACAGGATTTCGGATCTCCCTGCCTTAGATGTTTTTTGGATAAGGGGTCTTCTGATAGTACTGTCTCCGTTTACAGTTTCTACAGATGTGTCCAAATTTCCCGCAGTTATAACATATATTTTCTTTACGAGGGGTATCACTGGTTTCCTGTCGAGGTTGAGGCTCTTTAGATTTACTATGGTCGAGAAAATTGGTAGGTCTACGAAACGGTCGTTTTTCGCGCTGTTTTCTTCCATCTGTTACCAGGGCTTGCGTTTCGTATCTACGTGGTGCAGTGGATAGCAATGCATGTCTGTTCTGGTCCGCGTACCATACGTTTGACGAGTGAATACTGCATTGTTCTAGATCTGCGAAAGTGTGGGGCCTATTTATTAATGCTAATCGAGATCTTTCTTCCGGAGATAATCCTACTAGAATGGTATCGACCAATTGTTTCTCACTCCAGTTGACTTGCAGTAGTCGGGAAGAATCTCTGATGTCTGCAATATAGTGGGCCAGTCTCTCATGGGCTCCTTGTACTCAAAGTACGGTGTTTCTTTTGATCTCCTCATAAATTCCCGTGGGAATAAAATGTTTTATAATGGTAGTATGAAGTTCTTCTACTGGAAGAGTCGAGCTTAATGATTCCAGTACACGATCCCTTAATGGTGGTTTACATTTGGGTAGGTTTACTTGCAAGATTTGCCAATCATTCAGTTGCTGTAAATCTTTTATTTGTAGGAGGTATCTGATGAAATTTAACAGTTTCGTAATGCTTAAGCCATCAGTGAAGGGAATTTCTCTAATGATTTTTTCTACTGGGTGCGTGATATAAATTTACACGTGGTATACTTCTAGAAGGACCTGTTGCTGCGTTAGGCGTCGTAATCGCATACTTACTGGTGCGATTATGGTAACCACTAGGCTGTGGGGGTTCCGATATCGTTAGGGTATTTAAGTCTCTATCTGGTAGCTGTTCATGAGTCAGTTGTATCTTCGATACGATGGGTGATTCGTGATCGCGGTGGAGGGAGGGTGTTCTAAAGTAGGAGATTGAACTGGGGAAATATATAATTTTTGTAAGGATTGCTCAATTTCCTCCATCCTAGATGAGTCGGACATTCTTTGCAATTGTCGTATTATCGTGGGTAATTGCTGTAATGCCTCATCCGTAAATTTTTGCACATCGGGAGGGATTACGGTGACGTCGGGCCAGTTCAATAAATTCTTCAACCGGCGGGTTAAATGTTCTATTCTTTGCGTGATCCGCAATATTACTGCAGGTGATTTTTCGTCGTGAAGGGTTTGAGATAATAACGTCAGTTCCCTATACTTCGCATAACACGTTTCTCTTTCGCTGTCATAATCGAGTTCGCGTAATCTACCTAACTGCGAGGGTGTATCTGATCTACTTTCGCGTAACGTTTTGCGCAATTCAGAGACTGTTACATTCGCGTGAGGTAAACCGCGTAAAATAGCTTTGTAGCACAATTCATCTTTTAATAATAGATCGGGGTTAAAAAAGCCATTTTTTTTTTGAATGTCAATCACTATAAATATTTATTCTACTATTAATACTAAATCCTATACTATTCTTTCTTGTTTACTCAAATAAACGATTTTAGTTCGCATTAAAATTAACATTGGTTGTGCGAGAATTAAATCTCAGAGAAAGAGAAATCTCACGCAGGCGTCAATTTACTTTCAACTAAGGGGGAAATACCTGGTTACAAGCCACAAAATGATGCACGCTTGTTATAACAATAGAACAATAGAGGAGGTGTGGTATTGTCTATCTCGACTTTGCAGAGGTTGGCCAATACAATTCCGTACAGGCGAGGACAGGGTATTTACAGGTCTGATTTTGTTGACAAACCGACCCGTTGATGAATGAAATTCTTCGACAAGTACGTACATTGTTTTGCTTTGTATACATGTGTCGTTATGTTAATATGAGTTTACACATATTAAATTCACAATTAAAGTTACCTATATACTATTCTATTCTAATAATAATTATTATTTACATTTTATTTTATTTTATTTTAAATTAGTGAAATATTTTAAAGTAACTGAGTGAATAGATCAACAGAGTGGCACATGGTATATGTGTTACTATCTTGCACAATTATTAATTTTGGTTATTTTATGTGTACCACGATGCACACAACTATTTTAACTAAAAGCAGAGTGGCGCATTTTATAACGTCTTACCTACGTTATAACGTCGGGAACCAGTGCGAAATTGCCTCAGATCAATTGCACGGGCTGCCATAGTCTTAATAAAATTCTTATGAAGATTTTAACAAGCAGTAGTAGTTAGAAAGAAAGGAATGTTGTTGGGGTGTTTGATGATTTATTCGTTTGTGTTAAATAATGACATCTCTTTATTAGGTGCTATCTTTTTACCATAAGGTTTTCTAAATAAAAGTTTACAAAATATTTTCTGAAAAGGTGGCCACAACAAAAGTATTGTTATGTGCTAGCTTTTTCCACGGAACCGGGATATTAACTTAGTTTGTAAGTTAAGTTATTATACTATTTGGGGGGGGATTTGAAGAATGGACTTAATTTAACCGCTAGTATCTGCACAAAGCTTTATACTACAAGCACTAATTACTATTACAAATAGTTTTAGTAGTATGACATAATACAATTTATTATAATTAAAGTCTTTTATATAGTTTATTAAACTGTCTTTTGCAAACATTTGTTTTAATGACATTTAACCAAGTCTCCGTGTCACCTGTGATATTGTGAAGTTTACTCCGTGTCCTGGTCCTTGGTCCTTGGGGTGTCCACAAATGGTTGAAGGTTATGGTAGTTTACTTTCCGGGTGAAGTTCCTGAAGAGATCCTGGTAATTATGAAGCTGTTATGCTGTTCTATGAAGTCTGGTAGCTAAGCATCTTTAGTAGTACAACTAGAGTGAAAGTTCTTGTTTCCCACAGAAGTTCACGTCACATCGTTATTTATAAAATGTTCTCACTTTTGGTACATTGTACCTTTTTAATTTAAACAAACATTGGAGATCTTTCACTTAGTCAATAGAGATGTCATCCCTCTCACTTATTTATTCCATTTAATTTAATAGGTTACATTTTTCTTTATAAAACACTACTTTACTGATACTTTCCTCTACACATAGTTGTAACTGAACTTTTAGACTAGAATATCTTAGTACTTCGGGGCATGGTTTAAGGGTGTAGTGTTTACTACGAGAGCGCTCCATCTCGACTGCATTATTATTATGTCAGGGCAGATAAGTTAACTGCGCGGAGTTTACGCATCACAACAAAATAGTTCCACTTTTATTCGCTATTTACGGTATTTAAAGTTTGACCTTTTTATTATCCAAAGCAATGCTTTACTTCAGAATTAAATGGTATACTACTGTATCATTGTTTATTTATTTGAATAATTTCAAGTTTTACCAGTATTATTTGTTTAGTAAAAGAATCTGTATGCAGGTTAATTCCAGTTAATGCACGTCAGTGCATGGTAAATCATTGACTTGTTTCCCTATCTTTACACTCGCATTCCTTTTGTCATTTAATCTTTTTATTAAATATTATTTTGAGTTAATCAAGGGATGTAATATTAATTTTAATGTGCGATTTAAAAATAAATTTTACTCCATATTACGTTTCCTATTTTAAAATCGTCACAACCTAACACCAATCACGATATACACGCCTCACCAACACATAGCTAACAACCATAAATCGGCATCAAATTCCGAAACTTTTCAATACATGAATTAAGTCGGTGACGGTACCGACTTCCGATCGGGCCATACCGCATCCCGCTAATCCCACAAGCTATAAGTCGACCTCGAATTACTAATATATTCTATCCCCCATGCAACGTTTAAGACACCCGGCAGTTCAACATCACAAAATTTTCTAACTACTAATGCTTGCCACGTGGTGCGATCAGACTCACAAGTTAAACAAGCTAACAATTATACATTGACATACACATATAAAACAATAAACATGATATAACATTGACCTATGTGTTAATCTCTTTGATTTTTAAAGTTTCATTTTGCCCACCTGTTTTCTGAGTTTGCAAGCCCCGTCACACCCGAGGACCCAAGGGTAGAACCCTAGATACAACCACGCTCTGCTACCAAATGTAACCCTTCTTTATAAAATTTTTAATACCTTATAAAATTCTCTTTTTTTAAAGAGGGGCCACAAGATATTTAAAACTAGGCAGAGGGCCTAGAGAAGCAAAAAGTGCGCTGGGTCCAGTGAGACGGGGCTTGCAATTAAACTCTCTGGTATTCAAGAATAACAGCTTTTATTAAAATATGAAGTTACATGCATCCCCCGAATGTCCCAAAATCACATAATCACACACACACACACACACACACACACACACACACACACACACACACACACACACACACACACACACACACATATATTCCCTGTTCATACACATTGACCAAAAACCTAAGTGTAACATAATACATCTATTCAGATATATACATATTCTCCTCACTACAAGCTATCATGATCATGACTCAACAAATTTTTCTTTTGACATTATAAAAAGTATCATTATATATATACCTTTGCACTCTACCCCAACACATAACAAAATAATATCACGATTAATTTCCCGAAATCACAGTTACAACTCAACACGCCATACTATTCAAAAGCCTCATGGACCGCCGGTATATTATACTTTCATCTCCCCGGATACGTGAATATTAAATAACTTGAACCCGCCATTATCTATCAAACTAAATGGAAACTAATGTCATCAACCACCGCAACCCCTTTTACATTTTTATAATGTCAGCCGACAGACTAAGGACAGTAACAATTCTATGTCAGATACAATATACACTATAATTTGAGAAAACATTTGTAATGGCTGGTAATTAAAAAAAGTATAATGATAAGTAAAGCTTGCTTTAATGATAGGCAAAATGTGAAACTAGTTGATTCATATAATGCACAGAACACTTCTAAAATCTGTCACAAGAATGTTAAATGTTTAATGAATTATTCATTCATTTAATTATACACTTAAATAGTCATTATGATTCATTATTAGATATTAGTCATTATTTAATCATAAGGATTTGATAATATCCAAAAATTAACAAAACAAGTTTAGCATGTAATGGCCAGAAAATCTAAGTTACAAAAATAAGTACCCCCTGTATATTTCATCCATGTGAAATTGGTAATCTCAAAATATTAAATATATGTAGGCCATAGAGAAATAAAAAATTAATTTCAGCCATCTGTGCATATATAAAATAAAAAACATGCTGTATACTTGCAGCTGTAGGAGTGCGCCAGAACAGGCCTGACCTGACAAAATATGACCCGTAGAAAACCTGCATGAAATGGCACCATCAGGTGCCTACCTTGTGAACAGAAAACCCATTTATAAAATAACACCCGGAAACAGCATAAAAAACAAAACCCCCAGCCCTTGAATACAGGAAAAATAATTAAATATGAAACCCCAGTAATACTAAGAAGACATCCGAACCAACCGGATCGGAATCAAGAAAATCATACCTTATACTTAATTCAGAAAAATTTTTCCCTTACAACATTTGCACCCATAACACCTACGAAAACAGCTCCGGCGCCCTCCCACAGTGCAGCTCACAATTGAAGTGATTGTACTGTATTATCAAGAATAATGTACATAGAAAATGTCTTGCCGACACACCCTCGATTTAACCATCTTGCTGAATAAGTAAACTGTTATAGCACAAACCCCTCACATGTGATGTTCTGCGGGCCAGGATAAAAAATAAAAAAAGAGTTTATATCACCTCATATGAAGCGGCGGTTTCACATCTTGGTGAAACCTGGTCCTGCTTCCCCGGTAGCAAACGAAGCTTCAGTGGTTCATAGCTGGTGAAGGTGGCAGTACACCAAGCTGTGGCCAGATCTCCTTTCTAGGGCGAGAACCCGGTGAGCCTTAAGCAATTAGCCTGCCATAAAGATGAGGAAGACTACACACAAAAATCTGCCACCGAGGGAAGACGGCTGAGCGGTTTATTCAGTGAAAGCGTTGGAGAGACTGGCTCTCGCGATGCGGCCGGAAAACGCAACTCGAGCCTGGCCGCTAGGCTGCGTCACAGTCGAAACAGTGCCATAGTAATTGCGATTACCAACTAACACTTCGACATTTATCCGAAACCGAAAACTAGGATTGCATTTGTTCGAACGCCGGCTTGTGCAAACACCGGCACAAAACGTTCAAGCCAGAGTGAAAATAGTACGAGAAGTGTCCGAATCGTTTACTATTAGTAAGGGACTGACAGAAGGATATTGTTTGTCTCCCACTTTATTTAAAGTATATATACAAGGAACGCTGGAGAGATGGGAAAACAAGTGCATCAGAATGGAAATAGAATCAGAAGAGAAGTGTTTATACACTGTTTTATTCGCAGATGATCAAGTGGTAATAGCCACTGATGAAGAAGCTATCACTTATATGATGAGAAAACTAGTAGAAGAATAAGATCGTTGGGAATTAAACATAAACTTAAAAAAAACAGTAATTAGCCGCAGGGAGTAGGACATCAGATCTTCAGTTATCAGATAATCCTTCCATCAAGAAATGTGAAAATGGTAAATATTTAGGAAGTATAATTAGCGATGATGGAATATGTGATGAAGCTATAAGACATCGATTAGTTTTAGGAAAAAGCACCATACGCCAATTAAACTCACTTCTATGGTCCACCAAAATCGGGCTACCAACAAATATAAATATTTATAAAGACATTGTTAAACCAATTACCACCTATGGGTCAGATTAGTGGACAATCAACGAAAAGAACCGCAGGAAGATTGACTGAAGCTATAGAAATGGGCATTCTTAGACGAGCTTCCAGAGTTTCTCGTCTGGAACGTGTAATGAATGACGTAATAAGGGAAAGAACAAATAGAAAAGAAACTGTAATATAAGATACAAAACGTAAACAGTTTCCTGGTATGGACACCTAATGGGAATGAGTGAAGAAAGAATATCTGTGAGTGTGTTCAAATACAGACATAGCAACAGAAGAAAAGAGGCTGACCTAGATTAAGCGATCGAAAGGAGTATGGAAGAAAAGAATCTGAAGAATGAAGATACACAGAATAAGTTGATATGGAAACTGAGATGCGGGAGGCGGCAGTAGCTGTGCGATCCCCGCCAATATATATATATATATATATATATATATATATATATATATGCGCCTATATGTGTGTGCGCGCGCACTCACACAATTAATAATACAAGTTGTGGTTTGTCTGTGACGAATGCTACATTTCTTATTGTATCAAGTCATGAATACTACATTTACCCAACAACCAGTTTTTTAAAATACTAATTTCATTTTGTTTGTTTTTTAAAATTAGCAGGGAGTAAGCTAAGACTTTTAGTTGAAAAAATAAAAATGTACTCACTGGTTTTGACTTTAGGTCTAGTGAAATTACCTCGTTGTTGGCTTCACGTTCTATCGGCTTAAGTGCCGGACTCGCAGGGCCCTCAGGACTAGGAGGCCCGCGCAAAAAGTTGTCTTAACTTTTTAGGAATGTGTGTAAACCATTGAGCTTAAGTGAGACTAGATTTCCACGTATGTACTTAACTTAAAAAACAAATACAATTATTTTTTTATGTTATTTTACCAGCATCTAACGATGTACTTTGAGTGTATAAATTATTCGGTAAACTGCATCATATAGCGGTGATACTACTTACGAATCCACCAAGGTCAGTTGAGAATTGCCATTCAAGTAATGTTTTCGAATACAAAAATGCTTCTTTTGTCATTATATCAAAATATTTTCTTTAATTCCAATGACAGTATTAGTTCTAACCTAAAATTATTCCAAATTAGAAGTTGTATAGCGAGAAAAATTTTGAAAATTTCTCAAACGTCAGGGACACGTCGAGGCAGTTAATTTCTGGCGAGTAAAGGAATAAATAAGGAGTGAGCATCAACTGACAGCCAAATAATACTGGTGTACGAAAGGGCAGAAAGGCGACGACTTCTTTCAGTTGAGACAATTGATCAGAAAGTTGGAACGACAGAAGATTGTTCACGTGGAGTTATTGCTTCCTAACATAAGAACAAAGCAGTCGCTACTCCATTCACGCAGTTACGACGAAACGAGGTAAATGACACACGCGTTACATCACACCCTACGTGATATGACAAACTCGGACACAAAAGGGTTTACGACAGTTTAACTCACTGGAACAACAAAGCAGATACGAAGGTGAATAGTAGACGGCGATGTAACACAGCAGGACTGCTCATTTAGGAGACATATACGATTTACGACGAGAGAGCTAGAGAAACTATACTAGAAGACGTTTGTCAAAGAATTATTAATTGGTACGAAAAGGAAAGGTTAAGTAAACAATGCGACGATTCGTTACGCCAGCAACATAGAAATCTTGGGGTGACAAGACATCCATTAGCGAGACGAAGCTAGGACAAATATCGAACAAAGAAGATAATTGACAGGCGACCAACTTTTCTTAAATTGAAATGTTAGAAAAAAATTGATTGTCGGAGTCCGCCCCGATGAGCGGGAAGGCTAATTTTTTCTGACATTGCAACATACAAATTTTAATAAAATCCGTTATAATAGTCGTAGAGACAAAAATCAAAAAGCATATTAAAGCTAAATGTTTGTACTTTTACATAAAATAAAAAGGAAATAATTAAAGTATTAATAAATACTTAAAATAAAGTAATAACTTTTTGTTTTTTATTTTTTTCAAGTAATGCATAAACATAATATCAATTTATTACAAATGTATTTACATTAAAAACACTTCACAATATGAACTTTACATATATAGGTCTTTGAAAAAATAATAAAAATTAGTATTGATTTATTGGCATAAAATGAGCGAGTTTGAAATTTTATCATTTTTTTGAGTTTCCGTTAACATCATTTTCTTAACTGAAAATTTCTACAGAAATTTTCAAAATAAATATTTTTTAACTAAATTATGAACACCTATTTGTCAAAGTGTCTTTTATAAGACTGCGGTGTAAATAATTCTTAACATTTAGTTAAATTTAAATAAATGTAACTTTTATTAATAAATGTAAAAATTTGTCCATTGCGCGTATTAATATTAATAGTTAAAAACTAAAAAAAAATATTAATATGTAACTATTGTACGTAAAACTACAATATTTGAGGTTTCTCTTCTACTTAATGAGAATTTATATCCGTTCATGGGCATAAAAAGAACAGACCCTGAAAGTTGAAGAATTTTAGGGAGAGCGAGGACAGCTGGTACATGTGCCATACAGATATTGAATTAACGCAGTTCGATATTGAATGTTCCGTGAGTTCGATACTATTTTACTTCCATGTTCCATAAGGAAATGGAAGTATGGTGATGGCGAAAAAATCGTGTTCAAAATAACGGCAGATTCTGATTGTACTACCATCAAAACATGAAAAAAGTCATTTTTCGAAAAGTGTGTGTGTGTGTGTAGATTTTTTTTTATGGCAAACGATAAGAGCCGCAAATTCACACAGAATCAAATAAGTTTTTTCATATCTCCCTGAATTATAGAGAACTCAAGACCTGTTGTTTTTGGTGAAGATCGGTTAAGGGAAAGGGGTAGTTTACCTGCAACATTTTACGTTTTAACAACGGTAATTTTTTCTATACCGAACGATAACTGCCGCACATTCAAACAGAATCAAATATTTTTTGCGTACTTTCTTGAATTGTAGGAAACTCAAGGTCTATTGATTTTGGTGAAGATCGGTTACGGGGAAAGGGTAGTTTACCAGCAACACTTTACGTTTTAACAACGGTAATTTTTTCTATACCGAACGATAACTGCCGCACATTCAAACAGAATCAAATATTTTTTGCGTACTTTCTTGAATTGTAGAAAACTCAAGGTCTATTGATTTTTGGTGAAGATCGGTTACGGGGAAAGGGTAGTTTACCAGCAACACTTTACGTTTTAACAACGGTAATTTTTTCTATACCGAACGATAACTGCCGCACATTCAAACAGAATCAAATATTTTTTGCGTACTTTCTTGAATTGTAGAAAACTCAAGGTCTATTGATTTTTGGTGAAGATCGGTTACGGGGAAAGGGTAGTTTACTCGCAACATTTTGTATTTTACCAAGAGTAAAGTACTTAATTTTAATAAATAAAGTATCCTGATAAGAAGTTCACAATAATCCACTGTAGAAACGTAGATGAAATATCTATAAATGAAGAGTCTAGTTGAACGGGGTGGGGGTAATTTTCTATAAATGAAAATGATAGTTGAAGGGGGTGGGGATAATTTTTATTTATATTTCATGTGTACTACGTTATCGGCAACAAAGAAGTAGTTTGTTGTTAAAATTCCTTCCTGCGCTGTTTGGGCTTGATCCAATGTTTTCTACAAAACCAGACGTTTCGGCAGTGCTATCGGCTGCCATCATCAGTGAAAATTGAGTTCACTATCGTGAGGTGGAATACGTTAGTGATCACAGTACTGTGGTTAAGGCTGAAGAAAGAAGTAGTATCTATGGAAATAGTTCATTTCGAAAAGTATTTTAAATATAAATCTTAGATCATGGAAGTCATGTATGGTTCTCCATACCGATATTTTTATATTGTATTTTGCTGGAAGTTCAATTTTATGTTTTATGATTTGTGTTAGCAATTTTGATATTTTATAATTTGGTGCGGTGCTAGCGTTTATTAAAGGTCTGATAGGTTTATTGATTGTGTGTAATTTTATTAAAGAATTTAATTTTGGTGCATAAGGATTATCCATTTTATATTTAAAGGAGTCTTTAGGATTTATGATTTGGGTACTATTTTTTAGTATATTTGTTATTTGTGTTTGTCATTTGTTTGTGGGATCATTATTTAATGTTATGCAATTATTATTAACTATAAATTCTTCTGTGTATCTGTGTTTAAAAGTTATTTTATTGTCAAAATCTTCAATGATTAGAATAAAAACTATTTTTGAATATATTTATAAAGTGCATTTTTAATAACATTTTTATTATAATGCGTAATAAATAAGTAAAAATTGTACATAATAATATATACATAAATGAATAATAATGAGTTTTTAAACTTATATTCCTGAAAAAATTGCATGTCTATTACATAAACATGTATTTCATGTGAAAATCCACCTTGTGAATTAATTTTTCTACTAAAAGTATCTCCCTGATAAAAAAATGTTATTAAACGTTTTTATGCATAATAGTATGCTCTTTCTTTTTTGTATTTCGTATTTTCTCATAAATTAATATTGTTTAAGGTAATCACGAAAAATTAATTTTTGTACCTTCCCCCTCTCTTTTTTCGAAAACCCGCGACTGAATTTTTGTAAACGTTTTTCAAATTCTTTCTTACGTTTTTATCTAGCCCTATGCAAAAAATCTCGTAGAAGCTACTTAATTTGCAATTTTTATTTTTTTCGGGTTCAGTGAGTGTACTATATGTGATTGCACAATAAACGTATTTTTAAATACGTTGATGACATGATATAATTAATTTAAACATAGTAAAAAATCAATCAACGATTTATTAAATATTGCAAAGAAATTACTTAATTATCAAATTTTAAGTTAGAAATTCAAAATATTCTCTTTTATAAGGTTACCCTCTGAAAACGTAACATGCCTTTGCTATTCAGCACACATTAATAACATACAGTCTAAAATATCTAAACATATATGCTGAACAAATTATAAAATTCTTTTACATTGCATGGTGTCTGACTTTGAATCATTATAAAAATAGCAACTCATTTATAAAAACAGTAATATTACCTTTACTAAAATAAAATTGAATTGTTGCTAATATTGTAATAAAAAAATAATATTTACTTTAAGATTTCTAATGACACACCCAATTTGTAAAATTATACCGAATACAATTATTATTTTTAATACCAACTCACAATTATGTCTTTTACTTTGAATATTTACAGTATTTACATTTAAGTCTTTACTGTCTTATATTCTGTATTTTGTAAGTTCCTTGCACAAAATATAATTGTTCATTTGCCAGCTGCATGTTGTCGAATGTATGTACGTGTGTGTGCGCCTCCTGAATGATGACAATGACCATGATGATGATACTGATGCGTCCTCAGTACTCAATAGCATGTTGTTGATAATGGTCTTATGCTCCTCCATCAATTGTGGTGTATTGCAGATGATACTATGATGACGATGACGACGACGACAACGACGACGACGACGACGACGACGATGATGATGATGATGATGATGATGATGATGATGATGATGATGATGATGATGATGATCAAGTAGATCAGCAGACAGACATAGTGACGGCGGAAACTTTCTTGAGTCTGACCCTCGTCCAAAATTTCCAAAGGTATTTATAGTAGACGGCAAACTGACAAGTCAGATATTGTTTTTGGCATGTTAAATTTTGTCAATTCGAGTGTAGCGTTGTTTTTTAACTGATCACTTTCTAGTCCGTTTTCGCGATCACGTAAATTTTATCCTCAGGCGAATGGCTGCATTGTCTTTGTAATTTTTCACTCGTCATTTACATATAACTCACTCATTAATTACTAGCTAATTATGGCAGTAATTAAATTAACTTATATGACGTCTTTATTATTGGAAATTTTTGCAATAATTTTGCATCACCATACTCGTTTAAATGTCCTTAATCTAATTGTGTTTTTAGAATTGTGATATGTATTTGGTAACAGTTAAAAAAATTATTAATTTAATTTAATCCTGTCAATACCTGATTTCACATAAGAACCAACAATTCATATGTTTCCCCACTCGTAGTATACTGCAGATCCGTCCTGGCACGCACACACACACACACACACACACACACACACACACGCTGTATTTACACTATCGGGGCAGGTATACACTTTCGACAGACAACGGCCTGCACACGCACAAAATATTTAAAACTATTCGTCATATTCTCATACACTAATTATTTACAAAAATACTGCCCTGGGTAAATATGCAAATATATGTATTGTTGCAATATTTATCACAGTAGGACAGTAAGGAGGTTTAAGGGGAGGGCTTAAATCTCCCAAACGTTAAAGTAAAAACGAAAATACCAAAAATAAAAATTTTACTGGTAAAAAGTAGTCATATGATCAAATTGATTTTGTAAGGTTTAAGATTATTAATTACGTTACGCTACTGTCACCTTGTAATCGTAAACTCATAGGCTTCGGACTTTTATTCATCCCGCAGTGTATCTTATGTGGTTTATGATTTTATAAATAACATGCAATAATTTAAATATTTAAAAGTAAATGTATTAAACGCTTTTGTTTGCCACTGGAATCTTATATCAATATGCCTACTTTTTTACCTAGTTTTTGATCGTGAACCGTATCCATCGTATTTAGTAACATTTTCACATTTTTAGTTTATTACTTTAATACTATTTAGAACCCAAAACAAAACAACAATAAAAATCTTATAATTTGTTCGTTACTTTGTACGTATGGAGACTTAATAACGTTTCCAAACACTGTTTCAAACGTTTTATTGTCCCTACAACACTAACGATTTCTACTGACGCTTGAACAAACTGTGAAGCCAACCACGAAGTTGGACACTCTATTATGAGGTTTTAAGAATTTGTCAAGGGCTTGTAGAGGAACTCAATAAAAGTCTGTGATTGATTTTTCTGTCAGAACGTGTAGACTGCTTAATTTCATTGCTACAAAATATTGAAGCAAATATCAGCCTAAAATATTGCGACGATACAAATAAATATTTTCGCATAGGATACTTATGTGTGTTTAAATTTATGCACAAATCTATATTGGATGTGTAGAAAAATTATTTATTTATATCACAAGTAAATAATTGTTTATATGATATATTTAAATTAAGCAAACTGTCATGTACAGTACTTTATTTGTTTTCAAAGAGTTTATATAGTTCAATTTTTGTAGGTTTTATTTGAAACGTAGAACTCCTTTACACTCAGCGTGACGTCACTCGCTCCGTCGTTGTTACGCTCCTCTCTGCACTGATCGCCGGTCTCCTCTCTTACTCTCTCTCCCTCCGCTGAGGTTCGCCGAACAGCTGATAACACTGATGCAGATTTTACACACGAATTGTCACTTTCCGAATCGTTTGTTTACTCGCTCGCAATTGGTTATTATTAATTATTGTTCCTCAGGGTGATAATGAATTATATTATTTAAAAGCGGTGTATATTGCTTACACCATCCGGCTATTCTTGAAGTGTTCCGCGTTAATAAGGATTTATGACGGTAGATAAATCTCCCTAAGCGGAAAACCTTCCACTAACACGTAATAGCATTTGAATATTTTATAACAGGTAGTTCACCCGCTTGGTTCTAATCGACAAACTCGAAAAGAGTCTCAAGACGTTGAGTTGCTCTAGATTAAACCAGTTCGAACAAGAAAAACACTTGACGAAGAGCACACGTTCACTAGGCAACGGCTTCCGATGAACTGCCCCGAAGTACACCTGATAACCGACGGATTTGACTGAATTTAGGGGCTTCTGATTGGTCAACCGACTGTCTACTTGGTAGATTGGACAAAAGGTAGACGTGTTGCAGGCGAATCTTTGTATAAATCTGCGAGTGCCTGCTTAGATTTTACCTACAATTTGTATTACTCTTCAATTGATAAGAGATAAAAGTTGAGTTTTCAATTACTAAAAAACCACATTTAAAAAATAGCTAAGAACAACAGAGTATATAGAAAATGTAGCTATTTTCATAAATAATTCACTGTCCAAGTCTCATGCCGATCGGATAACAAACGCGGGAGATATATCACGAAAGTTAAGTATAACACGCGAACGCGCGCACTTATTCACAAACAAAGTACATGCCATTATAGAGTAAAAATGTATAAAGAATTTGGTATAACACAAGTCCTTATCCGTCACTAAATACAAAACTCATAGGTAATTGACAAAAATTGGATAAATCAATCTAAAACATGCTAATGTCCGTCATCCATGCTCTGATATTCTTATTATAGATCATCATCCTGGGTTTTGTTGCAGGATTAACCCCACCACGTATAAAAGAATTTGTTTACATAACAATATCAATTTTTTTTTATATCCTAAATAATTAAAACATCATTCTTCCAATAATAATCAAAATAATAACATAATAAATCCGAATCAAAATAAATAAATAAACTTCTTTCAAACAAACATTCCTCCAATGTCACTTTGACAGTAATAATACAAACAAATACACGTGGTTGAATCTGACCTATAATCTCAAACACAGATAAGCGTATCAACACTTCTGACGTAATTTTAATACTGAAAGTATACTCCGTTCATTCAAATAATTGATTCTGACATCTCATCTAATATTCTTACTTTAGACTCATATTTCACATAATTTTCTTAAAATACTTGTTTTTTTGGGGGGGTCACACTTGGGGTCGTATGACAACCCCAAGTGTGACTATGGACTTTGAAATCCCTAGCTAGGAGTAATGGAAATGTTAGCTTTCCATCAGATCCTGCAGATTTCCCCTACATATCGCGTCTATACTGCGATAACGGAGCAGATGCTACTTTATAGTATAATATTTTACTATTGTCGCAATTCACTTAACAATTTTCTTTTGTGACCGTAACTAAGTTTCTTAGCCACGGCACAGTTTAAGTAAGTAAAATGAACATACGATACGCGGTAAGAAACTTAATAAAACACTGTATTCCTCACGAACGCTGCGGTAAGAAACTTAATAACACTCTCTATTCCTCACGAACGCTGTCGCAATTGTAAAATATATATAAGCCCCCGTTTTAAACATGGGATTTTAAGACCGCTTCTTATCGGTTAAAACATGTTTGCGTCTGATTTTCTCCTTCTCTCTCTCCCTCCCTCTCTTCCTCATCTATTGCCATCTGCTTCTCAATTGAATACTCCCACCCGCTGTCTCTAAGATTTTATCATTAAATTTCTCTTTCCTTTTAACTGCAGCTCTCATTCTCTCCTGCTTTTGATCCTTGCACACAACTCACTGGGCTCGATTGAAATTTCTTCACAAACATTCTACAGCACGACGGAATTAGCTACCTGACGTTTTTAATACTCCTATGATTAACAGCAGCTGACGGTTAAAACGCAACGGACAATCCAAGAGTTGTCTAATTGTCGAGTTATATTATATTATGTGCTACTTGCTGTAAACTCTTGGTTTGAACATCATAATGTTCTTACTCTTGAAGTTTCTATGTTTCTATATAAGTTAGATAAGTGTATTTTTTACTCTCAACTCCGTGCTTGCCCGTCATGCAGACTGCAATATGTACAATTACTTTACAGTAATTAAATTATAATATAATTAGTCCTCGGTAATTTCAATTATTGGGTCAAACCCATTCCGGATTGGTGAAATTTCCAATGAGTAAATCTTTGACTGAACGAAATTAATTTAGTCCGAATGGTAAAAGAACAATTAGCTCTATGTAACTCTGTATACAGAAAGTCGTTATTACTACGGTGGATTAACATGAACCGTCCGTTTTAAATACAGCAATCTCTTTCTATATTTTCGTAATTATATATTTACATTATCTTATGATTATGGAGTCTAAACCACTTATAAATTACAAGTTACTTTATTCAATAAATAAAATATTTTAACACAAACCTTAATTAAAGCATGAACTGAGTGAAGTGTTGTACTAATAATATAAAATAATACAATGAAATTCGTTTAGCACACTTTTAATTAAAATATAACTGCATAATTATAATAAAAAATAAACACAAACAGTACTTAAGCCTTCAAACAGCATTTCTATTTAAAGTAGGATGAAGCAACACTTAGAACTACACTATTAAATAAAATCGAATATGAAGATTAGGACAAGGAAAAAGATAAGCATAATAACTTTCAGAAAAGGTATTAAATTTTCATTCAAAGTCACTTATTTTGTGTTTGTGTTGTATTTTTCGTGCGGACAGAGTTTTTATTACAAAACACAAACTACATACAAATTTATGAAAGACAAACTTCACCAACTTGTGTGCTCCCCAGAAATCCAATCGTACGCCCGGCCTACATCTTAGCCTCGTGGGGGGCGAGCAATAGCTGTTACTCTTTAGCTGGCTAACTAGTACGTGAGTTAGACAATGTTGTGTGTACCGCTTGAAAACATACCGTAACCCACGGTGGAACGGATCGTACCAATGGGTGGGCCCATGGTACAAATCTATTAAGAAAATTACAAATAACGACGGGGGGCTTTCTTGAAACACTACTTTGTAGTACAGTTTTCGAGTTTTTGATGAAGGGCTACGTTCGAAATTACATAAAACATAAGAGTTCGAAGTCCAGTAAACGTTTTACAGCGAGTAAAAACAAACAGACAGCGAGTACCGCGTGTCTGTCAAACCTTGGTTAAAACCTACCAGTAGCGTGTCTAGAATTGGGTCTTTGGGGGGTGGGGTTACGGTCGAGTCGGCTTCATAGGAAAGAGAAAACAAGTTAAGACTAACGCAAATGGTGTGTAATAAACTTGTTTGTAGACCTATATTTAAGAAAGGGTTATTACTGTATTATTAGTAATAATAATACAGTAATAAGTAAGTAGGTCCTCGGTGGGTGACAAGGAGGCAAAACACTACTCTAGATGCAGAGTAAGTAGGTCCTCGGTGGGTGACAAGGAGGCAAAACACTACTCTAGATGCAGAGTAAGTAGGTCCTCGGTGGGTGACAAGGAGGCAAAACACTACTCTAGATGCAGAGTAAGTAAGTCCTCGGTTGGTGACAAGGAGGCAAAACACTACTCTAGATGCAGAGTAAGTAGGTCCTCGGTGGGTGACAAGGAGGCAAAACACTACTCTAGATGCAGAGTAAGTAGGTCCTCGGTGGGTGACAAGGAGGCAAAACACTACTCTAGATGCAGAGTAAGTAGGTCCTCGGTGGGTGACAAGGAGGCAAAACACTAATCTAGATGCAGAGTAAGTAAGTCCTCGGTGGGTGACAAGGAGGCAAAACACTACTCTAGATGCAGAGTAAGTAAGTCCTCGGTGGGTGACAAGGAGGCAAAACACTACTCTAGATGCAGAGTAAGTAAGTCCTCGGTGGGTGACAAGGAGGCAAAACACTACTCTAGATGCAGAGTAAGTAGGTCCTCGGTGGGTGACAAGGAGGCAAAACACTACTGGACGGTAGCGCGATGATTTTATTTTTCTAGGTTGGCTAATCTGATTTATATATCGCATCAACGTTCGCGTGATTGTACCTTGCCCAGTGCACATTCAGCTTTCTCGGCGTTCGGTTCGCCGAACTTTCTCTGTCAAGTTAGTGTCGACATTAAATGTAGGCTTTAGGCCTTATTATTTTCTATTATGGCCGACTAGGCCCTCTTCATGAGTAACTAAATTTATATTAATTCAATATGCAGCATTAGCCAGCCTACTTCAATTTTTACAGCTGTAATGTAATCAGTCAATATTAAAACTATTCGTATACAGTCCACTTCTTTTTATTTCTTAATGTAATTTTTAATTCATTCTACACATCATCTTCAATCACCATGGAAGACCAGCTAACAGAATATAATTCAAGAAACATAATTTTCGCCCACTTGGGCCCAACTAATTAATTCTTCCTGTCCACACTTGTGGAACATTACTTTTATTCATCAGTTTCGGTCCACTCGGACCGGGACCATCCATTTTTTGGTCACTCCGGACCTGGATTTCCATTTAACATCTTTTACATCTTTTTCTGGCCATCACGGGCGTATTAGCACGTCAGCTAATGTGACCGTGGCGTGATTTGCGTCGCCATTTCGCTCGTCATCTTCGGGCAACGTAATAGCAAGTTCCTGCCGGCTGCAGTGCCTCAAAGTGGTCATCTTTGCCAGCTGTTCACCATCATCACCAAGGAGCCGACGCTGCGGGAAGTCGCCAACCAGGTACCACCAGCAACAGTAAAAAGGTGCGTAAAAAAATGTCTGAAGAAGGCCTCAAGGTGCTGACCAGAAAGAGAGGCGGATTAAAGTCCGCGATAGTGCGGATACAATCCGCGGTAAATTCTTTTGATATTAATTTAACTACAAAACATTTTCTGACTGTAAGATTAGAAAGTCTTAAGAGCTTAGCCTCGAAGTACGACGAAGTACAGTCTGAGATAGAGCTTATCAGTAAAGACGCGAGCACTGCTCAGGCAGACCGAGTCGAGGTTGAGGAAACGATATACTCAACTGAGGCAAACATTTTACAACTCCTTGACACTTTTAATACTCAGACTATCCTCCTGTACTATCGACGCCTGTGCATTTAAAGCCGATAAGTTTGCCCTGCTTCTCAGGCAACATACTTGAGTGGCAACATTTCTATTCAATTTTCAATGATCTAGTGCATTCAAGATCAGATTTAACGCCAGTACAGAAACTGCATTACTTGCATTCATCGGTGAAGTGTGAACCATTAGACTTAATTAAATCATTACCAATTTGTCAAGAAAATTATGTAATAGCGTTGAACTTGCTGTCCGAGAGGTACAATAATCCATTTATATTAGCCAAATATTATGTACAGAACCTACTTCAGGTTAAGGTCATTGTATTGGTATCCGCGTCACAATTATTATAATTTAACTTTAAAGTTTTACCTTAATCCGTCTATGTGATCGCTTAACTTTTCTTCTTTTCTTCTAACGCGTTTCGGATTGTTAATCCATCATCAGAGGTTAAAATAATTCGTCGGTTAAGACTTCGTTAAACATTAAAAGTTGCATAAAAGACATTTAAAAATTACACTAAAAGAACATTTAAAAATATAGTCCACAAACACAGCGACGTAGCGGATGTGAGTGCGCACTCAATACCGGTCAGCGACGTACTGCACAGTTTATTGGAGTTTTCATGTTATCTATTGATGTGTTGGGGCATGTATTCTATGGCTATGTTATAACATAACATCCACATCGCATTTAGAACAACCAACAATATCCGTAAAATGCTAAATAATGCCACACGTACATCAATTGAAAAAAGAACGGGTGTATACAAAATGATATGTGATGACTGCAACATGCATTACATTGGTCAGACTGGCAGGACCTTTTTCGAAAGATATAAAGAACACTTACCCACGAGCATTTCAAATATAAATAAATCAAACTACGCTAAACATCTCGTCACATTGAATCATAATTATACAAATTTTGAGACAAATTGCAAACCCTTACACATTTGCAGAAAGGGACGATATATGGATGCGGTAGAAGAGTTCGAAATTTACCGAGCCTTCAGAAATAATCCCAATAATATATTAAACGAACAATTGGCATTTAAATCGCATACACTATACGATAAGATTATAGATAACATAGTCATAGAATACATGCCCCAACACATCAATAGATAACATGAAAACTCCAATAAACTGTGCAGTACGTCGCTGACCGGTATTGAGTGCGCACTCACATCCGCTACGTCGCTGTGTTTGTGGACTATATTTTTAAATGTTCTTTTAGTGTAATTTTTAAATGTCTTTTATGCAACTTTTAATGTTTAACGAAGTCTTAACCGACGAATTATTTTAACCTCTGATGATGGATTAACAATCCGAAACGCGTTAGAAGAAAAGAAGAAAAGTTAAGCGATCACATAGACGGATTAAGGTAAAACTTTAAAGTTTAATTATTCAGGTTAAGTCCACAATAAAGGACTCAGTTCAAAGCTTGGCGGAGTTTACGAATACTATAACGTCTTCCGTTAATTCACTGGCGGCAATGAAGCTGTCCGTAAACCTATTTGAGTTTATTACCATACAGTTGCTCTCCACCAAACTTGACCCTATTACTTTAAAACGTTGGAAGGAGTCCATAGACCCTGACAACTTGCCCAGTTTTCAAGACTTTACGCATTTTTTGAATTTGCGCCGACAACTTTTAGAAAATACAATGCCAATTGAATCCGGACAGCAATTCAACAAACCTAGTGTAAAACCAAACAATAAATTTGAGAAATGTAGCTTAAGAAATACTGCTGGCAGCAGTACCTTTAAGAGTTATCACGCAGCGGCAAGGCATTATTCATGTGTGTGCTGTAAATCTGACCACCCGCTATACATGTGTAATAATTTTCGCATATTAAGTGCCGCTGAGCGGGGGCAATTGGTTGCAAATCACAAATGTTGTATTAACTGCCTTAGAGCAGGTCATTTGATAACAAATTGTAAAAGTAAACAGGTTTGTAAAATTTGTTCAAAGGGTCACCACACCTTGCTGCACGCTAATTACGTGCCGAAATCAGCAGCTGCCAGCAGTAACTATTGCTCATTCAAATTACAGTGTAAAAACAATGTACTTTTATCCACTGCGGTTGTATATGTCATTGATCAGGCTGGCAATAGGCATAAGGCTCGGGCACTTCTTGACGCCGGGTCCCAGATCAATTTTTGTACGAAATCATTTGCGAAAAGGTTGCACCTTAAACTAACCCGATCTAATATTCCAATTACAGGAATAAGTAACACAGCGTGTCGCGCTACTGACATTGTTTCTGTGCGTATTATGTCTCGCTATCAGAGACATAGTTTCGAGGCCAAATGTGCCGTCCTATCTAACTTAACTCATAATCTGCCTTCAATCTCGTTTGACATCAACCGGTTCCACATTCCAAATAAAATTTTTCTCGCCGACCCAGATTTTAATATATCTTCACAGATCGACATACTATTGGGGGCACAATTTTATCTGGATTTAATATTAGCTAATAAGTACACACGCGGACCCAACTTCCCTATCATTCAGGAGACAAAACTGGGTTACATTTTGGCCGGCAATCTGCCCAAACACTGCCACACCCAGGGTCCTGCTGTTTCGTTCTTGGCAAGGAACAATGACAGCCAAATCCTGCAATCTCTCGAGAGATTTTGGGAGGCAGAAACGATCCCCGGCAATACCCCTAATAGCGAGTCGGCTTGCGAAGAGCATTTTGTGCGCTCAACTCAGCGCAACCGCGAGGGTAGATTTATAGTGTCGCTCCCATTCAAATCTGATAAGCCCCACTTGGGGGAATCTTACACAAGTGCCGAATCAAGATTTTTAAGCTTGGAGCGTCGATTCAGGCGCGATCCCAAGCTCGCTCGCGACTACGCGGACCTTACCAAAGAATGTAAGGATCTTGGGCACATGACACTCATCGATCATGGCGCTATCAATTTAGTAGCGTCACACACTTACTACATATACTTATATGTATACTTATACATACTCATATACTTAATCTGGCTTTGTAAGCTTGGTTGGGATGAACCGATTTCCGGTCAATCACTTTCGGATTGGCATTCTTTGTGTAACAAATTAAGTCTGATTGGTAAA
This sequence comes from Magicicada septendecula, assembly GCA_034769895.1. Taxonomy (NCBI): domain Eukaryota; kingdom Metazoa; phylum Arthropoda; class Insecta; order Hemiptera; family Cicadidae; genus Magicicada; species Magicicada septendecula. The sequence goes on from CM068375.1 coordinate 352,584,054, forward strand.
ATAGTGGTCCCGCGATCTATTCGTTGCAACCGTGAGGCGGTTACAGTTCAGTTGCATGGTTTTTCGGATGCGTCCGAGAGAGGGTTCGGCTGTTGTGTGTATATTCGAGTCATTCATCAAGATGCTACTGCTTCCTGTCGTCTCTTGTGTTCAAAATCTCGCGTAGCTCCCCTACGCCAAGTGTCATTACCTCGCATCGAGCTCTGCGCTTGTTTGTTATTGTCGCGACTCGTATCTGAAATTATTCCTGCTCTTCATTCGTTTATTGATGATGTACATTTGTATTCCGATTCTATGGTGGCTCTTTACTGGATTCATGCGCAGTCTACGCGTTGGAAAACATACGTCGCTAATCGGGTTGCTGAAATTCAGCGTCGCACGCAAACTTATATCTGGCATCACATTGATTCGCGACGCAATCCTGCTGATATTATATCTAGGGGGTGTTTCCCGGACGTTTTGCGCGATTGCTCGCTTTGGTGGCACGGTCCTGGCTGTCTGTCTCAATCGTCAGATTCTAATCCTTTCCCATCTTTCGTACCGGCCACTCCATCATCTTCGGAAGTCACCGCGGAAGAGAAAACTACACATAACCGTTCGCTAATGTCTACCCTGGCTGTTGACTTATCGTTGGACTTTTCCTCGTTACACCGGCTGACACGTGTATACGCTTACTGTTTTCGTTTCATCAGAAATGTTAGACACTCATCTGCGGACAAACTTTCGGGCGATCTGACCCCTGCAGAAATTCATCAGTCTCTCAATTTCTTCATAAAACAATCTCAATCGATCCACTTCCCAGGCGAAATTAGTTGTCTTCGGAACGGATCTTCTGTTTCCATCAGAAGCAAGTTGGCTTCTCTCGACCCGTTTCTTGACGACTCTGGAGTGATACGCGTGGGCGGAAGATTGCAGCATTCCCAGTTACCTTACGATTCGAAACATCCTATCGTACTACCCCCTTCGGCGCATGTCACACGCCTTATCATCGAACGCGAACACATTCGCTTACTTCACGCTGGTGCTCAGCTCGTGCATCATTCTCTGCGTCAGCGTTGGTGGATTGTTAATGCCCGGCTAGTCATCCGTTCCATTATTCGTAAGTGTCTCAAGTGTATCCGGTTCAGCGCCACACAGCAGGTCCAGAGGCTTGGCATTTTGCCATCCCCTAGAGTCACTCCTTCAAGGCCGTTTCTATTTTGCGCGGTTGATTATGGTGGTCCCTTCATGATTCGTCATGGCGGGCAGAAGTCTAGAACTCTTACTAAGGCGTACGTGTCTCTGTTTGTTTGCTTAGCAACTAGGGCCATTCACCTGGAATTGGTGTCCGACCTTACTGCCAGCGCATTTATAGCTGCTTTACGTCGTTTTATGGCACGTCGGGGTATACCCAGTCAGCTGTACTCCGACAACGGCACGAACTTCCGGAAGGCCCGCACCATCTTACATGACATTTACAACTTTTGGCACAATAAGGATGCCATCACCTCGATTAAGTCATTCACATCCTCTCAGGGGATATCATGGTCATTTATTCCGCTCTCCTCACCTCATTTCGGTGGCCTTTGGGAGAGCGGCATCAAGAGTTTGAAATTTCATCTGCGGCGCGTGGTAGGCAAATCTATATTAAACTTCGAAGAGTTCACGACCGTTTTATCTCAGATAGAGGCATGTCTGAACTCTCGACCTTTATTTGCTATTTCCTCGGATGTTAACGACCCGGTGCCACTTACACCTGGCCATTTTTTGATTTGCGCGCCCCTAACTGCGATTCCTGACCCAGACCTTTCTCACGTTCCTGTTTCTCGTCTTGGTCGTTGGCAGCTGATTCAGAGGTTTGTCCGGGACATTTGGAAGGCGTGGTCTCGCGATTATTTGCACCAGCTGCAACAGCGTCACAAGTGGAGGTTTGCCAAAGATAATGTTTCCATTGGTGACTTAGCCTTGATCATTGAGGATAACTTGCCTCCATTAGCCTGGAAATTTGGCGTGATCATCGCCACATTTCCCGGCCCAGATAACTTGGTTCGCGTCGTGGACATTCGCACGCCTACGGGTGTTTTGCGGAGACCAATACATAAATTATATCTATTGCCAGCGCGAGACGAGATTTGACATTATGGTTATAGCGCAATGCGGCTTTATTCCGCCATTGGCTTATTATTTATTACGACCATTTGGTCAACATAATTGTGATAGATTGTCACAATATTTTTTTGTCAACTTTGCGTCATGGCACGCTTCTGATTATTACAGTTCTGGTGATATCTTAATATTTGTATTGTATGTTAATTTTTGTGGCATACTATGTCACACATTTTCATTGATGTTATGAGGTGTATTGCATGTCTTTGGGTGGTCTTATTTATGAAATGTTATTGCATAATATTCGCATGTTTTGCTGTTAAGTAACCATGCATTCATTTCTTTATATGGTTTCTGATAAATATATACTATTTTGGGAATGTCTTAAATTGTTAAATTGTTTCTGTAATTTCGGTATTCTATTGTTGTTTGACATTACAATTATTTATCTTGTAATTATTCAAGTTATTGTTGTTGTATTCACATAAATTGTGTCGATGTAAAAACTATTGTAAGCGCCTGCCGTCTGTAACTGTCTCGTCTAATTTATTCACATTGTACTTCATATTTTATTCATTTTTGTAGGTAAGCATGCATAATTCTTTATTTAAATTATGACATACATGTCATATCTGGGCTACATTCAGCATCTAGCTTGCCCACACATTGTTACATATTGTAAATTCCTGAAACTTCAGGAATATCATGTCTAGGTCGATACATGTCGCCCTCCTGAATATACAATAAAAACATGCAACTGTAACATGTTGAACAACAATTTGTTCATGTAATGAACTCTCTGTACAGGTCTACGGACCTTAGCTAGCATTAAGGTAACTCTATGACTTGCATATTATGTATTTTCCTTTCATGTTTTATAATGTTACATACTGTGCACACTTGTGTCAGTAATAGTGGTTAACCAGACTTATTGGTACATGAAACAGCTGTTTGCCAAACCTTGGCCTACAGTCGCCTATCTGCATGCTTATCTCTAAACTAGCGGCCGATTGCCGTTATCTAATCTCAACTCAAGGTTCAACTTAGCCTTGAAGCTGATTCTCGTTACTAAGAACTGCACTATTTTAAATTAAATTGTAAATGTATTCTAATTTATTAAAAATGTATTAAAAAATCTTTTTGATTTTTGACGGGCAGTTTATGGACGGTAGCGCGATGATTTTATTTTTCTAGGTTGGCTAATCTGATTTATATATCGCATCAACGTTCGCGTGATTGTACCTTGCCCAGTGCACATTCAGCTTTCTCGGCGTTCGGTTCGCCGAACTTTCTCTGTCAAGTTAGTGTCGACATTAAATGTAGGCTTTAGGCCTTATTATTTTCTATTATGGCCGACTAGGCCCTCTTCATGAGTAACTAAATTTATATTAATTCAATATGCAGCATTAGCCAGCCTACTTCAATTTTTACAGCTGTAATGTAATCAGTCAATATTAAAACTATTCGTATACAGTCCACTTCTTTTTATTTCTTAATGTAATTTTTAATTCATTCTACACATCATCTTCAATCACCATGGAAGACCAGCTAACAGAATATAATTCAAGAAACATAATTTTCGCCCACTTGGGCCCAACTAATAAATTCTTCCTGTCCACACTTGTGGAACATTACTTTTATTCATCAGTTTCGGTCCACTCGGACCGGGACCATCCAACTACTCTAGATGCAGAGTAAGTAAGTCCTCGGTGGGTGACAAGGAGGCAAACCACTACTCTAGATGCAGAGTAAGTAGGTCCTCGGTGGGTGACAAGGAGGCAAACCACTACTCTAGATGCAGAGTAAGTAGGTCCTCGGTGGGTGACAAGGAGGCAAAACACTACTCTAGATGCAGAGTAGTTTTTAGCGCCGTCAGCTAGTACGCCTCCGGTATCTAAATATTTGATTGTAAAAAGGAAACAAGTGAGACTTTACAAAAGTGAGCCCCTTTTGGATAGAGAAATCTAACTGCTTGTGCTGGATCGCCTGCCACGGGCATTAGAAAGAATGTTGGTGGTTTGTTAATCGTTACGCTAGCCGACCAGCAGGGGAACGATTACTTTTGTTAAAGAAGGTCGGAAAGATATAAATTAAAGTGAGTCGCCACGCCACTCAGAATACCACAAAGGCAGTTGTGGTGTGCCGTGACTTACTAAACTGCACTGAAGACGAGATCGCCACTGAACTACCGCCACAAGGTGCCATACTATGCCGGAGGTTAACGGTAATTAAATTTCACATTGACGGAGGTACAGGCACTTTCTTACGCCTCCCCACATCTTGTGCTTTAACAAGACAAATATAGAAAGAGATTGCTGTATTTAAAACGGCCGGTTCATGTTAATCCACCGTAGTAATAACGACTTTCTGTATACAGAGTTACATACAGCTAATTGTTCTTTTACCATTCGGACTAAATTAATTTCGTTCAGTCAAAGATTTACTCATTGGAAATTTCACCAATCCGGAATGGGTTTGACCCAATAATTGAAATTACCGAGGACTAATTATATTATAATTTAATTACTGTAAAGTAATTGTACATATTGCAGTCTGCATGACGGGCAAGCACGGAGTTGAGAGTAAAAAATACACTTATCTAACTTATATAGAAACATAGAAACTTCAAGAGTAAGAACATTATGATGTTCAAACCAAGAGTTTACAGCAAGTAGCACATAATATAATATAACTCGACAATTAGACAACTCTTGGATTGTCCGTTGCTTTTTAACCGTCAGCTGCTGTTAATCGTAGGAGTATTAAAAACGTCAGGTAGCTAATTCCGTCGTGCTGTAGAATGTTTGTGAAGAAATTTCAATCGAGCCCAGTGAGTTGTGTGCAAGGATCAAAAGCAGGAGAGAATGAGAGCTGCAGTTAAAAGGAAAGAGAAATTTAATGATAAAATCTTAGAGACAGCGGGTGGGAGTATTCAATTGAGAAGCAGATGGCAATAGATGAGGAAGAGAGGGAGGGAGAGGAGAAGGAGAAAATCAGACGCAAACATGTTTTAACCGATAAGAAGCGGTCTTAAAATCCCATGTTTAAAACGGGGGCTTATATATATTTTACAATTGCGACAGCGTTCGTGAGGAATAGAGAGTGTTATTAAGTTTCTTACCGCAGCGTTCGTGAGGAATACAGTGTTTTATTAAGTTTCTTACCGCGTATCGTATGTTCATTTTACTTACTTAAACTGTGCCGTGGCTAAGAAACTTAGTTACGGTCACAAAAGAAAATTGTTAAGTGAATTGCGACAATAGTAAAATATTATACTATAAAGTAGCATCTGCTCCGTTATCGCAGTATAGACGCGATATGTAGGGGGAAGTCCGCGTTGCATATGCAGTACTGCATCCACTGTAGAGACTCTCGCGCCATCTAGTGGGGACACTAGGTAACTTGATTTTCCGGTCTCGCTAAGTGGCGGCGTTGTGGTTGTTCAGCATGGAGTGAGCGTGTCGAACTCGTCTCTTCTTGTTCAGCCTTCAAGCCAACTACATGTGGTACATCTAATGAAAGAGATTTTAATTGTGTTTTTTTTTGTCATACCGGCGGTAGAATCTTCACGATGTGCGGCTAAGAACGAAATTACGCCCTAAGGTGTCCCCGGCTCGCTCAACCGTGACCCATGATCAAACAAGACGAAATATTAAGAAAATAAAGGAGCTCGTCGTAAGTACTTGGCTTGCTTCGACAAAGCAGAGGTATGTCTGTGATGAATTTTGCTGGAGTATGCTGTGTAAGTGATTTTTCATATTGTTATGATCAAATGAATAATTCTAGACAGTGGACAGTGTTATTTCCGTAAAATGGAATTTACTTAATTTCATGGTGTGCATATCTGTACTGCCTGATGCACTAGTCAAGTAGTGTCCGGACAGAAGCTAGCTTAACACAAAAAAAAGAGACTTTAAGTCTTAATTTTACTAGTACAATACTTAATATTCAGCAACCCAATTTATTAATAATATCAATTTATATCTGAACTATAATCCGTTTCAAATACAGTTGAATAAGTCTGGCATCTGGAACATTTTTTTTTACAGTGAGGACAACTCCTTACCAATATCATTAGCAGGCGATAGTTATACATTATACTCAAAATAAAAAAGGTAATTATAAATTTAAAAAAAAAAATTAAATGTGTTAAGCTACAGCTGGTAAATTGGCACTTAAAACATTAAGTGTGAAGGCACTTCTCAGCATTGCTAATATCAGTCATGCGGCGTTCCTTTGTTTTCTCGGAAGAAGCCTTTCAGTGATTATTATGATTTATTAGTGTTGTCCATGTAACTGTTTGTGTGTGTGAATTGTGAAGAATATGTAAGTCTTAAAAGTAAATTATGGAGTCATAGGTAGGGAGCGTATATGCATTGTCATGACAGGTACTGGACTATACATCACATGTGTTGCACTTATGTTGAATAACTGTATGTTTTTGGAATTTAAAATCAATGTTAATTTTGTTATATAAATGAATTTAGTGGAACTTAGTAACTTTTCTCAATTTAATATTTTTGAATTATATTAATTATACATGTATATAATGATTCCGAAACATGTATTTAAAGTTTTAAGGATAGTTTGGAACTTAAAATTACATTGGTATCATGTCTTGTAAAGCAACTAATTAAAAAAAAATCTGATGAACATTTTTTAATTTAAAGAAACTTTGTGACAATTTTCAGATACTTGAATGTAGCCATTTCAGTTTTAAGGCTTAACCTTGTGAAACATGTATAAATTTAAAGAGTTGTTAAGCAAGGGGTTAAATATTTCTTTGAAAATTCACAGGTACTGTCATGATTTTTTTTGGGGGGCTAAAGTTCACTTTCCTAGAGTTTGAGAAGGTTGTGTATTGTGGTGGGTTAAAGTCAGTCGGATGATTCTTGGTGAATCTGTAGTTATTTAATTTTACTTAAAGAAAAGGGCTCTAGTGTCATGGTTCTCCTCCTGGACTTTATATGTATACATATTTAAAATTTTTTTTTGAAAAAAAAAGAAAAAAGAGGTTTAAAATTTGTAAAGACGAGTAATTGTATTATAATTGTGTCATAACGGCTTGTGTAAACTATTCAATAGCTTATTGCATATGTCCGTTAAATAATGTTTTTTCAAATAATTTTTTAAATGATGGTCATGGCTGTGTCTAATGTTTTGAAATGACTTTTATAAATAGCAGTTTTTGAAAAAAGAGTAAAACCCTTAAGGTTTCATCTTTGTAAGAATTTTAAAAGGAAATAAGAGCCAATAAATGTTGATTGTTGAGTTTTGGAAATTGAGGTCACTGCATTAATTAATTAACCTAACGGTTCCCCAGCACGATGCTTTTCTTCCTCTAGGAGGCACCCGCCTATTTCTAAGCAGGTGTACCGGTCATCCAGGTAAGCAATAGAAATATAGATATTACAACGTCACCAAATCTCATTGATTTGGAGTTATATGTTAAGGGTTACTGTATTAATGTTTAAACAAATTTAAAACGTTGAAACTCAATTCTTATTATGTAGCGTGCATCGTAACGCATTGTACAGAGCCACACGGCAATGCCAGCTGCCGCTTACGTAAAAACACACACTATAAACCAATAGGGCCACGCCCAAACTTTCAATTGTTAATATTTCGGAAACCGGTAAATTCAGGAAAAATCTAAATTAGCCAAAATGTTTGCCGAAATATTAATAATAGGGTGTGCGAATTTTATTTAATATAATTAAACATTAAGGGAGATAATTGATTTTATGTTAATAACTTCCTTAGTAATTGAGCTACATAGAAGAGCTTTTAATATATCATTGTCATAAGAATTTACAACCAAATGTATACTTTAGAATTAGCATAACTTGGCTTGCAGCCAAGATAATCGAAATATAATTTGCGACCGGACGTCCGCACCGGCAATGAAAATCCGGTGTGTTAAGAATATTAAAAATAATATAAATTCTCAGACTGTGGGAATCAGTTTTATTCACACGGAATGGGGTGACCACAAAATTTGAGTAGAAGGGAGAGTGTGTCAGCCAATCAAATCATTCAAAGAAATTGGAACGAACGCGGAGTTTTTCGGCTGATAGAACACTCCACTGCCAGTACTCAAGAGGTACACACGTACATCTTCAATCGTTTCAGTAACACACATTTTGTGAAGATACATCTGAGAAGACTCGAGGTGTCAACACGCATTATTACGATCATCTTATTTAAACAGATCAACTGTAACGACTCGTAATAATAGCGACTCTTCAAGATACTCTTTCTTATCATCAAACAAGCGTATCGCGCAATCCATTAACTGTTGGCGTACGCACGCAAGAGGCAACTACACTACAAGAAACTACTTCAAGAGTACGACAGAAGAGGCCGTCTATATCCAGTGGTACGAGCAGAACAACTGAGAGCAGAGCGACATCCCGTGACGAGACACACACGCCGAAGTGGAACGTGAATCGAACGAGGAGCCTGACGCAGTTGTAGCAGCTAAAACTACAGACGTAAAACCATCACCAGTTGCAGAAGGAGCAGAGTGTTGCTGATTCCCGAACTCATCGCCAAAATCCAGGACGCTCAGTAGATCGTCGTCTCTAGCAGATTGGACCAGGACAGCGAGGGATTCCCGGAGCATCTCTACATCCTCTTCAGAACCAGGGAAGTCAAAATCAAATTATTCACATCTCAAAAGAACAATTTTTCCTTTTTTTAAATCATTGTAAAACAAATAATTCAGTTTCCATTAAATCAAAGACTCTAAATTAATAAATAATATTCAATTGTCATAATCTGTATAGCATGTATGAGCAACTAATAAGCCCTAGCTAAGTATTAGATATTAGATAAAAAGAAAAGCGCTATACAAATCTTATTAGAGCTTTAATTGATTGCTTATACTGCAGTATACAAGAGTCAAATCACTAGAAATAAAGCCACGTTGAATTAGATTCACGGCTAGTTTATTTCAGAATAATTACAAGAATTTTAGAGTATTTGAAATCATTTTAAAGTCATAATTGCAAATTAAATTAAATTAAATTCATTAATTAAATTATTTAAAATTAACTTCTTTGAAATCAAGTAAAATACAATTAATACCTACAATTTGAAATAATAAGCTCTTTTGCTGAAGAATACTAACCATTCAGAAAATATCATACTAAATTTTATTTACTGTTTTAGTTAGTAAGAATTATTGTAACTGTAAGTTTTTTTATTCTTATGTGTGTTTAGTATAATAAACCCCGATTTTTATTACCCCACACTGTATTTTTATTGCTGTACTACAGAGCCTGCCAAACGCACAAAACTCTTTACAATAATTATAACAAGATTAGTGTTTCGTTGTTGTACACTCGAGTTAACCGACTTGCGAATTCAAATCCAAAATCCACACGCCCATAGTCGGAAGAATCCGCAAGAACGGACAGCAGGTAGGTGCTCATTGAACACAGAAAACATTACATTGCAAAAACAACAACGCCATTCACGTTTACATATTGTTATAATATATATATATATATATATATAAAGTAAAAATTATGAAATTTGAATAGTTTAAAGCGTTGTCAAGTCTATTCGATTTTCTTGATACTCGATGGTGGGGGGGGATTCAATCGTTGGTAATGGAGGGGTGATGTCAATAATAGCGGCTCAAAACCTGAAGGTGGCTATGTTGTAAATTGTAGTCTGAACTGTGACTCCGGTAATACAGCGGCACTGCTTATCAAGGGTGTGTTATTTCAGTCAATGAGACCGAGTTTATTTGCTTACATGTAGATAATCGGTGTGTACTATAACTTACATTTCTAAACAATATAGGATATAGAACAAAGATATTCTTAATCGCCGTTGTAGGATTTTCGGACAATGTACGAATCAATACGGACAATGTGTATTTTCTTGAGGAATTCCGTATCATGTATCGTCTCTTTTGATTTACGCCTACTACGGTGTGTCGAAGGATAAAATACAATAAGAAACAACTTTATAGAAGCTAGATCATTGAAACATTTTGATACATCTGGTGACGGCAGCGGTATGCGAACATCTGCTCTCCGGTACCAGCAGCGCGTGACACCTGACGAACACACAGCGAGCCAATCAGGGATGACCAGCCGAGACGTGACACCTGACGTGTTCGGATCGAGCCAATCAGCGATTCCAGTCAGTGCATAAAAACAGCGCCGGTCACTTCACCGATTCGACTGCTTGCATTCGAAGATAACAGACGTCTATTTATCAGCGCAGAAGAGGACCGCCTCGACCTCTACACATATGCTATTAAGAGGCCACCAACAACAACTACTGCGGCGGCAGTAAAGGAAAAGAACAAGCCGAAGAACCAGCATTCTCCACATCGCCAGCAACACCATCAAGCTGCAGCGATGGAAGTTGACCAGCCGCCTTGACTGCAAGACCCAGACACTACACGCACGACTGGGACTTGCCGCACAGTGCAGGTAAGTCAAATAGGTAGCGCTGCCCAGCGGAATCCGAGGAGTCCGAGAGTAGGGATCACTAATAGATATGCGGATTCCGTCGCCACTGTGACGGTGTCGCAGTTTGGCACCCGGACACCCACTGGGCAAAGAAATGTGCTACTATTGCTAAACCAATACATGAGCTAATGGAAAATAAACGAAACCTCCAGTGGTCGAGAGAGTGTGACCAAGCATTTAGAACGTTTAAGATTGCATTATGTTCGCAGCCAATTCTCGCTTTTCCGGGTTCCGAAGGGAAGTACATCGTAGACACAGACGCAAGCAATACCGGTCTAGAAGCATTTTATCTAGTGCAAAATGGTGAAGAACGAGTAATAGCGTATTACAACAAGACACTTTCTAAACCGGAGAGAAATTATTGCGTCACAAGGAGAGAGTTGCTGGCAATCGTCCGACCGTTGGAGCACTTCCATAAATACCTCTATGAAAGAGAGTTTTCACCACGTATCGACCATGCCGCGCATGCATGGCTCTTAAGATTTAAAAATCCGGAAGGCCAGTTGGCAAGGCGGCTTGAACGTCTGCAAGAGTAAAACTTCAAGGTACAACATCGGCGGGGGCGCCTGCATGGTAATGCAGATGCCTTATCACGAAGACCGTGCCCGGAAGACTGCCGACATTGCCACAGTAAGGAAGAACAAAACTCAAGCGAACATGTTCAAGCCATCATTGTGAATTTCCTGGCTGACGGCTGGACAACACAAGACTGTCGACAAGAACAGATAACTGATGAATACGTTGGACCGATCTTGACAGCAAAAGAGGAAGGTCGCCGCCCGGATTGGCAAGATATCTACCATGGTTCGGAAGTGCTGAAGGGCTACTGGGCACAATGGGAATCTCTCACCTTAGAAAACGGATTGCTGAAAAGGGCTTGGGAAAGTGCAGATGGACGGCACGTGGTCATGCAGTTGATACATCCCCGAAGTAAAGTGCAGTCTGTTTTGAAGGAAATGCATGATGGAACACCTGGCGTTAACAAAACCCTTCACAAAATACGAAGGCGATTCTATTGGCTTCATCTTCGCAACGACGTACAGGAATGGGTTCGGACGTGTGAAATATGTGCTGCAAGCAAGGGCCTACAAACCAGAAGCAGAGAAAAAATGAGACAGTATAACGTTGGACTACCTTTCGAGAGGATTGCCATAGACATTACTGGACCATTCCCAGTTACTGACGATGGAAACCGGTACATCATGGTTGTAGGTGACTACTTTACTAAGTGGGTGGAAGCCTACGCAATTCCAATTCAGGAGGTTACCACTGTGGCAAAGCAGTTAGTTCACCACTTCTGTTGCCGTTATGGAGCCCCTATGGAAATCCATAAGGATAAAGGGAGAAATTTCGAATTAGGAGTGTTTAAAGAATTATGCCGTCTACTCGGAATTCGAAAGACCAGGACAACGCCTCTGCATCCTCATTCGGACGGGATGGTTGAGAGATTCAATAGGACACTTGAACAGCATCTTTCGAAGGGTGTTGACAAGAACCAAACAGACTGGACCAACGTATACCACTATTCCTCATGGCGTATAGATCATCAGTACACGACACAACCGGCAAGACTCCAGCGAAATTGGTGTTTGGGCGGGAGATTCGTCTTCCTGGGGACTTAATGTTCGGATAACCTGAGACTCAATCCCAAGAGCCGCAGAACTATACCTCGCAATTAGGAAACCAACTGCGAGAAATGAATCGCATGGTAAGAGGACGGCTGAAGATTGCCAGTGATAAAAAGAAAACTCGGTATGACATTCGCAGCAATAGTGTGGGTTTCCAAGAAGTGTAACCACTCTTTCTAGTTTTATGCTTTATAAAAAAAAACATTTTTTTTTTTTTGAAAGAGAGGCCACTAGTTATTTAAAACTAGGCCGAGGGCCTAGAGAAGCCAAAAATGAGCTGGGTCCAGTGGGACGGGACTTGCAATTAAACTCGATGGTTAAACAACAATAACAAATTTTATTAGCAATTTCAAGTCTTGGCATTCAATATAACCTTAATAGAATTAAAAAATTTCATTAAAACCTTCAACTCCACTCCCTGACATTATAACATTCTTAAAATATACACATGTAACATCATAGTTCATAATTCAATAATTTCTCATAAATACACATAAATACAACAGCAATCAATATACTTACATAAATACACATAGAACACACACATATATATTGCAATGAATCACAGGATCCTGATAAGCAGGGCAAGCTCATATAATACACAGACTATGAACATTCATGTTTAAATTGGTAGTTTGTTAGATTTGGTTGTGATATCAGTTGTATTTAGTAAGGATAAGGATTTAAGTTTAGTAAAACTGTGTATTATTTATTTATTGTTTATTCATGTACTGTGTTTGTAGAAATGTGCGCGCGTGCGCGAGTGATAAACGTTTCCCCGGCTGTGCGTGAATAAATTATCGTTGTGTTGTGACACTGAACTGAACATAGACAAATGTATTCGCTACAATCCCTGTATATTTCTGGCTATTATTTGAAGTTCATTTATGATCTTATTAAAGTATGCAGTTATGCACGAGATAAGGGTAGTCTGTGATTACCAGCTATGCATGCTCTTACAAAGTTAATGCACTTTACAGCATGAAAAGTTGCTTTTCATGGTATATGTAACCATGTGACTTCCTTCCACCAATTAAATACTGGAAGGTAGTCGGAAATTTTCTTAAGCCTGTTGTTACACAGGCAGTTCTTCTCAGCCAGCTATCGCGATCGGGACGTGCAATTCTTGTACCAGATTCTGCCGCTTGCAAGAATTTGTAAAGACTATTCGACGATAGTAACGCGTGTGAAGACTCAGAACTGTTCGTGTTTTACATCTACACACAATATTATTATTACAGCATTGCGTGCATAATTACGGCAGTTCTTCTCTGGCAGCTATCACGATCGGGTCGCGCAGTTCTTGTTCAAGAATTTTCCGCTTGCAAGAATCTGTAAAGACTATTCGGCGATAGTAACGCGTGCGAAGACTGAGAACAGTTGAATATTACCTCTTTACACACGGCATTATTACTTAAGCATTTCGTGTGTAATAAGTGAATGTGAACTGTGTCACTGTGTGAGATTTTCTGCAGTGCCAGTAAAATTTAATAATTACGTAATAGTAAATTTTATCATCAAGACGTTCCGCGTTAGTGGAAGATTTCCGCATAGGGAGGTCTGCTGATCACGGTAGACCCTGTGATTCGCGTGAACACTTGAAGAGTCCGGAGTGGTATAAGTTTAATATACCGTTGTTATATAAAACTCACTGTTACCTGAGATACTTGTAAGTTATAAACTCTATATGAAACTTAACGAATAGTAGATCCATAGAACCGTTGTGGTGTGCGAAGCGTCAGAGTTATCGTGGGAACTACAGGACACCAGCCCAGCTGAAAGCGTTTCCAGGGTGAACCGTCTATCATCTATAAGCCACGCCTGACGACTCAACAACGCAGCAAAGTCCCCCCCCTTTTTCCTTCAGCAACATCATCGTGAGAATCATCACTTAAGTAAAGTATCACATCACGTGTATGAACAGTATTTAACATTTTAAAAGACTCTATATCAAACACTACCATTATTATACTTATCAAATATACCATATAAAAAATTACATATGTCTTGTGCAATAAATAATCTTAAACCCTCCAATATAGACTTTTGATTTGAGATACACATACTACCATATCCTATGCGCCAATAGTTTAAATTGTGTTAATTTGTGTTGTCGCATAGTGATATTTGGCGCTTAGCAACTTGGGGCACGTAAAATAGCGGTAATTTTACGCTGTTCTATATTTGTGTAAGAGTATAAAATTTGTTGGTAACATCCGACGTATAATTATAATTAATGTAATATTTGTATGTGTATGGTTCATATGAAAATCTGAGGATATAATTTATCAATTGTGCATATTCTCTTGTGTGTCATATATGAACAAATTTATCAGTATATTGGAGGTAGATTATTAGTTGTTTTGTGTGTTAGATAAGGTTTATTTACATTATGATATATTGAACTGCTTTCTGTGTGCGTATAAACTGGTTACACTACGTTAATAATCTTGTAGTAATAATAATTTTCTTAGCGTATAAATCAGTAAATTTAAATTTATTAAATTTTTAAATTGAATTTTGATCACTAAGGCGGAGTCAAAAGGGATAGAGAATGCTTTAGCGGCCATATTAGCGAAGATGGAAACCATGTCCGAAGAAATTAAAGCCAATAAAGCCGGTATACAGCAAGTCTCAGACGAAAATAAAGCCAGTCAAGCCGGTATACAGAAAATTTCAGACGAAAATAAAGCCTGGCGTGAGAAGATGAAAGCCGAGGAAGAAGAACGTGACGCCAGTATGCAGAAATTTTGGGAAGAAATGGAACCCGATAGGGAGGAGATGATAGCGAATCTACGGGAAATTTCAGCTGATACTGAAGTAGAATCAACTGTTGAGAATATTGTACCTTGTGTTAAGTTTGGAGTACCAAATGTTCTTGTTGAACATACTCTCAACGAAAGTAATATGGAAGTTAACCAAGATGAAGGATTAACGGAGAACAGTAGCGTAGTAGATGAGATTGAAAGTGATTATACTGAAACAACCCACTTAGGGCCTAGTAGTTCATCTCTCGGTAAGGTCGAGTATCTACAGTCTGCATCAAATGGTAGTGAAGATAAAGGAAGTAAAATTAGTAGTAACAACACTATTAGTCCTGAACATACTTCAGGTAAGTGCAGTGATGAGGTGATAGTTTATAATGTAACAGATGTAGCATGCGAAAGCCGTGAACGGATCATAGAATCTGAAGCTATTATGGATTCGGACAGTTTATGCATAGCGCATACAAATCCCGAACCAGTAGTAGAGCCTGGAACTGGTATTGATACAAACTGTGCAGGTATTTATAACACAGTTCATACTGGTGAGGTTAGGAATGAATCTATATCAGATACTGAGGTGTTTATGGAGGACGGAGAGGTGAATGATACTGATGATAATAAGGTGGCAACAATTATGGTAAATAATAATGAACCACCGCGTAATCAGTTTCAAGTTCAACCACCACAAAATCAGCCACAATCACAACAACATAAAAATACAACTCAGCAATTCGATACCAACTTATTAGCAACTGAAAATGATTCAGTTAAAAAGCGGTTCAATCGATCGAATGTGAGTAATGTTAGTTGTAAGAATAAAATTGTTGTGTCTGGCCTATATCCTGCAGAAATTAGGGATAGTTTAGTGTGTAGTAATGATAATAGTAATAAACATGAGGGAAATATTAGTATTGAAAATGGCACCGACCTTATTGTTGAAGCAAAAATCAGTGGTTATGTTGACGAGATATTGTTCGACAGCGGCGCAGAAATATCGCTGATGGACGAGCGGTTACTAAAGAGGCATAAAACCACTTTATACAAATTCCAGTTCTGCCGGTAAGTCACACAAGGATAAAATCAGCAACGTGTGAGTCGCAGATAGTTGAAAAACAGGCACTTATAACAAGATACGTACAGGGAACGGAAATAGAGGTGACTGTACTTGGAGTTAGAAAACTCGGACATGATATTATTTTGGAAGTCGATAAATTGAATAGACTGCACGTTACAATTGAATTTCCGAACGAAACATTGCAAGGTAAAGTTGATAGTGGACCGCACATTATCAGACTGGGACGCTCGAAAGATAAGATAACGAATAACTCGCTGACCCCCAAGGTTCAGTTAATGGGTTGCGAGATAAAGCAAATACGGCGTATATTAGATAAATTCAAATTTATATTTCCAAGTAAACGTGTGCGTTTCAAAACTGAGAGAAATTTATACAAAAAACTCAGAAATAAATATCAGGATATAGGGTGTAATGAATGCGTAGCTATTTAATTATGTCAGTTCGGGTATAAATGTTATATGCAAGATGACTCTGTGAATGAGCGATAATCTATTAGATAAGGAATGCAATCTTTTGTACCTTGTAACCCTGCGTAATTTGCTATCTGCTTGTCAAGAACATGTGTATTTGTTTTGGTTTAAAGGTTACCACGTGTCTTTGGTTTGTTGTTTCTGTCAAGTTGACAGTTATGAAATGTTAGTATTGCTATGAGGATGTTTATTTGATTTTATGTTTGAGGGTGTTAGTATTATTATTCTTAGGATTAGGAAATTGTTTTGGTTATATCAAGGAAGAAAAAAAAAATATTTTATTTTTTGTTAGTCAACTATAAAAAAAAAAAAAATTTTATGCGGGAAGGGGTTAATCCTGCAATGAATCACAGGATCCTGATAAGCAGGGCAAGCTCATATAATACACAGACTACGAACATTCATGTTTAAATTGGTAGTTTGTTAGATTTGGTTGTGATATCAGTTGTATTTAGTAAGGATAAGGATTTAAGTTTAGTAAAACTGTGTATTATTTATTTATTGTTTATTCATGTACTGTGTTTGTGGAAATGTGCGCGCTTGCGCGAGTGATAAACGTTTCCCCGGCTGTGCGTGAATAAATTATCGTTGTGTTGTGACACTGAACTGAACATAGACAAATGTATTCGCTACAATCCCTGTATATTTCTGGCTATTATTTGAAGTTCATTTATGATCTTATTAAAGTATGCAGTTATGCACGAGATAAGGGTAGTCTGTGATTACCAGCTATGCATGCTCTTACAAAGTTAATGCACTTTACAGCATGAAAAGTTGCTTTTCATGGTATATGTAACCATGTGACTTCCTTCCACCAATTAAATACTGGAAGGTAGTCGGAAATTTTCTTAAGCCTGTTGTTACACAGGCAGTTCTTCTCAGCCAGCTATCGCGATCGGGACGTGCAATTCTTGTACCAGATTCTGCCGCTTGCAAGAATTTGTAAAGACTATTCGACGATAGTAACGCGTGTGAAGACTCAGAACTGTTCGTGTTTTACATCTACACACAATATTATTATTACAGCATTGCGTGCATAATTACGGCAGTTCTTCTCTGGCAGCTATCACGATCGGGTCGCGCAGTTCTTGTTCAAGAATTTTCCGCTTGCAAGAATCTGTAAAGACTATTCGGCGATAGTAACGCGTGCGAAGACTCAGAACAGTTGAATATTACCTCTTTACACACGGCATTATTACATAAGCATTTCGTGTGTAATAAGTGAATGTGAACTGTGTCACTGTGTGAGATTTTCTGCAGTGCCAGTAAAATTTAATAATTACGTAATAGTAAATTTTATCATCAAGACGTTCCGCGTTAGTGGAAGATTTCCGCATAGGGAGGTCTGCTGATCACGGTAGACCCTGTGATTCGCGTGAACACTTGAAGAGTCCGGAGTGGTATAAGTTTAATATACCGTTGTTATATAAAACTCACTGTTACCTGAGATACTTGTAAGTTATAAACTCTATATGAAACTTAACGAATAGTAGATCCATAGAACCGTTGTGGTGTGCGAAGCGTCAGAGTTATCGTGGGAACTACAGGACACCAGCCCAGCTGAAAGCGTTTCCAGGGTGAACCGTCTATCATCTATAAGCCACGCCTGACGACTCAACAACGCAGCAAAGTCCCCCCCCCCATTTTTCCTTCAGCAACATCATCGTGGGAATCATCACTTATGTAAAGTATCACATCACGTGTATGAACAGTATTTAACATTTTAAAAGACTCTATATCAAACACTACCATTATTATACTTATCAAATATACCATATAAAAAATTACATATGTCTTGTGCAATAAATAATCTTAAACCCTCCAATATAGACTTTTGATTTAAGATACACATACTACCATATCCTATGCGCCAATAGTTTAGTAATTTGTGTTGTCGCAATATACATATATATATATATATATACGACACACACATGTTCACCTGGCCGACAGCCTATATACATATATATTTTTTACCATACCTCAGGAGTTTTGGAGTTTTCTAACTCCAAGTACAGTCACCTCTATGCCTGGTCAATTCTTGACATTTATTATTATTCCCTTCTTGCTCTACTAACATACATTATTTCATAATCTATACTATATGATATAACAGGTTTATTTACATAAATTTTTATCATTTTTCCTACCCAGTACATGTAGGCTTTTGTCTCATCAGTTACTTACTATTTACATTATTACTTAGTTCCTAAACATCAATAGTTAATTATAATTGTTTTATTTATTATTCTATTTGTTGTTCCTACTTTTTATCATGAAACTATTTATCTTGCTTTCTTCTTTATTTCTTTCTCTTGCTTTAACATAGACATATGGTGCATAACATATCTTATATCATTACACTTTATACACAATTACAACTGTTATTATTTACTCATTTTATACTAATCATTCTCTGAAAGGTTTTAGTGACTTGATTCACACTCAGATATAATTATATTCTGACTTTGTAATTATTTTACATCAAATTTTATGTAGTTTATAAATTTTCCTGATTGTTAAACCATTTAAGTTCTGCTGTATAGGCTTTCACCTATTTTTTACAACATTACATATGCAGTTTATTAGAGCTATTTATTATTAAGTTCCATATAATCATATTTGGTAATTTGGTCTTCTTATTTTATTTCATATTCATCTTAAATTTTTTATTTAACACATTTCTTACATTATACAGGTTCCTTGCTTAATAATTATTCTGTTCTTCATTCCACTAATATCATTATACCTAACAATTCTGACCACCCACTACAACATAAAATGGCAGCATTCTATTCACTATTCTATTCTAATCGGGGAATGTACAAAATACCCCGAAACATACAAGAAACAGATAAAGAAAGAAATATAATATACCAAATTGCTTGTGAAAATGGATATAATGAAAACACTGTAAACAAAATAGAAAATATAATCAAATATTAAACAAAAACTGAATAATTAAGAATTAATCAAAATGAACAAAACAAAAATAATAACAACAATAAAAAATGGGCCACATTCACATACATAAATAATAAAATGATAAAGCTAACAAAACTGTTTAAGAACACAGACATTAAAATAGCATACAAAACTAACAAAAATTATCTACAAAAACTAAATAACCCACACAACAAAGATAATACAACAACCAATGGTATATACAAAATTGAATGCCAAGATTACAATAAATGTTACTTAGGACAAACAAAAACAACTGAAGAAACGTTATTTTGAACACATAAACGCATATAAAAAAAAAAACAGAAATATGCAAATCTAATTTGGCCACACATGCAATAAACACTGGACATGAATTCCCAAACATAACCAACATGACACTAATAAAACATATACCACACAAAGGGACCATAATGAAAATTTAGGAAAATTTACAAATATACAAACATAAAACACAAAACAAACTAATACCTGAACAAATACAAATCAATACAAAAGATGACACAATTTTCAAAGCACTCAACCTCGAAGACACACAAAATTCTAGTACATACACCACAAACACACAATAATGCCAATTTAAAGTACCAGAAGCCAACAGGAAGGTAGAATAACAACCAGTCAACACACATGTACTTCACCAGACACAAAATCCGGAAGGCTGAGGATGGGTACACAATGGTACCCGAAACATGTTCCTAATAAGGAAAGAAATATCTTAAGGTAAATTCATTTTAAAAATTAAATATTGTATATACCGATTGCCACCAATTTTTCCACAGGTAACCTTTGACACAAGGCGAAAAATAATGTCTAACTTGAAATTTGGTATTTTGCCCCGTTCGCACGATTTAGGCCCTTTTAATTATGCCTTTTTCTTGACGGGTATAAAGATGTCAAAACACCATGGAGACCAGAATTAATTACCATAGTAACAATTAAATAAACAAATGATATTTAGCGGCATCGGAACTGTAACTTTATCCGTTTCTGGAGATTTAATATTTTTAATATGCTATTGTATCGATATATTTTGTAATTTTTGTATACAGATACGTCTATATATTTTGTAATTGTCTTAAACAATTATAAAATTTATGTTTATACGTATTTGTGATGATGGAATGAAT
Source organism: Magicicada septendecula (assembly GCA_034769895.1). NCBI lineage: Eukaryota > Metazoa > Arthropoda > Insecta > Hemiptera > Cicadidae > Magicicada > Magicicada septendecula. Next base: position 352,604,663 of record CM068375.1, read on the forward strand.
AAGTAATGAAATATATTAAATACTACTACTCAAGATGTCAGCAACGCCATGGAGATCAGAATTAATTACCATAGTAACAAATAAATAAACAAAAGCTATTTAGCGGAATTGGAACTGTACATTTATCCATTCCTGCAGTACATTTTCGATGTTTTATATAAAATGCGTTTGTATCGGTATATTACGATGTGGAAAAAAAGAAGCGTACTAATTGTAAATTGTCCTATTACTTAATGCAAAGCGAAAATACGTGTTGTTTTCATTTGTGAGTTTAGGTGACAACGGTTTTTAGTTTTTCGTTTACTGCTGAAATAAATAAAAGCCGTGGTTGAGGAAAACATAACTTTTAACCTGTTATACAATGCTTCTAACACAGTAACAATTAAAATAAAGAGTTTAGCGTTTTTGATTTAACTGGTACTTATAAATATCTCCAAACGAGTACTTTCAAATTTCCAAAGGCTGTTGCACCAACATAATAATTTAGTACAAGTTAAAATAGTACAAGAGTAGAGGGAAAGTGAGCGAACTGAAACACTTCCGGGTTCCAGTTCATGACGTCATAGAGGCCCTGGCAGCTGGTGTCCGACCTGTCCATGTGACGTCACTGTTGTGTAACATTGTTGTGTAACTATTTAGTATTCCAAAAAACTAAATATCTTTTTAGTATTTTAGATAATAACAGAGGTAACAACGCTTATAAAGCGCACATCCAGTGGAATTATGCCTTAACCAATTACATTTTTTTCCTCAAAATAATTTTTTAAAACAATTGTTCTTCAGAGTGTAAATTCTCTCCACTCACAAGCACTCAGAATGTTACAGTGGTCACCATATGGTGGTGAACGACATACATCTCCCTCGCATTCGCACAAACACATAACATCGAAACAAGGTTTCTGTAACTATGAGAGAAATCTTTTAAAAATTTAATTACACATAAAATTTAATTAACACTTTAATGATTGTTTACCTCAACTTTTTATGTTATAAACCACATATGTTTTTTAATAATTAAAAACAGAATATAATTTCCTACAATTAATAATACTTGATCAAATACAAAAGGGTGTAGACACATCAAATGATAGTTAGTGTGGTATTAAAAAAAACATGTATTCTGAATTAAAGTCATTTTGATATCTTAGATAACAACAGACGCGACAACGGTTACGAAGCGGACATCCGCTAGAGTCATGCCTTGACCACTCATATTGTTTTACCAGCGAGGTATACGCTGTACCAGTAAAATTATACATCATATAGTACATCTGATTAACCAGCTTTGTTTTAGCAGTTAGCAAATCTTTTATTTGAAGATATTCAATATTATGGTTGCTACAATAACTAATTGGTGTTTTGAAGAGTTTGAAAAACTCATTACAAATAAATACTTTAATTAGTAAATATTCTTTTCGTTTCCTATTGATATCCATCTACTCAGTGTCTTACGATTATTTCTAAAATTATAATATAACTTAATCATGTCGCGTTGACAATATAATCTATTATTACAATTTATTTCTCTGTTTAAAAGTTGTTCTACAATATTAGATCCAAGCAACACCTTGTTCTTTCTCTGAAAATGAACAGTTAACATTAAAAAACGACAAAAAAAATAGAGAAGTCTACTTCAACATTTAAAAACATTTTACTATTAATGTTATTATTACTATTATTACTATAATAGATCAATCCTGTTCTCGTTTATTTGGTCAGGAAAAAAGAGAAAAAAATTAATACATAACCACTTCTGTATAAGTAAATATTAGTGGTACTGAAATATCATACGCACATAATCAATATCCAACTGCACGCTCACTTTCTCGTTCGCCAGCGGAGTGTGTGAGGTTACGCATAGTGACAGCACACAAGGTTTGACAGCTTTCAATTGGTCCTCTGTAAATACGTCACACCATCTTTTAGGTAGGTATAAATAGAACAGTTTGTCGTCCGGCTGAGGACAGGCTCCGGTATCTTCCAAATCTACGACAACTGACTCCCCGAATTTCGTTTTCACAAATTTCAGGTGAATTATATGATACTTTACTCCTAAAGAAAGACTTGACAAGTCTCTTTTTGGTAAACAATTTTCAACTGTCTTCGCGTTCGCAACGATTCCTTCCATGGCGAGTACTGATGACTGCACAGGGAAACTGTCGTATTTATTCCGTTCCCCCCGACTACGTTCCTTCCTTCTAAAGCGTCATCTCCTTCGGTCACGACCGGACGACGACACGGACGGCGGTTGCAACCTAGCTTCCTACCCCGCACCACCACTCCACACCTCCACCCCGCACCGCATCAAGTCCGTCGGTCACGGTCACCGGCGACAACCTAGCTTCCTACACCGCACCTCCACCCCGCGTCGCCTCGGGCCACCATCTGCTTTCGGTCACGACCGGACGATGACATCCTAGCCCGCACCCCCCACCACGCACCACTACTCCGCACCGCAACGGTTATGGCTACCCCGCACCACCAAACAACACGGCTACAACTTTTTCCTACCCCACACCCCGCGTCGTCTCGGTCACGACCGGACGATGACACCCTACCCCGCACCCACACACCGCACCATCACTCCGCACCACCACCCCGCACCTCGCCTACCTGTCGCTTCGCAACGACCGGGTTTACCCCACCACGCAACGCGCGTCGCCGGTCACGACGACCTACCCCACCCCGCACCCCTTACAGCTGCTCCTCGCGAGGCCGATCGACGAGCGGGCGCGGCGACAGCGTCACCGGTCACCGAATTGTCTATATTGGGAACCAACGACGCGAAGGCGGCCTCAGTCCTTTCACAATGGCCGGCAGCAGCAGCAGCAGCAGCGAACACCGTGCTATCAATGGTAATGTAATTACAAGAAATATTTTTTTAACAATAGGTAATAATTATAAAACAATTATTATTATATAAATAATAATAATTTGTTAATTGCTTTAAAACTTAAATAATGTTAAGTGACTTTTGAACAAGAATGAATATAATGGTGTGTCAACTTTATTTTATTAGAAAAATTTAATTTTTATTATCTTCTGTAAGATTTAAACAATTGGGCATCCGTGGTTTCAATAATAAATGATGTCTTTATTCGCGCTGTTACTGTCAGTAAGCGCAAACAGAAGCACGAGAGAAGCCTTCATGTTGTCACAGTCAGTGAAGCAGACAGTACTCCTTACAGTACTATTTATACTATCGACAGTACTCCATCTTATCTAAATAATCGTCACGACATCATGTTTTGTAACAATAATATGCTAAAATTTCCTTGTAATATCAATCAAGTCAGGGTTTGCGACCACACAACCTGAACCTTGACATTCTATAAAAAGAAATACCGAGATTACAATTTTCGCGAACAAGGAAAACAGTTATCAAAGAAAATTAACAGCCAATACTCTGAGAGAATAATATAAGAGACTCGAAAACACGTTTGGTAGTTTTGTGCAATGTTGCAATGTTTATTAACCAATTCTGACAGTTGCTTTCGACCGTAAAGGTGTTCTCAATCGACTATGTAATTTGCGCACTTTACTGATGGTCATAATACCCCAGTTTGTGGACTTGGCAACTAGGGGCAGCGCGCACCGGGTACCTTCCATCTGAAATTCTCTCACTCTCTTCCGTTGCAGAATCAGCGCAATAATTTTATTAATGTACAAGTATAACATCATATTTGTGTTTGTCAGTTCATTGTTCTTTTAATAATATTCCCTTACAGTTCAAACACTCACTACTCACTGGTGGTATATATCAAAAAAAAGTTAACATACTGGTTAGATACAGTTAGAATGTGTTCATAATAAACCATTGATGATAATACGAGAATTTATTAAATAAGTAGAGATGCGTGTGGGACCTGTACTTTAGTTTTATCCAACTCAGTAATTTAGACTTAACACAGATAACAAACATGTGTATATACTCGTGTGTCGCGTTAACGGTAACTTCAAAGAACAGAAACGTTACAGAGTCCTTTCTAATTAAGTCTTTAAGTTGGCGCTTTGGCAAGTTGTTCTTATTACAACGCACAGTTTACCGTAAGAGCATGTTATTCACTACAACAGTACCTGTATGTTGTATATCGACAAAGCTCCCACGACGTCATATGTAACCTATTAACCTTTTTCCATACGTTTGCACTACACTACTTTAGATAGCGTTACCCTCTGATAAACTTTCTCGTTTATTGATTGTCTCTCTCCCAGCTGAACTTTTAACCTTTTTTCTGTAACAACATTGTTCAAAATAATTTCACCGTTAATTTCCTTAATTATTATCGTTTCCCATTGAGGAATATAGTATTGATTATTAATTATTGGCATTGTGGAAAATGTAATATGTAAATTATTTGTTTTAATTTGTTTTAGGTTCGGTGACTTAAGTTAAAGGTGCATTGCTCGACGGCCTGCATTGTGTTAAATCATATGATTGCTACTGACTGGAATAATATAATTTTATCGCACTAACTTTAAAAATACATCACATATTTTCTGTAATAAATGAACCCAATCATTTATTAATAGTATACCTAAAAGACAAAAATCATCATTATAATTTATAATCCGTACGAACATACATACGTACACATAATATATATAAATATTATTATCTCTACTGAAATCAGAGACCATGGTTCGTCTTAAAGCGGATACAATACAAAACGTTACCCAAAAAATAAGAATAAAATAAAATAAAATAAGATAATAATGGTAAAAAAGATAAAGTCGGTAAAATTTAAGTTTTGAAGAAAACTGACAAACAAATGATGAAATAAGAAACAAATAGGCCCACAACAAAGATTAATAAAATAATATCAATAATGTGAATGTTACTGTGTTCCTTATAACGGGTGAATGTGTTTCTTTTGAAGGAGATACAAAACATTACCAACAGATCATTACAATAAGAATAAAAATAAGATCAGAAAACGTTAAAACTTTGAAATAACTTTTTATAAATATATTGCTTTCTCGGACATGTGACAAGCGAAATAGGATTTTGTTACAAAATATTAGAAAAATGGAATATTTTATTTGTCGAGACGAGATTCATTACCACACGTTGGCCAAGAAATTATGGTTTAGAAGGAAATTTTTTTCTACCGAGAAATGGCATTTTTGGTAAATACTGTCATGTAGTTACAGTAAAACATTTATTGAAGTGATGCTACTATAAGTACAAGCAGAAGTTACAAAATAGAGAATATCAATCAAGACGAGTGTGACTTGTATTGTGTTTCCGTTGCAGGTATCTCTGGATATGTTGGCGTTGGATTTGGACAATACTAGTTCTGAAAACTCCTTTAAATTTTTCTAAATACCATTTCAATAAACACACTCGCTTCCCAGTGTAAGGCAGGAAAGAAGTCTCAACTCTCCATCCACTGGATAAGTCAACGAGAGGGCTGAACTCCTTTTCCCGCAAGGAGACTGACGCTCTTCGTCGCTATGGTACGTAAAACATAAACTGTTGATACAAGACAACGTTGTCTAGCTGGGGCCTTGTGGAGACGTCGTTTAGGTTACCCGGAGAAGCGGACTGGGGAGGCCAACCCTCAAACTCAAGTCAGGTACAGGTTGACAACAGACTGAGGAATCTTTATGTATACACGCGCGAGCGCGTGTGTGTGTGACAAGACGATTATATGCTGTTTTTGGGTAAACAAGAAGAAAATGTGACAAACTAAACGGGTACCAACAAAGTTGCTAAGGTTGCTAATTTTGCAGGTTGAAAACTAGTCGTTCAGTTTGTACTAACGGAACCAAACCATCGTTTTAGTTTTAAATTTAACAGTAAATTTCCAGGCGGTTAACTCAAATAGAATAGTTATCAAATATCAATAGTTTCCAGCTGTTAAAAAGACAGAATAATCAGTCATTAGTCATTGATAATTTCTAAGCATTATAAACAGAGTGAGACTTAGTATTGTAACAAACAAGAAAACAACTTAGCAAAATAAATTAGATGCTTATCAAACAAGAATCTAATAGTCATAACTTTTGGCTTAACGACAGACAAAAGCACATTTATTAAATTCGTACTGTGTTTATTAGACGAAAGCACATTTATTAAATTCGTACTGTGTTTATTAGACGGAAGCACATTTATTAAATTAGTACTATGTTTATTAGAGAAAGCACATTTATTAAATTCGTACTGTGTTTATTAGAGAAAGCACGTTTATTAAATTAGTACTATGTTTATTAGAGAAAGCACATTTATTAAATTCGTATTGTGTTTATTAGAGAAAGCACGTTTATTAAATTAGTACTATGTTTATTAGACGAAAGCACATTTATTAAATTCGTACTGTGTTTATTAGAGAAAGCACGTTTATTAAATTAGTACTATGTTTATTAGAGAAAGCAGATTTTTTAAATTCGTATTGTGTTTATTAGACGGAAGCACATTTATTAAATTAGTACTATGTTTACTAGACTAAAGCACATTTATTAAATTTGTACTGTGTTTATTAGACGAAAGCACATTTATTAAATTCGTATTGTGTTTATTAGAGAAAGCATGTTTATTAAATTAGTACTATGTTTATTAGAGAAAGCACATTTATTAAATTCGTACTGTGTTTATTAGACGAAAGCACATTTATTAAATTCGTACTGTGTTTATTAGACGAAGCACATTTATTAAATTCGTAGTGTGTTTATTAGACGAAAGCACATTTATTAAATTAGTACTATGTTTACTAGACGAAAACACATTTATTAAATTCGTTCTGTGTTTATTAGACGAAAGCACATTTATTAAATTCATACTGTGTTTATTAGACGAAAGCACAATTATTAAATTCGTACTGTGCCACTTTCTTTATAATCAATAATAGTTAATTTATTGTTAACAGTTGTTATTGTTTCAGCGAAGTATACTGTTCTCAAGGCAGCATGTATTTTACGTACATTGTACGGAAAGGCAACGGATTAGGCTGCTAGATGTAGTGCCCACTCAGTAGCTTTTCTCTCCTTGGTTCAACTGCTCTCTCTACAGTCTTGTTCCCTTTTCGAAACCTCTCCTACATTATCTTCCACTATAGTAGAGAATAGTAGAGTATATACTATTGTAGAGAAGTGTACTTCCGCTAGGCACCCTCTTTCGCTACAAATTTTGCCTACGAAATTTGGATAACTTTCCACTGTATCCAGACGTAGGGCAGCAGATACCACATTCTGCACAATGCATTCTAACATGCATAAACGACTGCTTTACTCAGATGTTGTACACGGAATTCTGTTTTTTCGTTCGTAACATTTTTTGCTGTTCGACAGCTTCCTAAAATTTCGTGTTGGTCCATCCTCTTCCTTAGTACCAAACAAATAATATTTCAGTCCCTGTTTTTGACACAATATCTTTGAACTGTTAATTAATAATGAGAAAAAAATTAACTTTACTTGCCAAGACTGGGTTAAGGTCGAATATTTTTTAAATGGCTGCTGACTGACTGTTGTAAACGTAATGTAATTTTTTCCATCTGTTCCTTAGGCCTTCTCTGCCGGCACCGTAATTGCTAAGACAACGATCCGGGCTGCAAGGCCGTGGTCTTCGGTTTCCTTCTGCAATACTAAAGATGTTGCTCGTACAGACGTCTCAGCCTCACCTCTGGACTTAAACACAGTGACAAAGCGGCGACTGTCGGTACATCACACTACTGTGGCATAGACTTTGAATCGGAAAAAATCGGAGATCACGGCCTTACAGCCCGGATAGTAGTTTTATTAATTATGTAATTTTTTTATTTGAAGTTTCCTCTCAACGTTGCGCAGAGGCAATGTCGTAACCAATGAGGTTTCTCCGAGGTGCGATTATTGCTATTTGAAAACTTTTACATTGACCAGGTGTGGCATGAAGGATTAATTTACAAGTTAAATAAAATGTTACCTATAGGCTACAATGTAGAAATGCTTACCTCGTACATATCTAATGGATTGTTTAGAGTTAAACGAGAAGAACCATATTCAAACATAAAGACGTGCAGGCGGGTTTACCACAGGGCCTGACTTGAACGTATTATTTACCAGTGACATACCAAACTTAGAACAAGCAAAATTAGCTACTTTTGCTGATGATACAGCTTTGCTTACAACAGGGCAGGATGGCCTTTATTTCAACCCGATTATTGCATAAAGCTAGCAATACCATATATGAATGGACCAAAAAATGGAAAATTAAACTTAACGAAGCCAAATCGTCACACATTAATTTCACCAACAAAAGATTGAATAATCTTCCAACATTGGTCATAAATGGAACGGTACCTCCTTATGAAAACAAAGCCAAATACCTGGGTATGACATTGAATACCAATTTGAGTTAAAAAGACATGTAAAAAAGCAAAAAGAGGAACTTAACATAAAATTCCGACAATATAAATGGCTCGTAGGAAAGCATTCCAACCTGTCTTTATACAGTAAAACTGTGATCTATAATCAGATAATTAAACCCACCTGGCTGTATGAAATTCAACTCTGGGGGTGCGCGAAAGATAGTAACATCAGGATAATACAAACACTCCAAAACAATGTTTTGTGAATCATGGTAAATGCACCATGGTAAGTTAGAAACGCCGATATTGACAGACATCTATGCTCTGTATGACGGTGGTTGGCGTGTGGACCCTTGGCCTACCTGCTGCCTCTCCCCCATTGCAATAATTCAGCCCGGGCTCGACAGCAGCTAATTGCCGCGTAAGTCACCTCACTGTGCGTCCAGTATGAAACAATTTTTTTTTTGCCTCGCCCAATACTGGTAAAATTTTGTTATATTTGAAATCAGCGAAATAATACGATGAAAATGACACCAAACACGACTAAAGAATATTAAAAATTGGGCGTTATAAAGCACTATGCACTGAAGATATGTATTAAAGTAGTTGTTGAGCTTTTACCTTGAAACACCTCAAAATTTAATATTTTTTAGTCGTGTTTGGTGTCATTTTCATCGTATTATTTCGCTGATTTCAAATATAACAAAATTTTACCAGTATTGGGCGAGGCAAAAAAAAATTGTTTCATGATGGACGCACAGTGAGGTGACTCATGCGGCAATTAGCTGCTGTCGAGCCCGGGCGGAAGTATTACAATGGGGGAGAGGCAGCAGGTAGGCCAAGGGTCCACACGCCAACCACCGTGATACAGAGCATAGGTATTCCAACAATTAAAGAAGAGATTAAAAGGTTTGCAAAGAAGCGTGAAGAAAGGCTTCACCTCCACGAAAATGCAGAAATTCTTCAGCTGCTGGACAATCATCATGTGTTCCGAAGACTGAAGACAACAAAGCCATTTGAACTTGTGTAGTGTTTTGTGTTATAAAAGCAGAGCATAGTGCGCGGGTGAGAGTGTATAGTTAAGAACACCAGAAATAACTAAAGGATGTCATTGGACTTAATTTGGCTGATATGTATTTAGTATTAAGAGGTATTAGAGATAAGTTGATGGTTGGTCTTACAGACCGGTTTTAACATGTTAAATTCAATAATAAAAAAAAAGTTTCTTGTCATTCTGAATAGGATCGTATATATTTTTCTTTGAATAAAATTCTTATAAAACGAATTACTGTTTTGTTATTGTTTTAATTAAAATGTATTATTGTGTAATGCTATACTGTACTACACACAATTACTGTAATTTTTAATTTTTATATACAAATAGATTAAATTATTACGAAACTTTTATTATCAGTTTTAAATATAATTACAATCTACACAGCGTGTATAATCAGCCACTGGAACATGATAAATTACATGCAGTGAAGCAGCACGTTCATACGACACGGGTGAGGGAAAACGCTGTGCCTAGTTGAAAGTTTAAAAAGCAGTCAATCAGCGATAGGCTACGTTACTAACAAACAAACACAGCATCAAGAGAACTGGATTTCCAATGTCCTTCCCCGGCAGTCGACATTCGTGTTTCTTGAAAAAGTCATGTTGTTTTGGTAACAGCGCAAATAATTGCGCATCGTAGCGCAGCAGAAGTTTCAAAAGGATCCCATTGATACTTTATCAGTACAGTGCAGAGTTCACAGCAAATTACAGAATCGTCGCTAGTGTTTGTACTCCACTGACTGTAACAACAACAAAAATATGAAGGTTTCTCTGTTGGTCTTGTGCGCGTACATTGCGCTGATTGGAACCCAATTCTATTGTGTGGCGGCGTCTAGAATGTGTCAGCTGGAGAAAAAATCCGTAAGTAGATTATTGTATACCAAAATTTCTTAATAAAACAAAGTTAAATATTGTTACGACGGTCTACTCGATCGTCGCAGGTACAGTGGAGAACAAAATAAGTACAAGACACCAATTAAGTCACTAATCACCAGCTTTAATTTTCACAGTTAAACAGTTCGTGATTAACAACAGAGTCTCTTATAACAATTCGAATAAAAATTGTTCACACGCTAATAAATTTCAACTAATATTAAAACACAATTGTATTACAATATACCGTCCGATTATAAAACACAACACAAAACTAATAACCACTTGAACGCACACAGTAATATATTAAAACCTACTGTACAGCAATGGTACAATACAACACATACTGTACAGCAATGTTACAATACAACGCATACTGTACACCAATGTTACAATACAACGCATATGTTGCGCCGGTCGAACGGATCGTTGTGTTGTACAGTGGAAACAAAATAATTGGAAACATAAATAATAATTATTATAATATAATTAATGTAATAACAAAATAATGCAATTGTAAATGTTATTAACGTTATATTATTTGACTAGCCGTAATTTAATTAGAGTTTTGGAACAGTCCATAACATCGTCCTTGTTGCACAGGTCTCACGAATGCTTTGTTCGTCATTGGTGTTCCTATCGACCAATAAATTATTGATTTGTAGAAGGTTTTGTATTTTTCTGACAGGAAATACAAATTCCAGTAGGTATCAGTGACGTTGAAAAACAAGTTTATTGAAAATATGCTGCAAATTTTATTGAAGTTACTGTAAAGCAAAACGTACCAAACACAGAATAATGAACAATGTCCGTGGTTTGTTTTGTGTTCCAGTGCGTCTACGTGAGCTGTTGTCCAGGCCTGGAGTGCGACAAGGACAATGGCTACATATGCCGGGATGAATCATTTTGGGAAAGTGTTTGGGGTTTCTTTTCGAAATTGTTTTAGAAATTTCCCTTTCGCTTGGAACACGTTTAACTAAAAAAAAATATCTTCGATGCTGTAGTACTGTAGTTTTTATGAGTCGTAATTATAATGTAACGAAAAATGAAAATATAAAAGTAAATGAAATTTTTCTTTTAATTTTGTTTAATTCATACATAAGTTATTCTGAGTGAGATGCTCTTTCATTTTCCTTAAAGTGAGAAGTTAAATATTTTTCTTAAGTTTGTACCTAACACCATTAAACTACATCAGTGTAATTACAAGACTGCCCTAAACAACCTTATGTACTAATGGTTAAGATAATTTACATATCTCGGTTTATCTATTTTATGTATTAATGACAAATAATTATCATACGATTTTTAGTGGATTTGTAGAAACTCACACACATGGATACCACATGTCATTCGCCACTATTTTGCATGAATATTCTATATTTCTAATAAGTGCCTTTGACCGTCTCAGCATGTTCTCACATCGGTTAAATGATTGTGATCTTTGTTGCACCTGAAGAGCTACAAAACGCTTACTAGAAGTATGAAAAATAATTAGCGCACCTAGTGGTTTCTAACTTTTTGTGAAATATTTTGTAATTATTTTAATATGAAACTTTTGTTTGTCCGTGTAAGGTCTTCAACAGATTCTTTGTTGACATACTTAACTTGAAGGTGATTATGAATTTTAAATGTAGGTGGTATTGCAGTTGAAAATTATTGAATCGTGTAAATATCGAAAAAAAAAACAGAAAAATTTTAGATAATAGACTTTTACGCAAATTTTACGCAAAACTTTTGATAAAAATATAAAAATTTAATTAAAAGTTAATTAATGTTTTTCAGTATAATTTAAAAGTAAAATTAAGAGATAGGCTTTCCAGCATTAGGTTTAGAAAGGCCCTTTTTATGCACTCGCGTGTAAAGTTTTTCTGCCGCGCGTTCCTTTGCGGCGCGTTTTGTAAAACAACGGAGGCAAGTGAGGCCATTTATGCACACGCGCAGCAAAAATCATAACGCGTGTTCTGAAAAGCATGCCGCCCTACTCTCTAGAGTACGCGCGACAGAAAGTCTTCCCGCGCGTGTTGTAAGTACTGTACATGTGTGTAAATCGGTGTTTTATGCAAACGCGCGCCATATGTGCTGTCCGTTCCCACGGCCTCAGTACAGCTAATTTCTACAACACACATTAGTTTTTCTTTCTAATGATTCGTCAATAACTACAATATTGATGTTTACTGACGCAAAAAATAACTATTTTTTTTCCATGGAATAATATGTTATGATGAAAATATAGAATACTAATTTTTTATTTTTGTTGAAATTATTTGATTCTTACTATTAATTAAACTATTGCCAAACAATTTTGAATTAATTGTATGACTTGATAAATGCTCATAAAACAAATTTCTTTCTTCTTTAAATGTTATGCCAAACACAAAATACTTTGGCCTAAATTGTTTAAAACAGGCCTATTTGTATTTTTGTAGCCTTATATATGTGAAGGTACTTTTCTGTTAGTTAGCTCTCACTGTGTTTAACTAGTAAAAATAATGCCAGATAATACTGGGCAATTAAACGAATAGCATGCCTACATGTACTTATTTTTTGTACACTGACACATTACGTTGGATAATTAAAAAGAGTCAGCTACACTTGTATTGTTAAATTTTATTTAGTATTTTTCTTAGGTCAAATTTAATTTGATGTATGCGACTTATCTCATACTTATTGCTAGCATTTCCTATGGAGTAAATGCCAACCCCTGCATTAAATCCTATCTCCTTGAACATTTCTAGCGTTTTCACCAATTCATCATATGATGCTACAGATATTTGAGCAAAATAGAAAAACATCTCTCCGTCTTCCCGTAATTTTCCATAGGCCTAGACGTTATGGAATGTCCCGTCAATAAAACAACTACCATCGATGGGCTGAACAGTTCATCGTCTTTTCCGTCGCTGTCGATTCGCTTAATACAACACGACCGTATCCATCTTCTAAGAGCAGTGCCAAATGAATGCGAGAGAATGTATTATACAGAGGTTGGCAGCACTCCTTCCTGCGTGGCAGAAAACCTTGTCGCGGGAGGGTATAAAAGGTGCTTGGCCTAAAGGGCTGAGGAACTATAGAAATAATTTTCTTTGCCAAAAACGTATTAACCGAGAGTGCTGTGTGACAAAGTGCAATGTCATTGTCACTCAATTTTTGTAACGCACAACAAAAATTCACTCAACGCAAAGCTAGTTTACGTTTCACGTGGCAACAATAGACAATAAATATTAATACTCAACAACAATGAGCTATTTATCTAACCATCTGTGTTAATGGAAACCTTCTAGTATTGCCATATTGACTGCTACATGATTAGTCTCATTACTTAATTTACAGACCTCGTAATCTTCGAACTGGTGAGCTGAGAGTCTCAAAAGAGTTTATCCGGAACTGTCTGTATAGTGGTGTCCAACAGTATTATTTTATATTCTCAAAAAATCTACAGTCTTTACTGTGTGTGTGTGTGTGTGTGTGTGTGTGTGTGTGTGTGTGTGTGTGTGTGTGTGTGTGTGTGTGTGTGTGTGTGTGTTTCCGGCGTTGGTACACAGCTTTATTAAAGAGAATCATAAAATAAGAGTGACTGTTTTAAAGTCATTCCGACACGTAATGAATACAGTCATAGCTTAGTGAACAAATTGATTTCAAATAAATTTCAAGACAAAACTAATTACTTATTAAACATCTGTAGGTTTATACCATTTATATTACCTCAGACAAACGTAATATTGGTTTGTCAACCACATACCCACATTTATTACTAGAAGTAACTAAAGATTTAAAAAATAATTAATGTTCACAGTATATATGTAGGCCTACATCGTCTTATAAGAGGGATCTAGATTAGTTTTGGTACACAATAAAGCAATATGTGAGGAAGAAGGTAGAAATATTGTATGCCAGATGTCTTGCTAACGTTGTACATCGACTATACTGGGTAAACATATTTTGACAGAAAACGTCTTACACCGTGGTCCGGGTGGAGGGGGGACCAATGGCAAAGAGGATGTTACGATTTTGTGTATACCAGACAAACTTTAATATCTTTAAAAACTATAACGCATATTTAAATAAGCAATACACGATTCAAAATATTAAGGATGAATAAATATCACGAGATATTAACCTTAAGCGCGTGACGTTACACGCCCTCACAAAATGGCCGCCAATTTGTAATGGTAAATCACCGGTTCGCTGCGCGGAAAAATTAGTATAGCTCAGCAACGCTACGCGTTGGACGTCATTTAAGGTGATGTTTTGTAAAGGTATATGAGTACTATAAATATAATACTAATAATGATAATAGTGAAACAACTTAATAAATAATACAGTGACAAATTATAGTAAACTTGGACAAATTTTCCTGAAAATTTCAAATATGTCAAAATATTTTCACAACAAGAAAGTAAATGCCTGTAGTAAACGCTTGCAGAGTAAAAGAAGAATGAATGAGGAATGGAAAAAGGCTTCTATGACAGCAGCATAACGAATGTGGAAGAACGAATGAGGAATGGAAAAAGGCTTCTATGACAGCAGCATAACGAATGTGGAGGATACGGCAGCGAGCGTCGAAAAGTAGAGGTGAGCACCAGCTGCGCTGACGCCGCAACGCCAATTCACAAACAAGAAATACCGACAGTGAGATACGAAATACAAGCAGTTGAGACGTTTGAGAATTCGAGATTTAGCGTATATAACCCGCTACGGTATGGCGACGGAGCACTTTCAAAAGTCATTCTACGGCAAGTTGGGTTTTGTTTGTAGTGTTTGTGGTCGTATATAGTTCCAAAATGATGTAAACAACCCAAAACAGATATGTTTTTGCAATTCTTACAACAAGAATACACAGAAAAAGACGTTAAACAGTTCATGTTGTCCTAAAACGGCTGGACATATGTAAAACAGCAAAAAGTGCCAATATTGATTAAGAGTAACAGCTTCACGTATCCACCGAATCCAACACACTTGCCGCCGTTAGATCCGCTCAGCGAACGTCAAATACCTCCGCGACTACCGAATTGGTGTTGGCCACGGATCCAACTGATTTCACAACTTAAAAAAATACCACGATGGACTTAACGTTCTCTACAGAAATAAATATGGCATGTAAGTCTTACTTATTGTAAGGGCTACTCGTACCATTGTCATGTCTTCAACAACATTTTAAAAATTAGTCAGCATTGTGAGAAACAAATAAAATAAAAGACATGGAAGTTAGTTCATTTTTTTTTTACAAACCCTACAAACTCCCCGTCCCAGCAGCACCGCCAGGGTAAAACGTTTTCCGCCAAAAACCCCAGCGTTAGTGACCGCGACACTACCTACCCATTATTTTTTTATAATAAATCAACAGTCTTTTTTCACCACATTATATTAAAAATAGTTATTCGTTAGATATTGTTAATCCTTGTTGCTCCAAGGGTTGCATAAACTTTCAGTGGACATTGTCAACTTCCAGAAGCTAAAAACACACACAAGCACAAACACAAACACAAACATACACACACACACACGCACATTCTAAACATACTACAGACGTTAGACGTTTAATAATAACGTAAACGGCGATAGAACGGTTACAAACGATCGAAACACATGTTGTCATACCTTCAGTTTGTAGAAGCGGCATTGTGACGGGTCTCACACAACACTGGAGACGCATCGCCTCTATACAGAGTATAACTATAGGCAGTGGTTGATTTCTAAAATTATAGGTGCCGGAACGCATGAGTTCAAAAGTTGTACACACACAAATATACTTATATTTTATATTAGCGTATAAGTTTACATCGGGTTATAACATCAGGTGATAAAGTTAACTGATATTTCTAAAGAGAGCTTCATCGTCAGGTTATCCGTACGACAATCGAAAACATGTCACTCATGATGGCGTCACCCCGGAGCCTCAATCAAACTCTAAGTGATGGTTCGGTGATTCGGACATTTTGAAAAAGTTTCCATAGTTTCATCATTGTGTCGTCATATTGTTTGTTTCTTGACCTTTCTTTACTCTTGTGTCCAATGCTGTATTATGGCCAAAAATCAGACCTCTCACAGTTACTTGAAGTTATTGCTATTGATTGAATAGCATATTTCATGGTAGAAAGACTCTCCGGAAAATTCTGAAATGCATATATTCTCGGAAGTTCCCAATCAGTTGCCTTTCATCTAGTTTTAATTTTGAAGCAAGTTGTTTGTTTCATTTTCTCCATAGGTTATTGGAACATTTTTTGAACGATAGTAGTTAAGATAAAGATTAGTGCTGGTGTTTGATTTTGACAAATGTTTAGTCGAGTAATGGGGCTGATGAGGGGTACAATTTAAAAAGTAATAGTAAATTTTTGTAATAATTAGGTTTTACTTTTTACATATTATTTTTGGTAATTTATTTTTGGATCCAAGAGGTTCCGGAACGCCGTTCCGGCACGTTCCCCAAAAATCAAGTTCTGACTATTGGTATTGGTATTATGTTAGCATTGTTTGAAAAATCGTTTCCTTAATGGAAGTGAGAACAAGCGTACAGTATTATACGATTTAAACAAAGTATGTAATGACTGCTGATTAAACGTAATAATTTAATGTTGTATTTTGTAAAACAGAGAATGTTGTAATATATTTGGTAAGAAACTTTCGCATGGCATTAAACTTATCGTGACACTACTCTACAACAACTGTAGGCCTATAATTACAGTATTCCGAGGAAAATCAGATTGCAAAGTATGCCATTAAATGTATTTAGTATACTTTAACGAAACGTTAGCAAACATAGTCCTCACAAGCTAAACACGCCTGATATCACAAAAATGATATTAAGTAAATTTAAATCTACTTACGTTGCAAAGAATTGCGGGAACTTGCTAACACGAATAAACTCAAATTAGCGAATATATTATTTGGTGAAAATTACATGAACAAATAGGCCTATACTTAGTCAGCCAGAGGACATCGATTATTAACTGATTATGTAATGTTTAATCTAAATATGGCTTCAAGAGTCCAGGTTACGCATGTTTCTGGAGGTCGAGAGGTTCACACTGATCATTATATGGTTGTCTACATTTGGACAAGATGGAGGAAAGTTTAGAATAATCCTGAGGCAGATAAAAAGGAAGCTTTTAAAGTATATCTGCTTCATAAAGGACATATCCACCAGAAAAGATTAACAGAATATGCACAATTGGCACCTACTATTAATAATGTAGAAGAAGAATGGAGTAGTGTACGGAACCGTTTGGAAAAATTGAGCAATGTAGCGCTTGGAACGAAACGAATAAACACTAGGGAAACATATTTAAATATGGAAGAATAAGAGATTTAACTAACAATACAAAAAAATCAATGCAAGTTTATGTGATTGTGAAAACAAACTAAAAAGTGATCAGTTACAAAAAAAAGACGCTACACACGAATTGAGAAAATTCGACATGAAAAAACAATATCTGACATGTCAGTTTGCCGTCTACTATAAATATCTCAGGCAATTTTGGACGATCGTCAGACTCAAGATCTCTTTACACGTGGACACTATGTCCGTTTTGTAATCGTCAGACTCAAGAAAGTTTCCTATGTCGTCACTATATCCGTCTGCTGATCAACTTGAACATCATCGTAATCATCACCATCATCTGCAATACACCATGATTGATGGAGGAACACAGGACCACCATCAACAACAGGCTATAGAGTACCGATGAAGCGTCAGCATCATCATCATCATCATCGTCATTGTCATCATTCAGGAGACGCGCGCGCGCGCGCGTACACACGCATCGGTAACTTTGACAATACGCAGGTGACAAATGAACAATTGTATTTTTGTGCAAAGAACTCATAAAGAACAGAATATGGGATAAAGTAATGTAAAGACTTAAAAGTAAATGATGTAAATGTTCAGCGTAAAAAACGTAATTGTAAGTTGATGTTAAAAATAATAATTTTACCTTTCTTGGGTGTGTCATTGTAAATTATAAATATTTTTAAAGTAAATATTATTTTATTAAAATATTAATAGCAACAATTTACCTTTTATTTGGTAAAGTTAATAGTATTTTTATAAATGAGTTGCTATGAGTTCAAATGTTGATTATGATTCAAAGTCAGATACCCATGAAATGTAAAAGAATTTTATAATTTGTTCATTATATACTTTATGTTTAGATATTTAAGACTATATTTTATTAATGTGTGCTGAATAGCAAAGGTTATGTTTGTTTTACAGAGCGTAAGCTTATAAAAGAGAGTATTTAAAATTTCCTAATTTCAAATTTTAATAATCAATTAATTTTTTTTGCAATATTTAATAAACCGTTCATTGATTCTTTTACTATGTTTTAATTATTTCATGTTATCAATGTCTCACTCCTCTTTTTAAACATACGTTTATTGTGCAACTGCATATACTTAACGCAACGAACACACAATAATCCTTCGACCTAGCCGGTGTTTAACAATATTGTTACGACGGTCTACTTGATCGTCGTAGGTACAGTGGTAACAAAATACAAGACACCAATTACGTTACTAATCACCAGCTATAATTTTCACAATTACACAGTTTGAAATTAACTCGTACAATATTTTCAGTTATATTTGTCCACACGCAATAACCATATCTATTAATAGAGTTTCACACAATTATTAACACAATACTACTTCACTTCGTAACACTCAATCCGCACTAGCGAAAATCGCTCAGGTTACTGAACTGACAATCCGCCTGCTATAGCTTTATATAGGCCCCGGAGAGGTGCAGTACAGCTTTGCCTCCTTACTGCACGCAAGCGGATAATGCTTATCTCAAGTGTTCCTGGAACTCACTAGAACCACCTACGTGAATGACACAACATAAGTCACACTTGACGGGGGGAGTGGAGAATGTTCTGGAGTGTTCGTTACGCTTATCGTAACACTGTCCCCTCTTTAAGTATGTTCGTCCCGAACTGGCAAACCGTCTCTGAAGTAATACATGGCCAGGCAATCTAGGTGGACGCCATTGTGAAAGATAATTCTCCCGTCCTTCGAATTCGGTCTCGTGTGACCCAAACATCAAGTTCCCAGGAATACGAGTCTTCCGCGCAACGCTAGTTTTGCTGGAGTCACTCCCGTTGCGTCATGTATTGATGACCTAAACACCACTGGCTGATCCAAGTCTGGTTCTCGTCAACAACCCCTTGCGTAACTTCATCTTCAGCAACTTTTCCCCCGGGCGCTTCACGAACAAACGAGGGGTTTTCCTTGACACCCACAGTTGGCTTTTCAATCACTTCTTTTGTCGTTACACTTATTTGTATTTCCTCTGCTAGTTCTTCCTCCATTTCCGCTTGCAATAGGGAGGGTTCCTCTTGCCCAGACCTGTTGACATTTTCTTCGACAAACGCCACTCGCCTAATCGAATGGTGGTTGACCTTGTCATTTTAGCCACCCATAGTTTGATCTTCTCTTGGCCAACCTTCAAGACATTCTCTCTTAAGTCCACAACGAATCCGTAGGCATTCATAATGTCCGTGCCAAGAATCACTTCATCAACAATGTCTGCAACGAGCATTTGGTGGCTAAACTCGAGAAGACCCAGGCGTACACGTACGTCTATCTTTCCTAACACATTGATTGACGGGGCTTCTAGTCACAATCTTTATTGTACAAGAGCTAATTTGAGGCCGTCGGTTGCTAATTAACTCAGGGCGCAATAGACACTGTAGCGCCCGTGTCATCTGTAAATGATCTTCGTTTTCCTTCCGCAAATCCATTAACGTTCAGGTTTCCACTAATCTTATGTAGCGTGGAAACTGTGTGCTGTTCTGTGGCTTTTCTTCTCCAATTGGTGCTATCGCTCTCTTCTCTCGGTATTTTATACTTCCAGCAGTCTACCTGTAGATGACCACGTTTCCCACAGTTGTAACACTTCGGTCTTCTGTCTTTATCCTTTGGTTCGAAAGATCGTTGTGGCGCTGCTGACTTCTTAAACTGTTGATCTTGAATCCTCCCTTTATTCCGTCCGCTATGACGATACTGTGGTATTGGATCCGTTTGGTTAAAACGTGATGCCATACTTTGATTAATGTAGGTCGCAGACTTGGCAGCTTCAAAACGGAGACCATGAACAAGAGCCTCTGATTTTATTATCATGCCGTGCTATTCTTAACACTTGTTGTAATTGACTATCTCTGATACCGTCAATAAACATAATGAGAGAAATCCACTTCCGGAGATCCTCCGATTGTTCAGGATAAACCAATCTCGGTAGTCGGTCGACATTTGCTTCAAACCCCTAGAGGGTTTCCCCGGAACGCTGTCGCCTTGCTTTAAGTTGTTCACGGTACACTTCGCACAAAAACTTTTCACCATAACTTAATTCCAGAGCTTTTGTTAATTCGGCATAGATGTTCTGATTTTCAGGTGGCACTTTCTGTATTAGTTCTGCGGCAGGCCCTTTTAAGGCAAGAATTAGTGAAAGTCCTTTCTCTTCTACCGTCCATTTATTTAAGCGAGCGGCAGCTTCAAATTGGCAAATATAAATTCCCCAATGATTGCTCCCATCAAATATTTGGGCCTTTGCGTAAACTGGCCCTACTACAGTTATATTTCTCTGATATTTTGAATCTTCTTCAGCATTTATTAATGGTCTTTCATTACCAACTATTTATTTGACTAAATTTTCGACTTCTTTTTAATTTGTTTTATTGAATCTGTAATAGAAACGTATAAACTTGAAACATTTTTTTCAAAGATTTTTCTATTTCAGATATTTTTTCAACTTGTTTGTTCAGCTCACATCGTAGCAGTACGAATTTTGCAGTGATATCCTCTTCTACAAACAACTTAACGTCGTCTGCTTGACGAATAAATTTTACTATTTTTCGTCCCTCTGGTGTTTCATTTTCATGCTTACGATTTTCTTTTAATCGTTCTTCCATTAGTGCTTTCTGTCGTTCATTTGCCGCTTCTCTTTCCTGTCTGCGTTTCTCATCGTGTCGTTTTTGTACTTCTGCCGCCTCTTTCCTGCGTCTTTCTTCTGCCTCTTATGCCTCCTGGCGGCGTCGTTCCTCGATCTGCAGTAGCACTGCTTTGAATGACTCTATCATCTGCCTGGTATCCATTCTTCTTTTTTTTCAGCTACCACTAACACCACTCTTCTACGAAGTGTCCTCTGTTTCCACTGTTAACCGTTCCATCCCACTTCTGACACCACTGTTACGACGGTCTACTTGATCGTCGTAGGTACAGTGGAAATAAAATACAAGACACCAATTGCGTTACTAATCACCTGCTTTAATTTCCACAATTACACAGTTTGTAATTAACTCGTACAATATTTTCAGTTATATTTGTCCACACGCAATAACCATGTCTATTAACAGAGTTTCACAAAATTATTAACACAATACTACCTCACTTCGACACACTCAATCCGCACAAGCAAAAATCGCTCACGTTACTGAACTGACAATCCGCCTGCTATGGCTTTATATAGGCCCGGAGAGATGCAGTACAGCTTTGCCTCCTTACTGCACGCCAGCGGATTGATGTTTATCTCAAGTGTTCCGGAACTCACTAGAACCACCAACGTGAATGACGCAACACAGGCCACACTGGACGGGGGGAGTGGAGAATGTTCTGTATTGTTCGGTACGCTTCTCGTAACACTATATAGTTGCGTTGGGTTCATGGACAGAAGTGTATTCATTTTATAATATTTGTAACGTTGCAATATATATTGCAACAGAACACAGGATGATAAGATATGCTGTTTATATCAGAGTACATGAATGACGAGCATATTCTTGTTTAAATTTGTTTGGTGTAATATTTTGTTTTTTAGTCATAAGTTTTGTATTTAAAAAGTGATAAGCATATAGGTTACACCAAACTCTTCATAAAAAAATGTACTATATTGTCATGTAATTTTTGTATGAATTAGTGCGCGTGTGCGGGTGTGATAATCTGCGATCGCTATAGCGGCAGTGGTAGTTAACCGATTTACATGAAAATTTGACAAGGAATTATTTAAGTAAATAGCTTCGATTTGTGTATACTCTGAGGTTTGTAACTATTTTAGAAATATGATTTTTTAAGTAAAACAAAACTCAAGTGTAACTCTTATCAATGATAGGGTAATAATAATTGTAGATAATTTCCATGCAGGACTATGCAAAATTATACAAAGTTTTTCATGAAATTTGTGTACCTGGTTGTTCCATCAATCATGTGACTTGGGGCTTGCCTATCAAATTACACCAAATTCAGTGAGATTCATACGTTGCAGAGTTAGGTTGGACACAGTCTGTCTGTCGACGTTGCTAAGGGAAGTTGTGCCCGAGTAAGAGAGTTATTCTCTTACAAACGTAAAAAGGTCTTATATAAAACTAGCGGACCCGGCAGACGTTGTCCTGCCCGAACGTTGGCTTGCCTGCTATTAGCGGGTTCAGCAAACGTTTTTTCGATATTCGAATTTTCGATAAACTATATACTAAGTGACATTTGACATTGAGTTTAACATTTCAATCTTTTCGTTTCGTCATTGTGTGATTTGTTGTTGCCCAAAGCAAAATCAAAAAATGAGTGCAATTTCTCGTTATCCTGCGCCGTTCAATTCTCGTATCATGGCCGGACGATATTTGGTGCTTGTCATTTGGCGAAAGAAGCGGTACTTTTCGTGAGATTGGTAGTAAGTATAATAATGTGATTGCAAAAAAGATATTGCTGTTTTTGTATGTGTGTAAATGTCTGACAGTTTTTTTTTCATATGTATTAGCTGTGTGGAGAAGACTGCGTGGAACTCAGTTGGTCCGTGAGCTCATAATGGATCTACAGGCGACTGGAGATGTGGCGACTCATGAAAATGGACGCTTCTACGCTGTGGATCCACTGAACCATATGTACACCGAAGATGGACTGCGAGTAGCAGAGGAATGTGACGCCTTACCAATAACATATGATGCAAATTTGGACGATTTTCATTTTGATTAAATAATAGCAAACAAAGAAAAAACTCGAATCATTTCCATGACAGTCATATTTTTATTAATGTAAAAAAAGTAAAGTATATTGAAATTAATGTTGAATCTTAATACTATAAGAATTAAAGTTTGTTTTGTTTTTATCTTAATGCGAGTTGATGAACAATGTTTTCCGTCAATCCCTGAGGTGTATAAATGAACAAACTTGATGGTTTCCCAACGCGAGAACACGCGACATATAATTGGCCATGTCAGAAGCACGGATTTTCTAGATCCAACCCACAAATGGACATTGTTTGGCCTTGTGACTTATTAATAGTCATTGCGAATGCCAAGCGAATTGGAAATTGCAGGCGTCTGAATGGAATGGGCGAGTCTGAAGGGATCATTGGCATCCGTGGCAGGAAAACAACTTCACCTTGAAACTTGCCGTTCAAAATGGTAGCTTCAAGAACAATGCCCATGATTTTTTGTATGACCAATCGCGTGCCATTGCATAGCTTTGGTGCATTTAAATTCCGAAGCAAAATGATTGGTGAACCAATTTTTAATCGCAAGTTATGTGGTGGCATTCCCGGTAAATCCAGTGAATTCAAGAATTCAACAGGATAGTTGACTGCTTCGTCAGGATCGACAACAGTGTCGATCGATTTGAACGACATCTCATTGCCAGGCAATGACTGTTGTATTTTGAAATTAATAGCGTCAACATCGATATTTGTTACGGCCAAAATAGCTAGTTCACGTAGCCACGCATGATTAATGTAATTAGCGCGCAAATCTGGGAATATGCTTTCAATCAAAGCATCTTTCGTGGCTACCATGTTGCAAAAATTGTCTGGCAATTTGATGCATTGTGTATTTCCATGCAATAGAATTTTTTCCATTGCCAATGTTGAGCAATTGTTCGGAGAATGACAGTGCCATTGGATCGTCTTGCAGTTGAACACGCATATTTATGGTAAGGCGTAATGTATTGACATTTCGCCATAGGTATGATTGTTTCAAACATGCGTTAATTTCGTCCGCATATGTAGCGCGTGGAATGACCGGCAATGTCTGTCTGAAATCACCGGATAGCAGCAGTAGAGCGCCACCGAAAAGTCTGGTATTATCATTGAGATCTTTCATCGTTCTATCGAGAGCTTCAAGTGAATGCTTGTGGGCCATAGTGCGTTCATCCCAGATAATAATTTTGCATTTTTGCAAAACTTTAGCCATGCCGGAATGTTTCTTTATGTTGCACATTGCGTCTGGATTTGTGTGAACGTTCAATGGCAACTTGAGTGCTGAATCTGCAGTCCGTCCACCATCAAGCAAAGTCGCTGCAATGCCTGATGAAGCAATTGCCAACGCAATATGATTTTGTGATCGAATGCGCGCAAGTATTAGTGAGATGAGGAATGTTTTGCCAGTGCCGCCTGGTGCGTCCAAAGAAAATAATCCGCCTTGTTGTGCTGCAATTGACAAATTAATTCGATCGTATATGTTCTTTTGCTCAGTAGTGAGCAGTTGCTCATTATTTGCAACAAAAGTAGTCAAAGAGGCCGCATCGAACTGTTGTTCGCGCTGAACGTTAATGACGTTAATGACGTCTGTTGCTGGGCGGTTAGGCGATGGCATACCGAAATGAATGAGTGGCATATTCGAAATGAGAATGCAAATATCCTCAATCTTTATTAACGCCTCGTTATATATTTCCGGCGAAAAATCGATATTGGGATCTTGATCAGCGGTCCGAATGCGATGCAGAATGTCTTCGCTAATGGAATCTTTATATTTGTCCCAGAGAGCAGAAGCTTGCGACGGAAAACATGTCGTCAACAATATGGCGAATAATTGGCGAATTTGATGAGGAGAGGAACTCAGTGCTGCATCTGTAAGTGTGAGATCCCAATGGTTGTCATCTTCCAGCAAATGCAATTCGCGACACGCATCGTGGTACGTGTCGTACAAAATACCATTGACTGTTCGCAAGTATTGGAAGGACGTCGGTCCAGGAACGTTAACCAACAACAAACGCAAGAAGAAGCATTCGCGTTGCTTTGGATGGACTGTTATAATCGGCCTAATGTATATCCCATAAATATGCCGTCGTATCCTTGGACTGGAACGCCTCGCTTTCGTGGGTCCCACTTTTTTGACTGTTTGTTCCACGTGAAGAATCGTGGCACATCAGTATACATTAATGTCTTTGCGAATTGACCGAAAATACCTGGTCGGTTGTATAGTTCGAAAAACTCAGTTAATGTGGTTTTGGCGCAGTTAATGCTCGTTGTATAGCAGTCTCTTCAGTGAAATAAACACGCTGTCCATTTTCAAGGTGCACGGCCAAATGTATAACAGCAGGGTCTCTGTCGCGTATGGGAAAACTCAAAATGCGCCAAACTGCTTCATTGCTGCTAATGTATCGGCCCATTTGATAACGTGTTATTTCGTCGTTATCATTTACATTTTGAACAGCAAATATAGCCATATCGCTGCCCTTATGAACGTATTTGTAAATGTATTTGATGGACTTCACCGAACTGCAGAACTCAACGTTTATGTGTGGTTTGTAGGTTTTGGACAGCAATGGCGAATGCGGAACCACCCAGCGATTATCAATGTCAACCGGATTTCCACAGTTTGACATGCGCAATTGATATGATTGGCCACCATTGTCTGTGTCTCTACGACGATACAATGGATAACCATCGATATTAGTGATAGTATCGTTTATACACATTTTTGGGAAACGTTTCGTACATTTTTCATTGTCCATGCACGGCGCCGTCATGTTGAGATCACCGCATGGACCATGGATCATGTTAGCGGTAACAATGTGTAACGAAACAAAATGTTACAAAAGAATAGTAAATAATAGTGAAATCCGATCCAGAGAAGAAACAAGAAATAATAATTGAAAGCAAATTAAAGGAAAACTATTTGGTTTGACTTATATAATATTATCCAGAAACCCAGAAATAACCCAGTAGAATAGGGCAGTAAACAGAAAAAAGTTAAATAAATAAACCTAGTAGGACTAATCAACTTACCCTGAATAATAATCCAAACCCAATAAAGAGTACCTAATCCATATAATAAAATTGTATTAATTATAATCATATAGGCCTATAATCAAGGAAAGGAAAAGGGACACAAACCTTTAAAGTAATGAGTGTGATCATAAGAAATAGCGACACAGACTACCGTTAAACAGTGTAATTATTTTTGATGGAAGTGTTTTGTTATTATTAGACAGAATTTTAGTTTAGCATACAGACAATAGTTTAGCAGTATAAATAAACTAAAACTGTCAAAAACAATTATTATTATTAAAAGTTTTGTTGTATGTTATAAGATTTTATGTCACCAGTTAATTTATGTAAATATATTTATCTCAGGTAGTCAAAGTAGAAATTACAATCATTCATAACAAATTGTTCCACCACATATCATAGAAATTCAAATTAATAAGGTTTTACAGTTATAAACTGAGGCATGTTTAGTATCAAATTGTTTATAATTATCTAATTAATAATTGTATAAACATTGCATATATAATTAGAGTATAATAATAAAATTATCTATTAAAGGTAATTTATAAAATATAATGTAGGTAATGGGTGTTGATCCTATAACATTTAAACTGTACATAAATGACCAATCAAAATTTAAGAAATTTGTATGAGTAGGTAACTAAAAGAAAGAAGAAATAACACTTAATTGTTAATTGTGATGGAAAGCAGTTGAATAGTGCGTGTCTAGAGGTAATTAAAAGTATATAAAAATAGATAACCCGTTTGTGAAAGAAGATCTGAAGGACCATCATCGAAGATAATAATCCTTCCACTACAATTTTGATGAACGAATAATACACACAATCAAGAAAAATATTCAGAATAGACCAGGAACCCTTCAGCAATATCGTCTAGATGTGTAAAGTATAATTTGACAATTTTTTTTTTTTCAACAAGGAACAACCACTAGACAATATAACAATTTACACTAACACTAATCACTAGTCAACATTTTAAAGTGCAACCAAATTCAATATATAAGCTAACAGTGATTACAAGGAAAACATTTATTGTACACATTAATAAACTACATTATTTTCTGAGACGGACAAATTGAATATCGTCAAACTTGTATGTAACTTAATATATAATTTGTGTAAATTTTTAGATTATAAGTAATATATTGTTTGTAAAGGTACTCTCTATTATTAATCAACATGCAAAGGAACTTTTCGTAGCAGCCACAAGAATTCCCACGAAATATATTAAAATTATTTAATTATAAATCCTGAGATAAATATCGACCCTGTGACAACCTTATGTATCGAATGGAATTTTCCAATAATTTGAATTTATGTTACACAGATTAAATCATTATGTTATTAAATCATATCCATGAGTTATTATTCCATTAAGGTAGTATTATAAATGTCAAACAACTCTTGATCGATATTCCGATCCGGAATTTCTGCTGAAATAATTTTATCAATTTCTTCTGGCCGTACTTTGTCGACCAACCAAATCAAAATATGTGCATGTGGCAAACCTCATTTTTGCCATTCAACAGAATACAGCCAGCAACGTGTTTCGCCGAATACAGAGTGATGTGTAATCAAGTTCATCAACGATTTTAATTTTTGTTTGAAGACACGTGCAGTGATATCATGGCGATGCATTGCTGTTTGACCTGGCAATAACGAAATTTTAATTTCATCCCAGTTTGGATTGCAAGTAAATGTAATGAACAAATCTGGTCGGCCGTACGCGCGCACGAAAGTCATGGCGTCTTGAATGTATTCTTGCATATGACGCGGACTACCAATATATGATGATGGAAGAATATATGCGGTACCGATGTCGTTGATATTAGTTGTTCCATCTACGGTACTGACAATAGCATCACGCAAATGAATGTACTCCTCAGAACGCAGCTTCGCTTGATTATACTTGATGTACCGTAATCGCTCGCTTTCAATTTTCGCATACATATCAACGATGTATTGATGAAACAGCTGGCGGCATCGGAGAATGTTGTTGTCTTCATTGGCACGAATCATCAACCGATATGCGTAGAAGTTCATCGCGCTCACTTTCTTGTTGGTTTCTGCACCTGCAAAGTAAAAATATAAATAAGATAAAAAGAAATTAATCGTACAGAAAAAGAAAAAAGAAAATAATGTGTAGATTGTACCTGTCGCTGGATTTCTTTGTTTGATGTTGAAATGATATCCATCTTCTCCTTCCAAAAATATCAATGGATATTGCAAAGCGTTGTAAGAACGATGACTGTCTTGAATTGTCTGCACCGTGTTATCTCTGCGTTGGATCCGTATATCTCGACGTTCGTATGCATCGCCAACCATAACAACTGCAACTTCATTAACGGTTGGTGCATTGTATCGGCCTGCGTGCTCTCCAGACGGTACGTTGTCTGCTTTGATGACGATCATGTAGCTGTCGTTTTGCAGTTTGTTTGAAACGGTATTGAACAACTGGACCAACTGGTTGTGATTTCGCAAAAACGGTTCCAAAATGGCCACAATTTCTCGCTCCTCCATCTGCTCGATGTGGTTGTATTGGCAGCGTGTGTTTATTTGTTGCTCCTCATCGCCCATGAAGTAGATTTGCAAGAATTTTGGATTGGCATCAGGCATTGACATTAAAGAACCAATTTGATGATACACTTGGCCCTGAATCTTAAACGTTGATTCAAAATTGCGACCATCCTGATTCTGAACGATTTTTGTTGCTCCAAATGATGTCATTTGGAAGCAAGAATTGAATTTACGAATTTTACGTAAAAACAATTTTGATTGAGGTGTGGCTCCAGCCAATAGTGTTTTCAATGGTTCTGGCGGCGAATTCAATGGTGGCAGTACAACTTTTCCAGACGCGCAGCAGAAACCGGCCGATTCACCTTTGTATTTGAATGCATGGCAGTGTTGGCATTCTTTGTCCATAGCGCCGATCACAATTTGTGAATGTGACGAATAGTCGATGTCCGACTCATATTCGAACGCAAGGCGGAGAAGTGATGCAGGTGTCAATGCGCGATGTAATTGCAGGCACTGTCGTTCATGTGCGCGTCGGTAGCTCGTTGACGCGCCTGTTTTTGTCTCAATGCATTAGCTCGAAGGCGGTCGTTGAGTTGGTCTTGACTTTCATTTGCACGTGTGTTTGCAACCTGGTCTCTTAAATTTGCATTGTCCGTCAATTGATCTTCTGCCGTTCTATTTAACCGACGGGTCCGGACTATTTGTGAATTCCGTGTACGTCGACCAATATTTCCTCCTCGTCCACGAAGACGTGGCATTGTTCTATAATAAACACACAACACATAAATATAAGTAACTTATATTTGAATTTTATAGATGTTATATTTTGTTGAACAAACTTACATGTTGTTTATTTTCGATGAACCGTTTAACACTCCGTAAATTTTATAGAATCATCGACACAAATAAGCACTGAAAATCAAAAGTTGCAGGTTATATTGATTGTCATTGAATGCACATGTATATAATTGAAATTCATGGAAGATCATGTAAGATATTCACTTGAACACTGCACCTTACACATTTGCACAATGTGTGCGTTTAAGTACACTTAAAACGTTTTTTCAATATGTTTTGTCGATGAATAATACACTCAATATGCACGCAATTGTGATACATGGAATATCGAAACACAGCGAACAGAATTTGAAATGTCAAACAACGTCAATTATTCATGAACTTATGGTTTTTTTCATTTTAAAAAATATTGGAGGGTGGTGGGGGGGTGAAATTTTGTGGTTATATGTTCTGATATGCGAAAAATCTTAAAAAAATAAAAAAAAATTTTTCGTCAAAAAATAAAAAAAAAATTTCCTGGAACCCGATCGCAGCGCCACCTACCGGGTCCAATTGTGAATCTAAACCAAGTACACTTAAAAGTACACTTAAAACGTTATTTCAATATGTTTTGTCAATGAATAATACACTCAATATGCACGCAATTGTGATACATGGAATATCGAAACAGCGAACAGAATTTGAAATGTCAAAACAACGTCAATTATTCATGAACTTATGATTTTTTCATTTTAAAAAATATTGGGGGATGGTGGGGGGTGAAATTTTGTGGTTATATGTTCTGATATGCGAAAAATCTTTAAAAAAAAATTTCGTCAAAAAATAAAAAAAAATTTCCTGGAACCCGCTCGCAGGGCCACCTACCGGGTCCAATTGTGAATCTAAACCATCCAGGGACCCACTCAAACACACACACAAAATTTCATCAAAATCGGTCCAGCCGTTTAGGAGGAGTTCAGTGACATACACACGTACAGGAGAATTATATATATATAAAGATAAACCATAAACCTTAAAATTCTTAACGAAGTTTTGCAGTAAGAACCAAGAAGGAATAGAGGAATATTTTGTATAAAGTAAACTATAAACCTTGTAATTCTTAACGAAGTTTTGCGGTAAGAACCAAGAGGATAAATAATTAAGTAAAATTTAAAATAAAATTCAGTGCTGTGTCGTGTAAGTTAAGATATCCGCATAGGGAACTTAAAGACACTACAAGATATCGTGGAAGCAGTTAAACATAACTACGAGACTCTGAAATATCGCCGCTGGAGCCGCTTGCTGTACAAGGACGACGAGACGAAGAGGACACCAGGAAGGAGTGAAGCTGTAGAAGAGGACGACGAGACGGGACCGACGAGACGAGAGGAGGACGTGGCAGCAAACAAGTAAAAGCGATTTATATTAATCGAAGAATACAAACAATTTAATATACTATCAATACATGACAATTAAAAAAAAAACATTATACATCTTTATAAACAATATTTGTATATAAAAAATAATATTTCATCTCCTCCATAATAGACTTGTATCGATTTTTACACACACACAATATCCTTATTAGAATAATAAAGTTTGATCTGTTGCAATATATATTGCATTATTTATTTTATTTGCCATTAACCTAATAAAAGACAATATACAAGAAGAAAAAAGAACAGAAGCAACACACATAATTAAAAAAATAATCACTAGTGAAATTAAAAACAAATATAAACAAAAGAAAGACAAAAAACAATAAAAGAAATTAAAAATAAAGTAAAGAACAATAATTTAATATTAACTAAAGCAGACAAAAGTTAAGCAACAGTAATCATTGAAAAAGCAGACTACATAAAACAAACCGAAGACTTCATCAACAATAATAAATGCATACAACTAAATAAAGACCAAACAGAAAACTATCTTAAACAAACAATAAAACTAATAAAAACAACTAAAAATATTTTCAACAATAAAAACAGAGACATATATATAAATAATAATCCAGAACCACCTAAAATGAATAGCCTAATAAAAATACACAAATTAAACAACCCAATACGTTCATTAATCAACTTCAAAAAAGCTCCTACATACAAAATAGCAAAAATAATGCCACAAAAACTAAAAAGTAACCATCTAACAAATAACCATCATAACATAAAAAATACATACGAATTAATAGATAAACTAAAAATAATAAATATAAATGAAAATACATTTTTCACATCATATGATATCACAAACATGTACACCAACATCCCAGTAGAAGAAACAATAGACATAATAATAAATAAACTTAAAGAACAAAATGAAAACAAACAATATATAACCGAAATAAAAAATAGCCTCCAACTAATACTAAAACAAAATTACTTTGAATTTAATAGCAAAATTTATCAACAGCAAGAATGTTTAGCAATGGGATCACCATTATCAAGCATAATAGAAGAAATATTCCTACAACACAGACACCAAAATACAAAATATTATAAAATCATATAATCCAAATGGCATATGGATAAGATATGTAGATGATGGGCTATATGTATCAAATAACAAAAACACAAATGCAGGGAACATACTGAAACAAATCAGTAACATACATCCTAAAATACAATTCACAGAAGAAAAAGAAAAACATAACAAAATCAACTTTTTAAATATAACCATCACAAGAAACAACAACCATATACAATATGGAATATACAGAAAACCAACTTCTACCAACATCATTATAACTAACCATTCTGACCACCCACCACAACATAAAATGGCAGCATTCTATTCGCTATTTAACAGAATGTATAAAATTCCCCTAAACAAACAAGAAACCGACAAAGAAAGAAATATAATATACCAAATTGGTTATTAAAATGGATACAATAAAAATACTGTAAACAAAATAGAAAATAAAATCAAATATAAAATAAAAACAGAACAATTAAGAATTAATCAAAATGAACAACACATAAATAATAACAACAACAACAAATGGGTCACATTCACATACATAAATAATAAAATGACAAAGCTAACAAAACTATTTAAAAACACAGATATAAAAATAGCATATAAAAATAATAAAAATTATTTACAAAAACTAAATAGCCCACACAACAAAGGCAATAAATGTTACATAGGACAAACAAAAAAACAGCTGAAAAAAAGTTATTTTGAACACCTAAACGCATACAAAAACCAGAAATATATAAATCCAATTTAGCCACACATGCAATAAACACAGGACATGAATTCCCAGTCATAACCAATGTGATACTAAGAAAACATATACCACACAAAGGCAACATAATGAAGATTTGGAAAAATTTACAAATATACAAACATAAAACACAAACAAATTAATACCTGAACAAATACATATCAATCCAAAATATGACACAATATTCAAAGCACTCAACATCGAGAATAGACAAAAAACTAACATATACACCACAATCACACACAATAAAACCAATTTGAAGTACCAGAAGCCAACAGGAAGCCACAATAATAATAGTCAACCAACACATATGTACTTCACCAGACACAAAAAACGGAAGGCTGAGGATGGGTACAAGATGGTACTCGAAACATGTTCCTAATAGGGAAAAAAATATCTTGAGGTAAATTCATTATAAATATTAAATGTAATATATTTAACCACTTTTTGCTGCAGTCCGTTCTTGATTTATATATTATATTTAATTTTTAATTTTCTTTTTCTTCTGTGAATTGTATTTTTGGAAGTATGTTATTGATTTGTTTTAATATGTTAGATAAAATTTGTGTTTTTGTTACTTGATATATATAGCCCATCATCTACGTATCTTATCCAAATGCCACTTGGCTCAAAGGATTTTATAATATTTTGTATTTTGGTGTCTATAGGTTGTAAGAATATTTTTGCTATTATGCTAGATAATGGAGATCCCATTGCCAATCCTTCTTGTTGTTGAAGAAAAAGAAAATCACAACAAAATTAACTATTTAGACATTACCATCACAAGATACAATAACCACCTACAATATGCAATATACAGAAAACCAACTTCCACTAACATCATTATACCTAACCATTCTGACCACCCATCACAACATAAAATGGCAGCATTCTATTCACTATTTAACAGAATGTACAAAATACCCCTAAACAAACAAGAAACAGACTAAGAAAGAAATATAATATACCAAATTGCTTGTGAAAATAGATATAATAAAAATACTGTAAACAAAATAGAAAATAAAATCAAATATAAAATAAAAACTGATCAATTAAGAATTAATCAAAATGAACAAACAATAATAATAACAACAATAAAAAATGGGCCACATTCACATACATAAATAATAAAACGACAAAGCTAACAAAACTGTTTAGGAACACAGACATCAAATGGCATACAAAACTAACAAAATAATCTACAAAAACTAAATAACGCACACAACAAAGATAATAGAACAAGAAAAACAAAAAAAAAACAACTGAAAAAGGCGTTATTTTGAACACCTAAATGCATACAAAAGGCCAGAAATTTACAAATCTAATTTGGCCACACATGCAATAACACTGGACATGAATTCCCAAACATAACCAACATGACACTAATAAAACACATACCACACAAGGGCACCATAATGGACATTTGGGAAAATTTACGAATATACAAACATAAAACACAAAACAAACTGATACCTGAAGAAATACAAATTAATACAAAACATGACACAATTTTCAAAGCACTTAACATCGAATATACACAAAATACTAATACATACACCACAATCACACACAATAAAACCAATTTAAAGTACCAGAAGCCAACACGAAGCCACAATAACAACCAACCAACAAATATGTACTTCACCAGACACAAAATCCGGAAGGCTGAGATGGGTACAAAATGGTACCCGAAACATGTACCTAATAAGAAAAGAAACATCTTGAGGTAAATTCAATAGAAAAATTAAAAATTAAATATTGTGTGTATGTATATATATATATATATATATATATATATATATATATACACTAGTGGTCGCCCAGTGGTCGAAATTCGACCGTAATTCATTAAATTTTTAAGTTTGAACGTTATTGAGGTTCTTTTGTCAAAGAGTATACCTCTATAATCATTGCATATAATTTTTTTGAATTTTGTTCTATTACGTCAGCTGCGAGCGTGTACAAATACGTAATTAGCGTGTGTTGTTTGCCTTAATTCCCTGCAATACCTATGAAATTTAAAATTTAATGTTAGTAACAGTTGAAAAAAAAACACAATTAGAGCTTGTATTCGTATTTATTTTTTGATATAATTCATTGTCAGTTTTAATTTTTTCATGTTATTATTGAATCAAATAAACGCTAATAAAAATGAGACTTGACATTCATAGAAGTATAAGATACATTGTTTTCAATTCCAGTGGATTACATTTCATTTTTGGTAAGGTACAAAATTCGAAAACAGTTTGAAGATTATCTGCTACAAAGCTTATATAATTTTTTAATTTTTTTTTCTATGCATTAATTTTCGAGTTATTTGAAAAATATGAAAGATAGGAAAAATGAGGTTTACCTTGGCTAAGCCATATTTAAAAAGCAATAACGCGTTTTTTGACATTTCCTTTTTTTTATTGCCATATTGACCAGGTTTCGCCAAGGCTACACAGTTATTTTGACTATCTTTTTCGAATTATATAAAATTTAAATAAAAAATTAATACAAAATAAAAAATGAAATAAAAAATACGTGCCTCGTATTTTTTCATATATTTTTCATTAAATCAAGAAAACCGGGCGGTTAAAAAATAAATGTTGTCCATTGAACTTAAAATAGTTTGAAAGTGAATTTAATGATTCAGAACTTCTGCGTAAACGATGTTTTTTGTAAAAACTCTTTCATCATTTGCTAAATGCCCTTGGCCATTATATTCGGAAATATAGTATCTCAAACCATCGAATGATCGAACTCTACTTGCTGCGACGTACAATTAACCATGTGTAAAAACTGGCTGCCTCAATAAAATTCCAATTTTTTCGAATGTTTGTCCTTGAGACTTATTTATTGTCATCGCAAATGCAGGTATAATTGGAAATTGAGTTCTATGAAAGTTAAATGGTAAAACAGTACCGGAATATGTTAAATTTATACGTGGAATCCAAATTCTCTTATTGCGTGCGGTTCCAGTTAAAACTTCGCAATCAACAGCATTACGATGCATATACTTGATGCGCATTCTTGTTCGACTGACTAATGCTTCCTTTGTATTTAAGTTTCTGATCAGTAAAACGATGCAATTAACTTTCAATACTAACTTATGTGGTGGCAAACCACTAATAGTCAAAGAATTCAAAAACTCTACTGGATAGTTATTGATTTCATTGTCATCATCACAAATTATTTTATCGTAGCTATGATATGTTTTCTGTTCACCTGGTATTCGATTAAGTATATCAGTATTAATAAAAGTACAATCAACATTTTTAGTTGCTAAAATAACTGATTTCAATATGTTATCTGAGAGTATGTTTTCGGAAATATTTCCATACTCCTCATTAATAATATTATTTTCATCTCCTATTAATTGCTGAGGTATTTCAATTATATTTTCACCAAACTGAGGGAATTGTGGGGCTTCATCATTACCAATTTTGTTTCAAGAATTCGACAAATTCTATTTCACTTGGTAAGGCTCTCATATTTTGAGTAAACTTTACATTATGAAAATAAACAAATTTATGCCAACTCGTGACACAATTTTCAATTAAAGTTGCACGTGATCCATGTGGGACAACTGGTAAGGTTTGCCGAAAATAACCGCACAGAAGTATCGTTTTCCCTCCAAATGGTTTATGTTTATCATTTTCATCGCATAGATCCTGCAATAATCTATCTATGATTTTCAACACTTGCAGTGGGCACATAGAAATTTCATCAATAATTATCAATGATGATGAATTTATGTAACGTCCATAGCTACTATTTGCGGTAATATTCGCTACAGAATTTTCCAAAATGGGTATAGGCAATTTAAACACATTGTGTAAAGTTCTACCTCCAAGTAATAGAGTTGAAGCTATGCCACTGAACGCTGTTGCAATTCAACTAAGATTAAGCGAATTTTATTTGTGAATGATTGCTGTTTGTGTGAATGTTTTTCCACAACCTGCATGAGCGGTTAAATAAAAAACATTAGATCCAGCATCATGATGCAAAACTTCACGAATCAGACGATCAATTAGATTACGCTGTTCAATATTGCAGTTTCATAATGCTCAGGAAACAGAAACTCTTGTTCTATTGGATCAATAGCATTTGCTTCGTCTGTTCTCTGCGAATACGTGGGAACTGGTAAACCAAGTTCTTGACATGACAAATTATGAACATTCAAACTAGCTTCAATTTCTAATAGAGCTGTATTAAAGGATACTTCTTCGTTGTAATCTCTCAAAAAATCTTTACTAAGATATACTTTAAATTCATTCCATAACGCCAATGCATTGGCTGGCACATTTAATGCACAAATGTAATCAAATAAATTTTGCATTTGTTTTGGTGAATGTAATTCTTTTGCTTCATTTAAACATTCGCGCCATTCATTATCATTTGAAGCAATGCCGCGAGCATGGCACGCTTCAACAAAAGAAGTGTGTATAATTCCATTGTATGTTCTAACATCCTCAAATGATTTTAGACCACAGACATGTAATAAAAGCAATCGTAAATGGAAAAGTTCGATGTCTTTTGGTGATACTACATATATGCGTGTAATGATTTTATCACCTCCACACCTTCTCTTCTTCCATCTTTTTCGGGAATCTTCCCACACATAATGCAAAGGAATATCAATATCCTTATATTCATTCGCTGATGGATCTGATCGATTCAATTCAAAAAATGCTAATAATTTTGTTTGTCTTGCATTTTCAATTGCTTGACGTTCTTGCCCTTCTCGAAAGTAAACATTCTGTCTACGCGGTAAATGAATGTCAAGTCTAACGATGACATGTGATTGAAAATGCATTGGTAATTCATACCAATTGCGCCATAGTCCTACAGCTTCAGTTGATCCGACATAACGGCCATTTAAAAACTTTTTAACTTCATCAATTTGTATTTCTTGACCTGGTTCATTTCTCTCTGAACCTAATTCAACAGATGCACTGTCATAGCCTTTATACACGTATTTATAAATGTATTTAACACTTTTAACTGTAGTGCATACTTCAACATTTATATGGCAATTAAATTTGGCAAGTAAATACGGATTGTATGGTACAACATAACGATTGTCGAGGCAACTACCGCGAACTTCAGCATTAATACCATTATCACGCCTTCTGTATAATGGATATCCATTTAATGATTCACATGTAAATTCATTAAATCGTTTTGGATAATCTTTTGTGCATTTTCCATCTCTCATACATACAGAATTTGGATTAAGTACACCGCATGGACCATGCATCATGTGTTTTACAACATATTCATGTAATGTAGGATGTGTTTGAATGTTTGGAATCTCCGCAGATACAACTTTATCAATATCGGTAGCTCATCAATTTTATCTTGCTCATTTAAAGAGAGTAAAATGTGAGCATGAGGCAATCCTCTCTTTTGAAACTCAATTGTATAAATGAGTGCTTCAACTTTACCGAAGATTTTTTTTAGTGTAAGGCCCTCAATTAATGCTTTCAGTTTGGACTTGAATACACGCACAACAATATCAGGTCGAAAATTAGCTGACTCACCTACACCAATATTGCTAACTATTTCAGGCCAACTTGGATTGCAAGTCATTGTAATAAACAAAGAAGTATAATACACTTCTAGATAGGCCTTTGTAAAAGAGTTAAATTATTTATTTGAAAATTATGTTTCCTACGAGCATGTGAAAAATAAGATCACAAACTATCTTGATCAAATATGATATATAATAATTTATATAATAGTTTATGGTACTTATTCCAGTGTACCGACTCTTGACTTATCTCAGGGCGCCAGTAATAATAAACACAAATTAAAGTATGTTAATCAACTTTTTAATGAACAATTTGTATTTATACATTACAAAAAATTTCTTTATATGAATTGAATTGTCTATCGTAATTAGCAGTCAGTCCTTTATGACAGATTGGTCACTATGTTGAATAAGACTTATGTGTATTTATTAAAAACATAGAATTAAATGTTCATTATTCTTTACTTGCGTAAGATTCCTTCCAAAGTGCGTGGTCCTGAAGCTATTGTAGATCGGTGATTCGTCAGGAGCCGTCGTCGTGTTAATCCTGGTTAAAACTGCACAATTCACTTTATCACAGGTGCACTACACTAACATATGGATTATACCAATGACTATGTTGTATAATTACACTCTGGACACAAAGATGACTGAATATAACTTAAGTGCATTTAACTCAGTTCACGTCGCGTTTGCCTCGACAAATTGATACCGTCGTAACTTCCTTTCGAACTCCTTCGCCTTCTTCCGCGATTTACCGCCACGTATAGAATTAATAGAACTTCGTATGTATTATTATTTCTTATTGTTTATTATAACTCCGATCATCCACTCTTTGACTTATTACGATTTATGAAATTTTATTTATAACTTTAGTATTAATAATTATCGCGTTTCCGTACTTTGTTATTTCTGAGAAATTTACTGATTCTGTATGTTAATTATTAAAATACATATAATTTGACGCAAAACAACGTACGCGAGTCTCTTCGTATAATTCCGCCGATATAAAGAAGACTGCCTTATTTCCCTCTAAGTTCACAATATATACTTGCCTCGAGTCTCCCTTACTTACGATCTTCAGCAAAACGTTCCTATAGGTTCAAACTACCGCTAAATACAAATTCACCCAATCTGCTTAACTGAAACCTCCCGCGCAACGTATGACGCTTTTTCTGATTCGCCCAACGTTTTTCCGTGTACACGTGTTTAAAGAAACTAGCGTCTATCGCTATCTCTCTCGCACAACAATATCTCTTGTCTAACGACAGCTATTGTTATATGCACTTAAGTTTTACAACGTTTGGCAAACACCCTTACTATCTGAACCATAATACATTTTATGACAGTAGTGTCCCAAATCGTGCCTTAACATAAAAGTACATTCATTATAGTTTGTCAGCCACAGTGCCGGTGTTATTAACTTACTGCTTTACCCTTCAGGCTTTTAGCAAGTAATTTTCCCAAATCGTGCCTTAACATAAAAGTACATTCACTTAAGTTTACAACGTTTGGCAGACACCCTTACTATCTTGAACACATAATACATTTTACGACAGTAGTGTCCCAAATCGTGCCTTAACATACAAGTACATGCATTATTTTCTGCTTTACTCTACAGGCTTTTAGCAAGTAATTTTCCTTTCAATTATTGCCGCTTCGCTTTCTAAAACACACCCTTCTTTCTGCTGTCAGCATAGTTTATTTATTAAAATTATAAATTGATCAAATTTTCCGTTACAGAAGGCTTTCCGAAATGTTGTACAATTGACATTGCATCTAAATAATTCTGATACATATTTCTTGGAAATCCATTGAATGAAGATGGTAAAATTACTCTACGGCCAACATTATTGGCATTGGGGTTCAATTCTAAATAATCTGTTAAATTGTTGTAAACTTCAGACCTAAGACTTGTTTAATTTTGTCGAATGAAATGTAACCTTGTGCCCTCTATTCTTACATACATATCAACTATCCACTGCAGAAATAATTTTTGTGAATGGTGCAACATGCTAAAATCTTCTTTAATTGCAAGTCGATAGGCTGCATACTGAAGCATGGTTAATTTATTTCTGGGCGCTCTTGAATTAGATGCAGTTGGTACATTATGAGAAATATTGATATGCCACCCAGTATCACCATTTGGAAAAAGTAATGGATACGCTAAAGGGTCCAATGATGAATCCAAAACAGAGATATTTTTAATGGTACCATTAACTTTTGAAAACGAAACCATATTTCGTTCAAAGGGTGGCTCACCATCAACTGTACTAAATATTACTGCTACATCAGTTTGAACTGCATCATTATAACGGCGTAGATCTAAATCACGATTTACTTTAATGAGCATACAAATTTCTTTATTTTGATTTTCAACTCTCTGACAATGATCTTTCATTGCAATGAATGACCGAACGAAAGGATTAATGTGTCAATCCTTCAAGAGAGATTTCGCGCATTATATTGTCATTGCATGTTTGATTATAGTGTTCACGTAATCTATAATTGACAGCAGTGTCAACATCATAAAAATATAATTGCGCATAACATGGTGAGCGACCATATCCAGCAGTCATTGGACCTGATCTGTGATAAAAATATCATGTATTTTAAAATGATACACTCCACGCGTAACTGTATCCGAAATTTTAGCTTCTGAGCTAACCATAGCAAATGATGAATTGTATTTGCGAATGTTTTCAAAATAATTTTTTGACTTTCTTTTTATTGAAGGTTCATTTGAAGTAAGTCCATCATACAATGATTTAAAGTATTCACTTTGACTTAAGGCCGGTAATATTGCTTTACACTTATGACAACATGAAGTGAATGCAGTCCTTTCACCTAAAGTGACCTCAGATTCCAAATGTTTTGCATTGCAAAACCTGCATTGTAAATGCATTAATCCACAATCAAAAGTATTAAAATTTCTTGGAATGACATTCAGTGCGCATTTAAATGTATCCCTCAAAATAATTTCATCATTTTGTATACTATTTGCAGTATTTAAATTTGCATTTGGTCTATTATCATTTTCCCTTTCACGCGAATATATATTCCTCCTTCTTTGTCTCTCACTCCGACCCGTCAATGTTCTATGTCGAGGCATAATGGAAGTAGGTGCGAATATCTGAATGTAAAAAAAAAACATGTAATTAAATTACTGAAACTAAGATTAGACAGGGTTTAATTTAAAAATAATAAAATGTACTCACTTTTTTGAAACCACCAATAATAATTAGGCGAGAGTAAGTCAATTCAAATTGCTGCTACAAAATTTTCCTTTTGCAACAGGTGTATATTAAGCAAGCTGTATTTCACTTTCAACTGCACATTAATATATAAAACACAGATATCTAATATACAAAATATAAAATAAACGCTTTTTTCCCTTGACATACACTCCACAGACTATTGAAAAAGGAACATTTGAAATCACACAAAATTCACAGCTCATTCAGTCAATCTGTCAGTATTAAGCAAGCTGTATTTCACTTTCAACTGCACATTAATATATAAAACACAGATATCTAATATGCAAAATATAAAATAAACGCTTCTTTGCCTTGACATACACTCCACAGACTATTGTTGCCTGGCAACAAAATTATTTTATTTTTAACAATTACCATTGTTTGAAAAAGTTTAAATGAATTTTCAAGTGCAAATAAATGTTTTATTTTATTTTATTTAATGTATTTGTAACACATATTATATATAAATTTTAGCTTTCTGCACTCCTTCTCCATATAAACTTTAACTATGCCAAATCTCACACTCCTCCGTGCGCGCAATATGCTTAAAAAGGGGTACAAAGTTTTCTCTTTACGTATTAATATATAGAAGATTCTCCCTGTCTCTCTCTTTTTCTCATTCGTGCACACTCAAACACACACACTGGACTTTGCATTCATTGTTTTGTTTCAGCCCTGATTAATGTAAATCGTCGTTGTCAAATCCTCTCCTATAAACTGTACTATCTTTGTAGAATAGTATAAGCTCTTTATAACGTCTACAAAATCTTTTAACCACTCGTACACATAACGTCCCATAAAATGGATCTGTTTAACTTATCAAACGGTTTCTATCGACAATGAAGGCAAGGTGTGTCTCCAAATCATATTTCCTTCTTTTCTCAATCATTAATTTTAAAGAGACTAGATCATCAACGTAAGATCGGCCCCTACGAAATCCTTCCTGTTCGCCCAGAAGTAAAACATCCGAGACAGAACAAAGTCTTATATTGATAATTTTTTTAAGTAATTTGTACTGTATTTATCGAGCTTATGGCTGTATAATTTGAAGGAACATTTGTATCATACTTTTTTATATCGGAAATACGTTTTTAATCCATAATCCTCCATTTTTTAATCCATGGTTACTCTCCATTCATCCGGGATCATGCACATCATCTGGTACCTATTCAGCAAATGTAACAGTCTAAACTTAAATAATGTACTAGCGTATATCACCATTTCTAAGTTTATCCCATATAAACCATCTGCTTTCCGATTCTTCATGGATGAAAGTGCTCATTCTAGTTCCTCGTATGTTAAATGTGAAAAGGTTGAATTTGAAGGACTACACTTATGTCCCCTCTTACGTCTTATGCGGCATCCTTATTTTTAATATAATGTGCTGAAAAAAACACTGTTGATTTATGATAAAAAAATAAGGGGTAGGTAGTGTCAGAGTCACTAACACTGAGGTTTTAGGTGGAAAACGTTTTACCTTGGCCGGGTTGCTGGGACGGGGTGTTTGTAGAGTTGGTAAAAAAAAATTAACTAACTTGCATGTCTTTTATTTTATTTGTTTCTCACAATGCTGACTAATTTTTAAAGTGTTGTTGAAGACATGACAGTGGTACGAGTAGCCTTACAATAAGTAAGACTTAGATGCTACATTTGTATCTGTAGAGAACGTT
Source organism: Magicicada septendecula (assembly GCA_034769895.1). Classification (NCBI taxonomy): domain Eukaryota; kingdom Metazoa; phylum Arthropoda; class Insecta; order Hemiptera; family Cicadidae; genus Magicicada; species Magicicada septendecula. The sequence continues at coordinate 352,647,829 of CM068375.1, forward strand.
AAGTCTATCGTGCTATTTTTTAAAGTTGTGAAATCAGTTGGATCCGTGGCCAACACCAATTCGGTAGTCGCGGAGGTATCAGACGTTAGCATACAAATGTTTTCATTTTTATTTATTCCGTTGTCCTGTTTACCTGCAATGGAGTAAGTCTCTTACGTTGATATAATTACTGTGTAGTTAGATTACATCACGTAATACGAGACAGCAAAACCACTTTCAGATATCGCAAAAAATATAAGCCTGTAGCGTAATTATTTACTAATTTATTGCCCTAAAAGAAACAGATTGTTGTGTTAGGGAATTTAATAGATAGTTAACAAAATTTTCAGTCATTTCGTACATACGCACAGCAGTCTTGTGCAGTGCTACATAGTGTGAACATCGGCTGCAACAAGACTAGCGAGAACAATGGAAGTATGTGTGTAACAAAGAGAGAATTATTGAGTAAAGTGAGACAGTGAACTGCAATCGCGTTGTCTCCTCTTATTCCTCTCTAAACAACTGAAGTGAAGGTAAAGGTAATTCATTCGCAGGGTAAGTGAAGCTGGGTCTGCGTAGCTCAGCAGCCAAGAAAGGCTGTCACATTTCTAGTAACACATTGTAAATCTGCTACAGCCGCCATATACATTAAACCTACCGCCCCACTTAAAGTTGTCAAACGTCATTCAAACGCAGTTGAACCCTTCTATTCTATCTAGTGGTAATAAATTATAAGTTATCGTTATTTTGTAATAAATGATGATTAGTAAATTACCGCCAAAGGGATTTTGTAAATAGTTTCTGTATTTTTGAACAAACCCCGTCTTATTTATGTTTTGAATTTGAAACCAGTTTAACTTAAAATAAAAGATGGTTGTGTTGTGTGTTTACGCTAATAAATTTTTTCTAAATTATGTACGGATTTGTTGCCGACATACGCAAGTTTTTCTGTTGGTTGGTGGTAACTTCTTGACATATGGTACGCCCTATTCTGGCTGTTGGCAACAACTTCTAGATTATCCTAGTTCTGCGGTAATTAATCTATATCTATATCTATATACTATATAAAACCCAAAGTCTGAGGATTTATGGGTACTGAATACAAATCCACACCGTTACACTGATTGCCACCAAATTTTGCATAGGTAACCTTTGACACAAGGCACAAAATACTGTCTAAATTGGAATTTCACATTTTGTCTCGTTCCCACGATTTAGGCCCTTTTATATTTGCCTTTTCGTTTACGCGTATAAAGATGTCAACAACAGCAGAACACCAGAATGAATTACCATAGTAACCAGTAAATAAACAAAAGCTATTTAGCGGCATCGGAATTGTAATTTTATCCGTTCCTGCAGTTTTTAATGTTTTTAGTATGCGATTGTATTAATATGTTTTGTAATTTTGTAATCAGATACGTCTATATATTTTGTAATTATCTTAAACGATTATAAAATTTACGTTTATACGTATTTCTGATGATGCACTGAATAAGTAATGAAATATATTAAACACTACTACTAAAGATGTCAAGGAGACCAGAATTAATTACCATAGTAACAAGTAAATAAACGAAAGCTATTTAGCGGCATCATAACTGTACATTTATTCATTCCTGCAGTACGTTTTCGATGTTTTATATAATATACGATTGTATCGATATATTACGTAATATGTGGAAAAGAAGAAGTGTACTACTAGTTGTAAATTGTCCTAAAGCGAAAATACGTGTTGTTTCCATTTGTGAGGTTAGGTGATAACGGTTTTTGGTTTTTAGTTTAATGCTGAAATAAATAAAAGCCAAGGTTGAGGAAAACATAACGTTTAATGTGTTATAGGCCTACAATGCTTCTAACACAGTAACACTTAAAATAAAGAATTTAGCGTTTTTAATTTAGCAGGTACTTCATAAATATCTCCAAAGGCTTTATAAACGTGTACTTTTAAATCTCCAAAGGCTGTTGGACCAAAATAATAATTTTGTACAAGTTAAAATAGTACAAGTGTTGAAAACAGCTTTGGAGAGAATTTCACTAAAGAGTACAAAATTGTTATACGAGCTGACAGAACGCCATACAGACATATACAATAAAAATTATATTAAAATAATTCTTAGAAGTCAAATATTCGCGTGCGAAGCCGCGGGTAACAGCTAGTTAGTAATACATTTTGGTAAATAACTTTTTAAAACAAATCTACTGTCTCCGAGAAAGTGCTCATTCTTTTACTTTGGAATTCGTGGTGGTAAACTATCCATTTTTTCTATAATATTTGTTTAGTTAAATTAGAGTTTAGGGTAATAAATCAGTAATAAATTATAGGCGGCGATTTTTGCTAGACTGCGGTTTTTTTTGCTGATTCATATTACTTAATTACAATGAATATCGTTTCACGGTTATAGGCCTATTTATATAAATATTTGAATTATCGTTATGAAAGTAGTCTGTAACAACGCAATTATGTCATCTCGCAAAGAAATGTTTTACTCCTCGTTACGAAATTCAGGAGCCCTCGTCGTCCAAGGAATTCTATATTGTTTTTGAAGTGAAATGATACGCAGTAGGCCTATGCGGATCCGTATGCAGTATCATGTATTGTCACTAAACAGCGAGTATGTTTAAATTACACTAAAAAAATTTGAATGAAATAAATATAAAATAAAACATGCTAAACGCAGTATAATTTTAGAGTGTCAAACAACACTCAACATTTCTGGTGCTTCTTTGTTAAATGCTGTGAATGCAAAGTGGAGAAGCAGCAAGCCAATGAATCAGGAGGAGCATTCCGTAAACTACTGACAGACCGCACCCTCTAAACTGCAATGGGAGAAAACTGGTCTGCTCAGCTGGTTAACTGCAAACTAACGTGGTTTAAACACGTCCATTTTTTGTTTAGTAGTTTTGTTTGTAAGATACTGGACATATTAAAAACTGAAAATTGTCTTCAATAATGTAGCACTGTAAACGTTTGTGTGTTAGATACAGATGTAAGAAAGTATAAAACTAAATTATAAAAATGTAAAATATAAATGGAAATAAAACTAACTAAATTCTTTTAATAAATACACGCAGTGTCGTCATTAAAAATAGCGTCCATTCTACACGCAAGTAAATCATTCTCCTTACAAACGTATAAACACCATTAGAACTGTGTCACTGAACTTAAAAAAGACTTGACTAAATAACCTTAGATTCGTTTGCCTACCTTGACTAGTTTCTTGCATGTAACGATAAATAATTAACAAAGTATTGTTAGTGGATTCACAACTGGATTCACGTTTGCGGATTCTAAACTCTCACAAACGTTCACATGTTCCACCTTGTCACTCTCCAAACCTTTGATAAGCATTTCTGCTCATCATCGAATCAGCTGAATGATTGTGACTTTGATTTTAATCTAAATATAAACCACTGAGGTGATACACAACAGAGATGCCATAATAAAAGAGTCAAATTGGTTAGCAATTTTCTTAAATCAAGATCTTAACTACTTTTATTTTTACTTATTGACATTTTGCTCGGTAATTTTACAAACATATTGTGATAATAATTTAAAAGCAAATAACACTTAGCAACGTTTTGCAATGTCCCTTTCTTATCAGACATTAGGCCCACCCACTTGCGACTGTTTCACTTGCTCGCATTATCCTCAAAGAGTCTACAATCGTTACTGTAAGGTTTGCTAAATTTTTTGATATTTCGTATACTGTTGTGTGTGTGTGTGTGTGTGTGTGTGGCAGTGGCGTGCGGTCAAGGGAAAGAACTGTCGCCTCACTAATGACTGACAACACACTACAGGACTGAGCGGGGTACACATGTCAACACCATCGATTTGGCTTATAATTCCATAGTGGTTTGGGCATGTGGGTTGAATCATCCATTCCGTTCAGATGTTACAACCATATTATCCAATGTTGGGCAATCCTACCAAGTATGCTTACAATATTCTGTTCCTTGCCGTACATCGTCATTTTTTTTTGCGATCTAAAGGCAGTTATTTCTTGTTTTTACAATTTCTGCATGTCTTCCCTGATTCTTCAAAAGGAGTAAAGTCCTAAATGAGGTCAGTATCCTCCCCATATGTCGATATGCTCGAGGGACCCATGAAACACCTCGGAATAGAACAGACGACCCCAGCTCTGATATGGAGTAAAATATGCAAAACAGAGTAAAAAATAAGCATACCCACTAGAAAGGGATATAAAGGACGTTCTAAAAGAAGATTGCGTGACATTTTGGTGGAGACAGACCTTGCGTTTCTATGAAAGTAGACGAAGTGACAAATCCGTCGTCTGTAAAAAAATTTGCTTAGATTGTGGCGCAAACTACCAAAACGTCACTGTAAAACGTCTTCCAGAATATGGGAAATTTAATAATAAGACTAACAGTGGTTATGTAATACGTTTCATTAGACATAATCTTATTTAGACATTAATAATCTCCATCTGCTGTAAAGGTAGATTAACCATTTGTTAGACAAACAGAAATAACACTGTTGCACGCCATTATAGTAAAAATTCCCGATTAGCGCTTTCTAGCTTCACAGCTTATCATCAGATCGGAAATATGATCATCTGATAAAACATATTTCCAATCTATTTTGTTTTCAAGTGCGTGGAATAGTGATGGTGCTAGTGACACGGATAATCTTAGGACCGTCCGTAGTTGACAGTGAGGAGTGCAATGCCGAAACACTAGCTTGTGAAGTTGGTAATTATCAGAAATTTGCGACATTTGCTTTTAAATTTATACTTGAAAAGTTTTCTGCTATATTTCCGAAGTCCATATTTTATTCAATATTTCACAGTAAAATATAATAGATGCAGGCTAGTGTAACAAGAAAACCTGTTAATGATGAGCTATTCATTACGTTTGCATGATAGTTTTGATGAAGTTTAGCACAAGATTTAAATTTTAAATAAACTTGACGAAGCATCATACACAAAAAGGAATTGAGTAAATGAATAAGTATTTCTGCTGATGATAAGGTTTCCTCCAGATGGGTTTTCTTTTAAATAATTAAGATTCTGAAAGAGTAAATTACTGATAAATTTTTAGATATTGATAAACTAGAATCTCTTTCAATACTGAATTGCAAAAAATACAGCGATTTTTAAAAAACAATGTATAAAAAAACCATTTCAAGTGTTATTAAAAAAAAACTAAGGTAGAATCTTTAATATGGGCTGTTTGAAAAATGATCTTATCTATGTACACGCTTCCGATAATATAGAGACAAGTCGCAATATGATGTAAATCTATAGGACTAATTACATGCCAGAAGACTTACTAAAAAGCATTATAGGAAATTACAAAACTGTGCGCCTTGTTACTTACAATTCCTGTTACAAGTGTTCTGCAAAGCGGTCATTTTTCAGCCCTACGGCGAATACTTACTTACCAGAACAGACTATCTGGACTACCCCTTATCTCAATAGAAAAATCTCTTTTACAAAACCTAAAAAAAATGCCTGCATTCTATGACTCTTTTATAAACCTCTTTCTAGAGAAGATTGCCGAAACGAGCTGCAGTACAAGTAGATTACAAATACAACTCTAAATGAGATACAAATAATTAATTTTTTGCCTACGTTTTAGGCCGAACAACAACCGGCAACAGCTGTTATATACCCACGCTACGCCACTGGTCTACACAGTTAATGGCATGCTGTACCAGCATCTGGCGATAATTCAGTTTAAAATGGTGGAATATTCCCAGATCCAGCGGTTGCAATTTTCTTGTGCAATTTGCAGGAAAAAATGCCAGTCCCACGTTCTTTAGGTGTGATATATCAGGAGGGTGTGCCGTGCACGTGTCCACAAACACAAGGATTTTTAGACCTCTTGCGCTTACTTTTTGCCTCGCAGCCGGTCTTCAAACACTTTTGTCGTCATTCACGACTTATTGTTGTTAGCTTATTTTGTAGGGAGCGTTTGCAACATTTTTAAAACACCGCCGCCTTGCAAATTTCCTAACAGTTAGAGGAAGCAGTTTTTAACTTCCGTCACTGTTTGCACACCACAACGCTGTTACACGTTGTTTACTCCGCTTCCCCCCCCCCCTTAAATGCCATTGTGTAGGCAGGAAGTAAATTAAAAAAAAGGACTGTTTCATTGGCATTGAGGTGTGATTCCATCGCCTTTGGGAGTATACTGTGATTCTAGTTCCCTCACACGGGTGTCTTTCTACATACGCACTGTACTAACGCCTACACTCTTACTCTCACTGCGCACGATTTTGCTGCCAGTATCATGCCTTATCTTAAATTTATGTAACCACCCGGTCGAGGCATGAAAATCTTCAACACCGAACCTGGCTGCCAGTTCATTTGCTTTTTCGCAAATGATTGGCCCGCTGATGGGAATTCTTTCGCCCCGTGCTACTGGAACCACTATAACAGACAGTCTTCCAAGAGTTCACATTTCCGCCTTGAATACGAGTTCGCTTATTACTATAAACACCAAACACACGCGCACTTTCTTCTATTTCGGTTGCTTTAGCCACGATTGAATTTAACGTCGACGGAGCAATCCCTTTGACAATGTCTACTCGCGTCTTATTCCCACTTTCCTTTCACTACTTTCAAAATGTTTAATTTTTCAGCGATCGTAAAGCACTTCCTCTTCCTTCCACTAATTTTCTACTTACGATGTTATCTTTAATAGAATCAGTAACGAACTGATTTCGACGAAGCGATGGAGCTTTACGAGCAGTGAGCAAATATAGTACGTTTCAAGGAATCTAAGCTAGCTCAGAGGTTACTCGACAACTGCTAGTTCAGCCGAACGGCACTAATTGTCTATTCCCTAGAAATATACAGCTGTCCAAAATATCTTCGTTTAGACATTCGTTGCGTGATACGCGCGATGTAAATCGGAATAAATATTTAAAGGTATAAATGAAGTTTCGTATCTCCAGGGGTTTAAGAATGTGATCGCACAAAGTGTAAAAAACAAATAAACGAAAAACATGACCGAAATAAAATAACATGTGAAGTATATGAAATTTGCCGGGACCTTGAAGAAAAAACGAGTAAGTTCAAAAAATGTATAAGTGCGAAACATATAAAAGACCTTTTACTGTATACGCAGTAGCAGTATGGTGGTGTTAAGAGTTATTAATTACAGTATTAGCGGTTTACAATTGAATGAACCCTTAACAGTGTGAACCAAATCACTCATGAAATTGTTTTAACCCTGAATACCAATTTTACAATTTAGCCTACAAGTAAAAATTACAACAAATATAAAAAAATAATATAAAATTACTATTGTAGCATTCTTACCCAGAATTCTTATTACTAAATAGGCTATGTGACCTCTGGCTTCTCTCAGATTAATGATACATTTCTAATTATATTTTTTTCAATTTAATTACGGCTGGCTCTTGCATCCCAGCTGCCACTGGCGCCGGTCTAAACAGTCTTGTTCTGTAAGTCCTCTTGCATTCATTGCATCTTCGACGTCCATTTTCCATTAACGTTTAGGTCTTCCTTTTTTTCTTCGAGAGGGTGGATTCCATTCCCATACCTTCCTTGGCCAACTCTCATCCGACATTTTTTTTAGGTGTCCAAACCAATTCAGTCTTCTTGCTTCTATTGTTTCTATAATGTCAAGGTCGATTCCCATCGCTTGCATTATCTCTACATTTCTCACTCTATCTTGTCTTGTTAGTCTACAGCACCTCCGCCAGTAACCATCTCCATAGCTCTTATTATCGATTTATTTTTTTTTTTTTTTTATTAATTTCCCACAGTTCTGCTCCATATAGGCCTATACTTTCGATTATAGTTTTATATATTCTGATTTTTTTTGTTTTTTGTTATTTGTGGACTCCAAAGCAGACTGTTTAATTGTTTTGTTGCTGTCTTAGCTTGTCTTATTCTTCACCTTGTCATTGTTACACCCAAAAAGTTTTTAATAATTTTTATCCTTTTGTTCCCAGTCTTGACCTTCACCGTATAAGGTACTCAGTTTTGAGGTATTTATTTTGAGACCCCATTTCGCATATTATTCGCTAGATTCCTAAACATATAACTTACATAAATTTCGTCTTCTGCAGTTACAGCCTGATCGTCTGCAAAGTGTATTGTAAACAACTTGTCAATTCCAATTGGTAAGTTACACCCAGATTACGGCATGTTTTCCTCCATGATATTAGGGCTTCATTTAGATAGAACTTAAACAAAGTTGGAGCTATGCAACAACCCTGTTTCAACCCCTTACTAATACTTATCTTGCTGGATTGTATCTAGTTGTATCAAGTCAAAAATACTACCTTTACCAAACAACCAGATTTGTACCTTTTCTTTTAAATTTTCATTTAACATTTTTTTTAATATTAGCAGGCAGTAATTTAAAACTTTTGGTCCAAGAAATAAAAATAAGCGCCGAAACGATGACTTATTTACTGAAATTAGTAAAGTCACCTCGTTGTCGGTTTCGAGTTCTATAATATTGATCGGAAACAGTTTTTTAGACATTGCATAATATACTCTGAATACTTTATAAACGAATTAATGTTGTAGAGGTAAAATTTCATTTTTGTAAAATAGATTAAATGCTGTAGCTAATCTATTTTAGAAAGCAGGAATCCGATCTAAGTAATAAAAGTCAATGATATACAACGTCGAAAGCTTTCGAAAAGTTTATAAATAAACCGAAATTTTTATTATTTTTATTTATGGCTGAATACGTCTCCGACATAAAGTCCAATATGGCGTACGTCTTCGGTAAAGGCGTTGTATCCCTTTCGTAAAACTGTCCTGCTGGCTACGAAAAAATGTTATTTTCGAGGAAGTTTAACAGACTTCATTTCATTGTTTTCTCAGGTAGATAGGCGTATAATTAGTCAGTCTCCTCCTGATTCGCCTTTTTTGCCTGCTAAAGCTATTGGAAAAGTACCAGAACAACAAATATTGTCAGCTATTTTAGCTAATATCGGTGCTACATAATTTAATACCTTCTTCAATAATTTCACAGTGACTTCATGGAACTCTGTAGACTTTTTTTTATTTTTAAGGCTTATCATAGGTTTAGGTATTTAATTTCTTCAGTGTCTGTTGTCGATAGGAACATTAATAGTTGTCCGATCTTGCATCACTAAATTTTCAGATCGTTATATATACCAACAAGAAAACTCAACGCATAAAGTTTACAGACATCTGTAAAAACGTTGTTCAAAAAAACCTTTTTTTACTAATGATACGTTACTAGTCCTACACGTCTGATTGGGCGGGGGGATCTGTTTACTTTTTCCTGTCAATCTCATAATTAGACCTCATTGTTCAGCTGGATTATCAGCACTGCCAGAAAACAGTGTTTCAAAATAGTTGTTTTTATAACGTATAGGTTAGCGGTCAATGCTATTTTAAAGTTGTTTTTATAATTTTTAGTCCCAAGTTATATAAGTAGCATTTTTAATGGATTACTTTCCGTAATTCATGGAACAATTTTGTTAGCTCGTATTAAAAACGTTCAATCATACTTTGTAACTTTAAATGTTTTTATCGAGTCTTGTAAAACGTTTCAGAAGTTACCAAACACTAGATTCAGATAATTAAAATCTGCACTTTTATCTTCTCGATTAATATTACTCAAGGTTTCTCTTAAAAAATCCAAATATGTTGGCGTGTATTTTCTGTATTTTTTCTGTTGATGTGTAAATGTATATCTTGAGAGTATTTCTTCCTTCACGATACTCGAAGTAAGAGCAGTCATAACGTGATCTGTAATACCAAGCTCAAATACGGCCGGCTTAATCTGTGTTCTGTTTTAGGTTTCTGTATTTAATAAAATTTGAGTCCTCTTCTAACAAACGACATGATTGATTGGAGAAATGAATTACGTTTACGGACCTGGGTGGAAACGACTGGGAAGACAGTTCGATTCTTATGACGTGCATTAGTCCCGCTGTTATGTGGGTTCGGCCCAATCCGACCGCGTCTACCCACTGTTGGCACAGTGCAACAATGCGACAACACACACAACAATATCCACCCGCATTGCACGTAGTTAAGTCGACAATTGTTTCTCTACGGTACTGTAGTGACGTAAACTGTCACACGACTAGAGACCATGAGTCCAATACTTGTAGCGACATGGTGACAATAAAATTACATAATCGATTAACGTTTATATGACACGGAAACACTAAAGTACGTGACACAATTGTAGGCTATAATGCAGTGGTTCCAAAACTTTTCAGTCCGCGGATCCCCTCTAAAATCAATTTAAAAATTCACGGACCCCGTCAGAGTTCTGAAATAAAACAAACTGTTATATTTTAATTATAAATGTATTACAATTCTCTTAGCTTGCAAAATTATAATATTAATGATATCAAACATAGTTTGATATAAGCAATTAAGATGTTTTTGCACAATTAGCTCTACAATATTAGGTTTAATGTCTGATATGTTCAGTATTAAGTAACTCTCGACATCAGGTTTATTTCTTAACTTTGACTTAAGTATGAGAGCAGAGAGTCTGCGGTTTCACACAAATAAGTAGAGGAAACACAGGTAAACACTTCAAAGCTTTTTGCGAGTTCAGGATAGTCAGTCATTACATAGCCTTATAACCAGAAGTCAGCTAGCTGTAATTGCGAAAACTGTAACTTTAATGAACTGTCAGTTGAAAGTTCTGCCAATGAATCTTTTTCTAGCAGTGTAAAAGAGAGATCTAGTCAATTCGGCTGACAAACAGATCTGCTACACGATTTAAAGACATGCTACATGATTTAAAGACATTATTGAAGCCATGTTTGAAATTGTTTTTACAATTACAATTAGTTTGAACCAAAGAAATACTGGAATCGTCTAGTAATTGTTTTAAGATTTTAAAATTTAGATTTAGATTTTAGAGCTTAAAAAATAGGAGAATATTACGATGTATCCTTGTTTTTCTTCAAAGTGTCTGCGGACCCCCTGAAACATTTTCGCGGATCCCAGGGGTCCGCGGACCGCACTTTGGGAGCCACTGTTATAATGGAATGTACGCCTATCTCGAAAAGATATCTGGATTACCTGAACGCCACAGGTGATATCATCAAATCGTTGAAAGCAGGATAAGTACAAAATAAATGTTACGGGGGCGGAGGAGTGGAAGTAGAAGACTTAGTTTGTCATTTCAGTTGCAACAAGAATGAATGCTGTGTAACACTTGACCGTGTTTAAGATCAACGTAGACCGGGCGACATAATTCAAATCATGTGATACATATTGGAATAATGTGGGCGACACTAAGCCGAAAGCTAACTGTTAAACAATAAGGACAGGCAATCATTGGGTGTCGGACTAGATCGGTTTGATTAAAGAAAAATACAATAGCATAATTTAAAGCATTTAAACTCAAACACTAGCTGAATGTTTGGAAAACATTAGTTTGCGACAGTAACCATAAATTAAGTGCAAGTTTTATCAATATCGCGAATAAAAATGTATGAGCTTTTAGGTAATATGTAAGGAGTGATTTATAAGGAGGATATATATAAAACTCAAAGTCTGGCGATTTATGGGTACTGAATACAAATCCACCCGTTACACCGATTGCCACCAAATTTTTCACAAGTAACCTTTGACATAAGGTGAAGAATACTGTCTAACTTGGAATTTGATATTTTGCTCCGTTCGCACGATTTAGGCCCTTTTAATTATGCCTTTCCGTTGACGCCTATAAAGATGTCATCAACACCATGGAGACCAGAATTAATTACCATAGTAACAAGTAAATAAACAAATTATATTTAGCGGCATCGGAACTGTACCTTTATCCGTTCCTGCAGTTTTTTATGTTTTTACTATGCAATTGTATCGATATGTTTTGTAATTTTGTATACAGATACGTCTATATATTTTGTAATTGTCTTAAACGATTATAAAATGTATGTTCATACGTATTTTTGATGATGCAATGTATAAGTAATGAAATATATTAAATACTATTACTAAAGCTGTCAACAATACCATGTAGACCAGAATTAATTACCATAGTAACAAGTAAATAAACAAAATCTATTTAGCGGCATCGGAACTGTACATTTATTCATTCCTGCAGTATATTTTTGATGTTTTATATAATATACGATTGTATCGATATATTACGATATGGAAAAGAAGAAGCGTACTAATTGTAAAATGTCCTATTACTTAATGTAAAGCGAAAATACGTGTTGTTTTCATTTGAGAGGTTAGGTGACAACGGTTTTTGGTTTTTAGTATACTGCTGAAATAAATGAAACCCATGGTTGAGGAAAACATAATATTTAATGTGTTATATAATGCTTCTAACACAGTAACACTTAAAATAAAGAATTTAGGGTTTTTGATTTAACGGGTACTTTATAAATATCTCCAAAGCCTTTATAAACGGGTACTTTTAAATCTGCAAAGGCTGTTGCACCAACATAATAATTTAGTACAAGTGAAAATAGTACAAGTGTTGAAAACAGGTTTGGAGAGAATTTGACTAATGAGTACAAAATTGTTATACGAGCTGACAGACGCCATATAGACACAGACAATAAAAATTATTTTAAAATACTTATTAAAAGTCCAATATTCGTGTGTGAAGCCGCGGGTAACAGCTAGTATCTTATCATCATAATTATTGCCATAAAATCTATGTACGGTCAATACCATGTCGTTTCTTGCCTAACCCCAATATTGGAGGATTTTGATACTAACGGCACACTTGGGTAGGGTTTGTAATAGGCGGAATAACTCTCGCTGGTTTGACGTCTCTTTGTAAAGGACAACGGTCATAACTAAATCAGATGACCCCGAGAGGGAGGGGAATCGAACCCCCCGCCGACGACAGCGTAGCTACGAACCACACGGTAGACGCTAAGCCACGACCGCTCTTCCAGGAAAATTTAAAGAGAGGGATCTCATCCAAGTCAGACTGAAGCAAGGTGAGAATCCAGCTAGAGTGCACTAAATCCGAGTACACAGGATGTGAAACCCTGATGTACTGAAGAAGAAATTTACCCACTTTTCGTTATTAATTTTGCTTTTCCCCTTATCCTCGTCATGTCAACCCATAAACTCGCACATGACAATATTTAAAACACCGGGAAAATCAGCGCCTTGGTATTTCTTTACTGCGAAGATCACTTCAAATTAATTTGTCCTTCGAGTACTCGGCATACTTTACTTCGTTGTTTATCTTACGATTAGTGTATTGTTTGCTCTTTACTACCATGTACAAACATAACCTACGCTTTGTTGTTGGCGACGGTCTACAGAACTTTGCAAGGAAAATGTCATACAAACGAATCCGTCATTTTATTCAGATTCGTAAGCAACAACAGTTAATCAGCAAACAGTTAAAATATCTGACCTTAAACCAAATAAACTACACTTTTGCTCATTATTAATAATTAATACAAGAAACGTTGTTATATATTGATAAGAACTCCTACTGAAAGTGATGCCATTTATTTGATATTAAAATAAAAAGACGCATCTATTCGACATTTTAAAAGCTGTCAGATAGCAAAAGTGTTACAAATGAACAGACTGAATTCCGTGTAGCCTATAACATATGTTTAAAGCGGTCGTTTATGTATGTCAAAATGCGTGGTGCATAATGTGGTATCTGCTGCCCTATGTGTGGATATAGTAGAAAGTTTTGTAGGGAAGATATGCCTAACGGAACTACATTTCTGTATAATGGAAGAGAATGTAGAAGAGGCTTCTAGGAAACCGTGAGAGTCATGAAGACAGTGTGACGGGGGAGAGAGAGAGGAGAGCTGCTGAGTAAGCACTACGTTTAGCGTCCTAATCCGTCGGCATTCTGTACAATGTGCTCAAACAACATCCTTCTTTGAAAACAGCTTGCTTGTCAGAAAGAACTGTCAGTGTTTGTTAATACAAACTGCAGGAATCTTTTTGTCTCTTATTAAACCAGTTATAGCTGTCAGTCTGTTTCTTAACAGTGACTCAGTGTATATTTTAACGTCCAGCCAGACATAAAACGTGCAGTGATAAATTAAATTGTGCAGTGATAAAATTGGAAAATGTGCAGTTATAAAATTTTGAGAAAAAAGTCGGGAAAATGAATTAACTGACATTTGAGTAAAAAGTAATGCAATGAAAAATATATTTCACCTTATTAAAAACTAAAGCAGTTTTAACTCAAACTTAACATATTCCATTTTAATTATCTTTTTATTTGCTCAAATTGCAACAAATTCTACATAGGCCAGACAGGACGTAGCTTCAAACAGAGATACATTGAACACACAAAGGCACTCCACTCCACTACAGAATCCACCTTTGCCAATCACCTCATTGAAGCAAACCACACATACAGAAACATCGACAATAACATGAACATTCTACACGTACACATAAAAGGCCGAAATTTAGACACTCTATAACAATTGGAAATATACAAACACACGAAAACGACATCCTAAAAGAACAGACACAATTCAAATCGCACGCATTATTCGAACATATCTCACCCCACACACACAACATCGATCTTTCGAAATTCGATTCCGTCGCCCACAACAGGACGGACAGCGCTACCAGCGGCAACCTCTGAAGAAGCTTTTTAAAAGTGAAAACCGGTTCAGGTTGTAAGGTAAAACTTTATGTTTTTACCCATAAAAAACTTTGTGTTCCGAGTAGTTAATATAATAGTTGTATTTTTTTTTTAATTTTACACCAGACTATAAAGAGCACCTAGTGCTCAATAAAACAGACCCATTGCCAATTTTTTTTTATTCCACACCAGACTATAAAAAGCACCTAGTTCTCAATTAAACAAAGTTTGAATTTTAAAACAATGTGGAATTTTAAAATTAACCACATAATTATTGTTTTCGTAATAAATATGAAAAGCAAAAGTAGTAATAATTTAGAATTATTTATGGTTTTTATGTACAAAACGTTTTCCCACTGCATTTATATTTTTTAAACTCTCACTCTGAATGGTGATTTTGACAAACCTTTGTACAACATTGTCCGTCCGGTAGATTTGAATAAAATGATCAATCCATTACTACTATAATGGTAATAAAATTGTATTGACATTACTACTATAAAGTAAAACATACTAAACACAGAATGTTTAACTACGCTCTAGCCTTTTGCTAGCTTTCAGTGTGTCTACGTGAGTTGCTCCCCTGGGCTGGAGTGCGACGAGCACCATATCTGCAGACCCTGACGACCACGGCCACCAACAACAACGAAACCACCACAAACAATAACGGAACCACCAACAACAACAGCGGAACGTCCACAATAACAACAGAACCACCATCAACAACAATTACTAGAACAGAAACGGTACTACGCGCAACGACTAAAGCAACAAGTACAATACTACGAACAACGACTGAAGCAACAAGAACGATACTACGACCAACTACTACAACAACAACGGTACTACAACAGCAGCAACCTAACTACCAACAAAACAATCACCGAACTACCAACAACAACCTATCCACCAACAACAGCAACCAAACTACCAACAATCACCGAACTATGAACAACAACACAACAAAAACCTAACCTAAGTACCAACAACAGCAACCAAACTACCAACAACAACAACCTATCCACCAACAACAGCAACCAAACTACCAACACCAACAACAACCGAACCACCAACACCGACAACCGGACTACCAAGAATAACAACCGAACATCCAAGACCAACAACGAGAATCGAACTATGAACAACAACAACAACAACCTAACCACCAACAACAGCAACCAAATTACCAACAAAACCCACAACCTAACCACCACCAACAGAAACCAAACTACCAACAACAACAACAACCTAACCACCAACAACAGTAACCAAACTACCAACAACAACTACGAAACCACATGCATACATACCATTGTTTGCATACCCCCCACACCGATAAGCGCTTTGGAGGGGCCTTTCAGCTTATCTCCAGTGTGCTTTTGGTCAGATCTGAAGATGAGCTGAAGAGATCCAAAGCGCTTATTGGAAATGTAAACAATAAGGTAGCGTAACTTGTGGTTTCTATATTTGTGAAACAGTTTGTATATATTGTAATAAGAAACTGTGGCAGTCAGGGACTGATTTGTGCTCTCCAACAGGTCTCTGCCTAATATGACACACGCTACAGAACTCATAGGCCTACAAAGCTGAAACACATTACAACATAAAATTTTCTACCATAACGTTAGTCATATATTGATTAAAGAGAAGAAGAATTCAGATGTCTTTAGAGAATAAACCGCAGTAAATTTAATATTACGCTATAATGTTTAAATACAACACGGTTGACTAAAACACGAATTCTAGCTTCCAGTTTGCTTGGTCAAAATGTCTTGACTATTTTCCCGAACAAAATACAACTTTTGTATATTAGAAAGTTTATTTGATTTGTAAGATTATTGTACTTAGTTTTTTGTTCATAAAGTCGATCATTTCTATAAAACAATGATATTAAAAACAATAAAATTTTATTTTAATAAACGTTCTGAAATATCTGTGTTAATCTTAAATATTGACAGAATTGTTTCTTTGTATACCTTTGCACCTAGAAACGTACAATACTGGCACTCTTGTAGAATTAAATTATCGTAAGTTAGTTTATCCCATGCAACTGAAAAGTATTTATGCAATAGGTTTACTTCTAACAGAAGCTGAGTACTTATAATTTGAAACCGTTCATTACAGCATTTAAAAATTTTTCCGTAAGTAAAACATACCTCTGAATTAACTTATTTTATATACTACCCCGTAACTTGTAACACCCTGCACAGTATTAGAAAACCCAGTAAAAGGGCGTCCATGGAGGTAACATTATTTGTGTTTAGGTAATTTTTACGACTATTTCATTCAATACCACGCCTCTATAATAAGGTTATAGTTTAGAGCGGAAAATACATTAAAAACTTATTTAATTGATAATAATACACGTTACAAACAATTACAGTAAGAGGATAGCAAATGGTGCGTTAATTTTATAGTAGGCTTAAGTCAGCTATCATCATCATCAGCCGTGGCTCTTGGTGGGCTTTGGCCTGCTCCAAAATCGATTCAATTCTTCCCTATGACGTGCCCTGGCTTTTCAGTTTCTTATGTTCAGTTTCCTCTATCTTGTCTTTGAATCTTCTTCGGGGTATTCCCATTGTTCTATTAGCGATTGGTTTCTGGTAGAAAATATGTTTCCTAAGCTGTTCTTCCTCCATTCTCACTATGTGTCCAACCCACATTAGCCTGTATATTTTCATTATCCTGACACTGTCCGGATCTTTTTAAAGATGGTATAGATAATAATTATAGCGCCTGCGCCACAGTCCATTTTTTTGTACTCCTCTAAATATGGTTCTTAGAATCCCCCTATCACAGCAACCTAGAAATCTCTCGCTATTTTTTGTCATTGTCCAGGTTTCTGAAGCACTGGCTGATAAGTGTTTCGTAAATTTTGTGCTTTTTTTAATCCATAATATGTTTTAGTTGCAAGATATAGTCTTCTTCTTATTTCAGTGTTGGGGTTGTTAGTGCTATTTATCTGGCAGCAAAGGTACATGAACTATTTTACCGCTTCTATATTTTTTGTGCCTATTTCAAGGCTTTAATGGGCTGGGTTTAGTGGCAGTTTGTTGGTAGTGTACATAGCCTATATTTTGTTTTATCTAAGTTTATCTGCAGTAAAATTTTATTTACAGGTCTAATGCTGTAAAGACAATAATGAGATCTCTCGTTTTGTCCTGGCAATTAGATCAATACCATCCGCGTATACTAAAAAGTGTAGGCCTATACTTTTGTTTAGAATCGTACCTCTTGTGTTTATTTGGGAACCTCATATCGCTTTTTCTAGTGCTAGATTAAATAACAAGAATGACAGACTATCTCCTTGTCGGAGTCCAGTTCGAGTTGTGAACGAACGTGACACAGTTCTCTGCACTTTAACTTTACGTTGTACTTTCGAGAGAGATTCTTGGATTAATTAAATTAAGTTTGTTGGTATCCTGAATTATTTCAATGCTTTGTACAGTGGATTCGGTTGACACTGTCAGTAGAGGGAAAATAAGGGTCCTGACCCAAGTACCGTTATTCCCCCACTCACACCTTTTGCGCGCCAAGTTCAAATATATGCCGTCTTTCGCGAGCCTAAATCACTTTCACTTTCTACTGGACCGCGAATTTCCGCGAATAAATTTTTTTATTTTTTTAAATTTGATAGTTTTATTTTTTTAATTAAATTGATTTGCATATCCGCGAATATATGCCGCCTTTCGCGAGCCTAGATCACTTTCACTTTCAATCAGCTGGACCCGCAGCATCCCAAATGGACCACCCGCATCCGCAAATATATTTTTTATTTTTAAATAAAGCTGACTTGCATATCAGAGGTGGGTGGTGGGTGGGTGGTTCCGACTTGATGCATTATAGTGTATATATTAAATATATGATCAGAGTTACCAACCTTACATGAGTTCAAATTTGTTGTATGTTATAATGTATATTAAATCTATATGATCAGGTTTACCAACCTATGCAGGGGTTCAAACTTGATATGTGTATTATAGTGTATATTAAAATATATGATCAGGGTTACCAATCCTGTATTATTGTGTGTATAGAACAGATCTGCCAACATTTTTCTTCGGTGGGAAATTCAAACTATATGAGCAACGCATTCGCCAGAATCTGAGACTCGAGAGAGTATGTTTGTCGTGCATGCTTTATTTTTTATTTTTAATGAAGCTGATTTGTATATCAGGGGTGGGTGATGAGTCAATTCTCCCTTTGAATGTAAATAACTATCTCTCTCCCTCCCTCTCTCTCTCTTTATGTCATCGGTTTTACATAAGCGTCGTGCTACTTATGGATTATTGTAATTAGCGATACTAAAATGTAATCACCAGGAAATATATTTATCGCCTACCTCATTGCGTTCTACTTCTAATTTTGGTACATGACAGTCATTGACTGCGATTTAGAAATTAATATACTGTCAAGTCTGTGTGTGGTAAAGTGTTACGCATAAAATATGAAAAAATATATAATGGGTGAGACAAAACAAAACACATACAGCCGAGTTGCAGACGTGTATTTGCAGATTCACCGTGACTGTTACTAGCGGACGTCCGATTTCTTGGTATGCCGTGAAACCCCCCTTTTATTTTTCTAAGTTTTGTAATTTTTTTTGAATTTTATTTAATTTTAGTTTTATTAAGGTTTTTTTTGTAAAAGGGGAGAGACATGATATTTAGAACTAGGTAAAAAAAAAAACCTAGAGGAAGCAAAAGTGTGCAAGGCCCAAATACAATTACAGACATGTCCCCCCAGGTGAATGACAGGACTTGCAAATGAAAAACTCTTTTAACCAACAACCGTGTGCTTTATTCAACCTGCAAGATTTTACATACATGACAAGTTCGTGATTGTGTGAGCACACCATTAAAGGCAGAATTATATATATATATGTATATCCATTAATTCATAATGTCACAAAGTAAGTGAGTTGATATTAAACTAATTGCAAAAATTTCTGCCTGATTATGTATGAGTCAAAGTTAGTAATAATCTCATTCATAAAGCAATACTAATCCATCAGTGTTGTATAATATCAAATAGGCTAGCCTATTGTCTCAGTAAGCACATTTACGGTTATTCTCTTTTTTAAATCCGTTACATATTCCCCCCAAAAAAATATATATAGTAAAATTACACACACAAACACATATACGACATGAATAACAAAACATCCCTCATTTCAACACTAACCTCCTCATAAACCCATTCCAACTACAGTAAATGAAGGAACCCTAATATGTATAGATAGGTACAAATATAAATGACAACGTAAATGGAATATCTCAGCTCCTAAGCATAGATTTGCCAGATATTCACAAGCATAGTTCACACCAGAGAATGTAAGTGACCGCCCCGAAACTCAACCAGCCAAACGACCCCTTACCTTAATCATTAAGCGTTAAGTATGTGTGTGAAAGAAAATCGTTTCTCATCTACAGCATCAGACAACCCCCGCTACGTTATTAAAACTCAGCCATGACCAGATGACATGATAGCACGAGATAATTAACTCCCTAATGGTCTTAATTAGATGAAAGTTATATCTTACAGCAAACTGCGGATGTGTGTGTATGTGTGTAACTTCTTACACATTATACAGTTATAAGATACTTCATTAGGTGTACTGTGGTAATGTTCACACATGCAATAACATAATTGAACACGAGAGTTTGTGCTAGAGTATAATGTTCAGAACTTCACGAGTGAGCTTCTGGCGGCTTCTGTGCATTCACATGTTGTAGAGAGAGAGAGAAATAGATAACCAGAATTTTCCCACCTGGATTGTCCGGTGTACTTAGTTCGTATAGGCGCGGATCAGTGATGTCACAGTCGTGTCACTAGTCCCTGGTGCAGCTTAGCGTTGGAAAAGTCCTCGACTGACGGCATTGTGGCTATAAGATCGTCTCTGCCATTAGGGTGGACAGATGTTCGTCCACCCCTGACACCCATCTCGCCCTTGGTCGAGCACCTGGAACAACACTTTATCTAGCCTATCATAGTGATAGGTTCGGAAGTCCTGGATGAAGTTTGCCGCCAGCCGAGACCAGATGAACAGGTTGGAGGATCAAGCAGAAATGAGGCCGATACAACGTTTCGGTCCAGCCAAGTAACCTCCGAATGCAGGAATGTACAGACACAGCTGGCTGGCAGCGCCAGCTGTATTGCGTAGCTGCACAACCGTTTGTGTGTATAACCGACCGGCAACAAACTATCGTAACAGTGTGGCAGTGCGTGACGTCAGCGGCGCTCGTTTTTAAAATAATAATAATACGTTGCCGAAGCCAGTTCGGCACAGCCGTCGCTCGCGTCATCCGTATTTAAAGTTCGCTACTTCCAGTACACATGGCCTCTGTAACAGATTTGGTCTCCAACAGGTGTGATTCGAACGGTAAGAGCAAGAACAATATGAACAAGGCCAAGGACATTATATGTCTAGTATCCCTCCTCAGACGCTGGTGTTACTTTGCATTTTTGCATTAAATATATATATCGTAAACAATGAAATAATAATATTTCGTCATTGTAAGATTTTAATAAAACAATTATCAGTTTAAATTCTCTCTCTCTCTCTCTCACACACTTTTTGTGTATGTTTCTCTCTCTCTCTGTGGTCAGTACCGCGCGCATGTATATGAAATTAGAAAGTTTATATTTATTCGACAAATATTAACGCCCTCTCTCTCTCTCTCTCTCTCTCTCTCTCGCTCGCAGACGTCGGAAGCAATTCGAGGTCATTGACACGACTTTACACTGACACATTGCAGTCTCTCACTCTCTCTCTCTCTCTCTCGCTCTCTCTCTCTCTCTCTGGGTTAAGCTGGTGTTGTACGTTACTAAAATCATAGCAAATATTTTCATTCTAAGCATGTATTACTGTTTAGTAATAATTACAGCCCCAACAAAGGATATATAAGTTTGTGTACATGGATTGTATATTGCAAGCACGGAATTATTATTTAAATCCGATATCTGTTTTTATTAAAATCATACAATGTCAAAAGAGGATAGTTGTCTGTTACGAACCAGTACTAACTCTCCTATATGGCCGTCGCTCGCATCATCCGTATTTAAAGTTCGCTACTTCCAGTACACATGGCCTCTGTAACAGATTTGGTCTCCAACAGGTGTGATTCGAACGGTAAGAGCAAGAACAATATGAACAAGGCCAAGGACATTATATGTCTAGTATCCCTCCTCAGACGCTGGTGTTACTTTGTGTCATAAAATCTCGTGGCACTCAAGATAAGAGACAATACGTTTGCAAAAAACAACAAAATTGAACTTCTGGAAACAAATAAAATGTCTCTCTCACACACATTTCTGATTACTATACAAATAATTGTATGCATATTCGGAGGTTTATAACGAAATAAATTAAAATAAACCATAATTTGTTTTAAATAATTAAATATATATATTTACAACACTGTTGTTACTCTCTCTCTCTCTCTCTCTCTCTCTCTCTCTCTCTCTCTCTCTCTCTCTCTCTCTCTCTCTCTCTCTCTCTCTCTCTCTCACTCTCTCTCTCTCTCTCTCTCTATCTATTTATCTCTCTGTCCGTCCGTCCGTCCGTCCATCCGTCCGACTGTCTATATCTGTCTGTCTGTCTCTGTCTGTCTGTCTGTCTGTCTGTCTGTCTCTCTCTCTCGTTGTCAAACGTTATGTTCAAACCGTTTCTCCTCTCTGCGGTCATTACCGCGCATGTATATGATTTTAGAAAGTTTATATATATTCGACAAATATTAACTGTGTACGTACTTACAACACCCGCTCGCTCTCTCTCTATTTATCTCTCTGTCCGTCCGTCCGTCCGACTGTCTATATCTGTCTGTCTGTCTGTCTCTGTCTGTCTGTCTGTCTGTCTGTCTCTCTCTCTCTCTGTCTCTCTCTCTCTCTCTCTCTCTCTCTCTCTCTCTCTCTCTCTCTCTCTCTCTCTCTCTCTCTCTCTCTCGTTGTCAAACGTTATGTTCAAACCGTTTCTCCTCTCTGTGATCATTACCGCGCATGTATATGATTTTAGAAAGTTTATATATATTCGACAAATATTAACTGTGTACGTACTTACAACGTCCGCTCTCTCTCTCTCTCTCTCTCTCTCTCTCTCTCTCTCTCTCTCATCGTCAAAACGTTGACTTCATTTTTCATTGTATTAAATAATTAACAAATATTAACTATGTGTGCGTGTGTGTTGTCAACTACTTACATGCACGTTCTCTCTCTTAACATAACGCTTCGTGTGAAGCGTTTTGTAGAGCAGGTTTCAACTGTGGAAGGTTTCATACCGTTTCTCCTCTCTCTCTCTCTCTCGATGCAAACGTTAACAAGAATTCCCTTATTCAAAACGATTACTGTGTCACAAATTTAAGTATGTCTTACGGACCATTGTAATTTTAAAAATTCATTTTTGCATTAATTAAATATATATATCGTAAACAATGAAATAATAATAATATTTTTAATAAAACAATTGTCAGTTTAAATAATAATTGTCATGATTGTAAGATACAATCTGCAAATTATTCAGCTTCAAATAAGTGATATTTACAATGAAACTATTTTCAAATAAAAATGATGTTGGTTCGACAACCTTTTGTTTTTAAGACTATAACAAGAATGAGACAAGGATCAGCTCTCTCTCCCCCTCTCTCTCCCTCTCACACACACATTTAGTATGAACAGATGTGTCTTTGTTAGTAAAATGTACAAATCATATGACTTTATGTGAACTTCAAAGGGTTCAAATGTTTCAAAATAAAAATATATAAAAAAAAAAATACAGAATATATGAAATGTATATTACAAATAAAATATATATTACATATTATGAATTTGTGAAGCATCTTCTTCTTCATTTGGTACTACATTAAGTCAGTCCTTGGACTTCACTTTTATGGGGTTTTCATAAACATAAAGATCACTACCACCAATAACCTGTGGTACAATACTTCTATTCAATGGTAACACCTAAGACAAAAATAAAACATGCAATCAGTATTAATAATACAAAATCACTGTTTTATTATTTTAAAATACTGTAATTTTCATCCAAAATATTTAAAACAAAATACAGACTATATGAAATGTATATTAACAATGTATATTTACAAAATAAGTATATTACAACTCAGGAAAGAGTGGTACGTAATTTTCACTCACCCAATCTTTTATAAATTTGCCCTAATTTACACCACCAGCATGGGTGGTAATAAACTGTGTGTAAATATTTGTTAACTCTTTTTTTACTTCTGTCTCGCCTTGAGACTGAGAATAGCAATGGCATGTCGCGGAACGACGTTGTAATAGTTCTCTATTATGCTCCACTTGAGTGGAGCGTCTTTCCATCCATTCAGCCATATAACTTTCAAAACTGTCTCCAGACATTATACTCGACTAAAACAAAGACATTCACGTTGTTTATCACTTAATATATTATCATGATATTTTCATTATATTATCATTTAAAAATATGTTAGCAGTAACCAGCGAGAAACACATGTTTGTCACAGTATACTTCAAGCGTTAGCCGTACATATAAAATTCTTTCTTTACGTTTGTATTTTGTCTTACACCACCAGCATGGGTGGTAATAAACTGTGTGTAAATATTTGTTAACTCTTTTTTTACTTCTGTCTCGCCTTGAGACTGAGAATAGCAATGGCATGTCGCGGAACGACGTTGTAATAGTTCTCTATTATGCTCCACTTGAGTGGAGCGTCTTTCTATCCATTCAGCCATATAACTTTCAAAACTGTCTCCAGACATTATACTCGACTAAAACAAAGACATTCACGTTGTTTATCACTTAATATATTATCATGATATTTTCATTATATTATCATTTAAAAATATGTTAGCAGTAACCAGCGAGAAACACATGTTTGTCACAGTATACTTCAAGCGTTAGCCGTGCAAATCAAATTCATTCTTTACGTTTGTATTTTGTCTAAGCTATGTTAACTTCACACACACGCACGCACGCGCGCACGCACACACACACACACACACACACACACACACACATTGATACATTTGGAAACTGAGTACAGAATAAATCTACAATCACCTAGTCGGTTTGTTGGCAGAAAACAATTATGTGATCAAATAAACATTACCAGAGAACAACGTCCTCCTAAAGATAAATTTACCAGAGCTCAAAACAGTACAAAGTCATACTTTTGGTGAAGAAAATCACGTCATCAACAACAAAAGTTGTTTGTGTTTAAACAGCTACAAACAATAATTAATTTTCTTACACTAGTAAACATTTTGCTGTAATTGTTTCAATTAAAGGAAACATATATATATATATATTCGTTGAGAAAATCTGTTGTGGCTGAACGAAACATGTGTCTGAATAAATTTTCTCTCTACATAGCAGTTGTAAAAGTAGTCATATACATTATGTGCTATATATACAAAAGGCTTTCAACGTGTTTGTCATTTCAACCAATTTGTACCGTGCTCTAATTATGTAAAAAAAAAAAATAACTGTACCGCTCCATACAACTGAGAATAAATCCGTACACACACACACATGAACAATTTTACGTTAAATAAAATCTGTACATACAATAAAATTATGTTTCAGTATTAATGATATAAATATTACTGTTTTATTAATTTAAAATACCGTATAATTGCTTACGACGCGCACACTTAGCAACGTTTTTACTTATTTGAACAAGTCATGTATTAACTTCAATAAATAATGCACTTGATATTGTTTAAATATTTCCAACAACTATGTTGATTAGAAGTGCTGTAAGTTCAATAACAATGTTCGCTACGTAACGTATTCAAATCTGTTTACTCACCTCTTAAATGTTGATGCACGCAATTATCGATTTCACAATGAGGTATGAAGGCTAATTGCATTCTTCACGTATATATATTGATGTATCTTACAACGGTAGGGTAGGGGGTAGCTTAGCGTGTTTGTTTTGAAAGTCATTGTCCGCCGTTGGAAACTTTCAGAAGTTAGCGATACTGAAAGTAGTTTCGTGCATTAGTCAAAATTAGGAAAACAATGCAGAGAGAGAGCGAGTGGACACACATGTAAGTAGCTCGATACTCAGTGACAACAACACACACACACACACAGTTAATATTTGTCAAATATATAACAACGAGTGAGAGAGAGAGAGAGGAGGGGTCATCGACCGTGATGGAAAAGCTTTACCTCACTGCTTTAAGAAGTTAGCGATACTGAAAGTATTTTCGGTCAAGTTAACACGGCTCTTTTTAAGAAACATTCTATCATTTATTTGATGTCGATACCGGTATTAATTATAGATTACACTTAGTTCCATTCACTTCCATGTGCTTACAAATACTTGTAATTAGTTTCGTTAATAACTAGGCCAAAACATTGTCATTACATGTCAACTCTTCCGTCTGTCTCGTAAATTTTGCGCAGCACTGTTTGAGTCTTATCTTTGTAAATAAAGAGCAACAGCAACAGTGTCGTAATACTCTACTTATTTGAACAAGTCCTGTATTAAATGCACTTGTTAATGTTTTAATGTGAACAATTTTACGTTTAAATAAAATCTGTACATACAATAAAATTATGTTTCAGTATTAATGATATAAATATTACTGTTTTATTAATTTAAAATACCGTATATATATATAACCTAGGAACTTCGCAGGTGAAGAAATTAATTTCTATTTTTCATCTGTAACGACATGCGTGTATAATTTTAATTTATTTCACTATACACCTCTGAACCTATGTGTAATTATTTTGCAAACTGCGTTATCTATGGAGGAACTGTTGCAGCAAACGTTAACACTAGAACGATTTTATTATTATTATTTAGTGATCAGATAATTTTATAAAAAAATAAGAAACGTAAAAGATATACGCTGACTTTACCGCAACCACGTCTATTTAGATAAACGGCTCGGAAGAAAAAATAATTCTTCACAAAGCAGAACAACAACTACAGTCTCAAATAAATATATTTTAAATCTGGGGCTATGCGTGTACGTAGGGAAGGTCTTCATATGCTTACTGGACAAAATATAAATATTCGCTGGCAGATAATTTCATAAAAAAAAAAGAAACGTAAAAGATATACGCTGACTTTACCGCAACCACGTCTATTTAGATAAACGGCTCGGAAGAAAAAATAATTCTTCACAAAGCAGAACGACAACTACAGTCTCAAATAAATATATTTTAAAAAAGATAAATATACATTAGATGGAAATGTTTCCTCTGTTTTTCTCTGTGAAACACAAAAAGAACTTGGGAATCGTGTTTCTTCCCTAGATGCGGTCAACACGATTAAAAGTAAAATTTTAATAACAAAGTTTTCACTGTACTTTAACAAGGATGGTAATATTTTTTTTTTCTAGTGCCTAATCTTTTAAACTAAAAAACGTATTACTTTTACAAATATAGCTTGAACGTAACACATACACACACAGACGTTAGGGAGAGACTGCAATGTGTCAGTGTAAAGTCGTGTCAATGACCTCCTGTATTACAATGGTTTAGCATAGTTTCTTACTGAAGGCTTGTACGCTTTAAATTCAGCTATACCTAAAATATATCTTCAATTAGGGTGATTGTACACACACAGTGGAATGCTTTCAGAAATTTGCGACACACACACACATACACAACGCTGTTTCTACTTATTTGAACAAGTCCTGTATTAAATGCACTTGTTAATGTTTTAATGTGAACAATTTTACGTTTAAATAAAATCTGTACATACAATAAAATTATGTTTCAGTATTAATGATATAAATATTACTGTTTTATTAATTTAAAATACCGTATATATATATATATATATATAACCTAGGAACTTCGCAGGTGAAGAAATTAATTTCTATTTTTCATCTGTAACGACATGCGTGTATAATTTTAATTTATTTCACTATACACCTTCGCCACCGCTGCTACCACAGTCGTCAGTAATAAAAAAAGAAGAAGAAGAAAGATCAGTTAGGAAACGCATCAGTACTCGTTCGAAACGATTAACATCAGTCCCAATGGACCACAGCATCCGTGAATTTCCGCGAATATAAAAAAAAAAAACCTAAAACGTTCTACTTACGTTTCATGTTAGGTTAAAAAATACAGCCCACGTACGTTTCACGTTTACGTTAGGTTAAGATGCAGTCTACTTACGTTTCACTGTTAGGTTAAAAACTGCAGTCCACGTACGTTTCACGTTTACGTTAGGTTAAGATGCAGTCTACTTACGTTTCACGTTAGGTTAAAAAATGCAGTCCACGTACGTTTTTCGTTTACGTTAGGTTAAAATACAGTCTACTTACGTTTCATGTTAGGTTAAAATGCAAACACACGCATTTTGTTAGCTTATTTTGTAGGGAGCGTTTGCAACATTTTTAAAACACCGCCGCCTTGCAAATTTCCTAACAGTTAGAGGAAGCAGTTTTTAACTTCAGTCACTGTTTGCACACCACAACGCTGTTACACGTTGTTTACTCCGCTTCCACCCCCCCCCCCTTAAAGGCCATTGTGTAGGCAGGAAGTAAATTAAAAAAAAGGACTGTTTCATTGGCATTGAGGTGTGATTCCATCGCCTTTGGGAGTATACTGTGATTCTAGTTCCCTCACACGGGTGTCTTTCTACATACGCACTGTACTAACGCCTACACTCTTACTCTCACTGCGCACGATTTTGCTGCCAGTATCATGCCTTATCTTAAATTTATGTAACCACCCGGTCGAGGCATGAAAATCTTCAACACCGAACCTGGCTGCCAGTTCATTTGCTTTTTCGCAAATGATTGGCCCGCTGATGGGAATTCTTTCGCCCCGTGCTACTGGAACCACTATAACAGACAGTCTTCCAAGAGTTCACATTTCCGCCTTGAATACGAGTTCGCTTATTACTATAAACACCAAACACACGCGCACTTTCTTCTATTTCGGTTGCTTCAGCCACGATTGAATTTAACGTCGACGGAGAAATCCCTTTGACAATGTCTACTCGCGTCTTATTCCCACTTTCCTTTCACTTCTTTCAAAATGTTTAATTTTTCAGCGATCGTAAAGCACTTTCTCTTCCTTCCACTAATTTTCTACTTACGATGTTATCTTTAATAGAATCAGTAACGAACTGATTTCGACGAAGCGATGGAGCTTTACGAGCAGTGAGCAAATATAGTACGTTTCAAGGAATCTAAGCTAGCTCAGAGGTTACTCGACAACTGCTAGTTCAGCCGAACGGCACTAATTGTCTATTCCCTAGAAATATACAGCTGTCCAAAATATCTTCGTTTAGACATTCGTTGCGTGATACGCGCGATGTAAATCGGAATAAATATTTAAAGGTATAAATGAAGTTTCGTATCTCCAGGGGTTTAAGAATGTGATCGCACAAAGTGTAAAAAACAAATAAACGAAAAACATGACCGAAATAAAATAACATGTGAAGTATATGAAATTTGCCGGGACCTTGAAGAAAAAACGAGTAAGTTCAAAAAATGCATAAGTGCGAAACATATAAAAGACCTTTTACTGTATACGCAGTAGCTGTATGGTGGTGTTAAGAGTTATTAATTACAGTATTAGCGGTTTACAATTGAATGAACCCTTAACAGTGTGAACCATATCACTCATGAAATTGTTTTAACCCTCAATACCAATTTTACAATTTAGCCTACAAGTAAAAATTACAACAAATATAAAAAAATAATATAAAATTACTATTGTAGCATTCTTACCCAGAATTCTTATTACTAAATAGGCTATGTGACCTCTGGCTTCTCTCAGATTAATGATACATTTCTAATTACATTTTTTCTCAATTTAATTACGGCTGGCTCTTGCATCCCAGCTGCCACTGGCGCCGGTCTAAACAGTCTTGTTCTGTAAGTCCTCTTGCATTCATTGCATCTTCGACGTCCATTTTCCATTAACGTTTAGGTCTTCCTTTTTTTCTTCGAGAGGGTGGATTCCATTCCCATACCTTCCTTGGCCAACTCTCATCCGACATTTTTTTTAGGTGTCCAAACCAATTCAGTCTTCTTGCTTCTATTGTTTCTATAATGTCAAGGTCGATTCCCATCGCTTGCATTATCTCTACATTTCTCACTCTATCTTGTCTTGTTAGTCTACAGCACCTCCGCCAGTAACCATCTCCATAGCTCTTATTATCGATTTATTTTTTTTTTTTATTAATTTCCCACAGTTCTGCTCCATATAGGCCTATACTTTCGATTATAGTTTCATATATTCTGATTTTTTTTGTTTTTTGTTATTTGTGGACTCCAAAGCAGACTGTTTAATTGTTTTGTTGCTGTCTTAGCTTGTCTTATTCTTCACCTTGTCATTGTTACACCCAAAAAGTTTTTAATAATTTTTATCCTTTTGTTCCCAGTCTTGACCTTCACCGCCTACTATAAGGTACTCAGTTTTGAGGTATTTATTTTGAGACCCCATTTCGCATATTATTCGCTAGATTCCTAAACAAGTAACTTACATAAATTTCGTCTTCTGCAGTTACAGCCTGATCGTCTGCAAAGTGTATTGTAAACAACTTGTCAATTCCAATTGGTAAGTTACACCCAGATTACGGCATGTTTTCCTCCATGATATTAGGGCTTCATTTAGATAGAACTTAAACAAAGTTGGAGCTATGCAACAACCCTGTTTCAACCCCTTACTAATACTTATGTTGCTGGATTGTATCTAGTTGTATCAAGTCAAAAATACTACCTTTACCAAACAACCAGATTTGTACCTTTTCTTTTAAATTTTCATTTAACATTTTTTTTAATATTAGCAGGCAGTAATTTAAAACTTTTGGTCCAAGAAATAAAAATAAGCGCCGAAACCATGACTTATTTACTGAAGTTAATAAAGTCACCACGTTGTCGGTTTCGAGTTCTATAATATTGATCGGAAACAGTTTTTTAGACATTGCATAATATACTCTGAATACTTTATAAACGAATTAATGTTGTAGAGGTAAAATTTCATTTTTGTAAAATAGATTAAATGCTGTAGCTAATCTATTTTAGAAAGCAGGAATCCGATCTAAGTAATAAAAGTCAACGATATACAACGTCGAAAGCTTTCGAAATGTTTATAAATAAACCGAAATTTTTATTATTTTTATTTATGGCTGAATACGTCTCCGACATAAAGTCCAATATGGCGTACGTCTTCGGTAAAGGCGTTGTATCCCTTTCGTAAAACTGTCCTGCTGGCTACGAAAAAATGTTATTTTCGAGGAAGTTTAGCAGACTTCATTTCATTGTTTTCTCAGTTAGATAGGCGTTTAATTAGTCAGTCTCCTCCTGATTCGCCTTTTTTGCCTGCTAAAGCTATTGGAAAGGTACCAGAACAACAAATATTGTCAGCTATTTTAGCTAATATCGGTGCTACATAATTTAATACCTTCTTCAATAATTTCACAGTGACTTCATGGAACTCTGTAGACTTTTTTTATTTTTAAGGTTTATCAAGGTTTAGGTATTTCTTCAGTGTCTGTTGTCGATAGGAACATTAATAGTTGTCCGATCTTGCATCACTAAATTTTCAGATCGTTATATATACCAACAAGAAAACTCAACGCATAAAGTTTACAGACATCTGTAAAAACGTTGTTCAAAAAAACCTTTTTTTACTAATGATACGTTACTAGTCCTACACGTCTGATTGGGGGGGGGGATCTGTTTACTTTTTCCTGTCAATCTCATAATTAGACCTCATTGTTCAGCTGGATTATCAGCACTGCCAGAAAACAGTGTTTCAAAATAGTTGTTTTTATAACGTATAGGTTAGCGGTCAATGCTATTTTAAAGTTGTTTTTATAATTTTTAGTCCCAAGTTATATAAGTAGCATTTTTAATGGATTACTTTCCGTAATCCATGGAACAATTTTGTTAGCTCGTATTAAAAACGTTCAATCATACTTTGTAACTTTAAATGTTTTTATCGAGTCTTGTAAAACGTTTCAGAAGTTACCAAACACTAGATTCAGATAATTAAAATCTGCACTTTTATGTTCTCGATTATTATTACTCAAGGTTTCTCTTAAAAAATCCAAATATGTTGGCGTGTATTTTCTGTATTTTTTCTGTTGATGTGTAAATGTATATCTTGAGAGTATTTCTTCCTTCACGATACTCGAAGTAAGAGCAGTCATAATGTGATCTGTAATACCAAGCTCAAACACGGCCGGCTTAATCTGTGTTCTGTTTTAGGTTTCTGTATTTAATAAAATTTGAGTCCTCTTCTAATAAACGACATGATTGATTGGCGAAATGAATTACATTTACGACCTGGGTGGAAACGACTGGGAAGACAGTTCGATTCTTATGACGTGCATTAGTCCCGCTGTTATGTGGGTTCGGCCCAATCCGACCGCGTCTACCCACTGTTGGCACAAGCAACAACGCGACAACACACACAACAATATCCACCCGCATTGCACGTAGTTAAGTCGACAATTGTTTCTCTACGGTACTGTAGTGACGTAAACTGTCACACGACTAGAGACCATGAGTCCAATACTTGTAGCGACATGGTGACAATAAAATTACATAATCGATTAACGTTTATATGACACGGAAACACTAAAGTACGAGACACAATTGTAGGCTATAATGCAGTGGTTCCAAAACTTTTCAGTCCGCGGATCCCCTCTAAAAAACAATTTAAAAATTCACGGATCCCGTCAGAGTTCTGAAATAAAACAAACTGTTATATTTTAATTATATATGTATTAAATTTCTCTTAGCTTGCAAAATTATAATATTAATGATATCAAACATAGTTGGATATAAGCAATTAAGATGTTTTTGCACAATTAGCTCTACAATATTAGGTTTAATGTCTGATATCTTCAGCATTAAGTAACTCTCGACATCAGGTTTATTTCTTAACTTTGACTTTAAGTATGAGAGCAGGGAGTCTGCGGTTTCACACAAATAAGTAGAGGAAACACAGGTAAACACTTCAAACCTTTTTGCGAGTTCAGGATAGTCAGTCATTACATAGCCTTATAACCGGAAGTCAGCTAGCTGTAATTGCGTAAACTGTAACTTTAATGAACTGTCAGTTGAAAGTTCTGCCAATGAATCTTCTTCTAGCAGTGTAAAAGAGAGATCTAGTCAATTTGGCTGACAAACAGATCTGCTACACGACATGATTTAAAGACATTATTAAAGCCATGTTTGAAATTGCTTTTACAATTACAATTAGTTTGAACCAAAGAAATACTGGAATTGGCTAGTAATTGTTTTAAGATTTTAAAATTTAGATTTATATTTTAGAGCTTAAAAAATAGGAGAATATTACGATGTATCCTTGTTTTTCTTCAAAGTGTCTGCGGACCCCCTGAAACATTTTCGCGGATCCCCAGGGGTCCGCCGACCGCACTTTGGGAGCCACTGTTATAATGGAATGTACGCCTATCTCGAAAAGATACTGGATTACCTGAACGCCACAGGTGATATCATCAAATCGTTGAAAGCAGGATAAGTACAAAATAAATGTTACGGGGGTGGAGGAGTGGAAGTAGAAGACTTAGTTTGTCATTTCAGTTGCAACAAGAATGAATGCTGTGTAACACTTGACCGTGTTTAAGATCAACGTAGACCGGGCGACATAATTCAAGCATATTGGAATAATGTGGGCGACACTAAGCCGAAAGCTAACTGTCAAACAATAAGGACAGGCAATCATTGGGTGTCGGACTAGATCGGTTTGATTAAAGAAAAATACAATAGCATAATTTAAAGCATTTAACGCTGCCGGTACTCAAACACTAGCTGAATGTTTGGAAAACATTAGTTTGCGACAGTAACCATAAATTAAGTGCAAGTTTTATCAATATCTCGAATAAAAATATACGAGCTTTTAGGTAATATGTAAGGAGTGATTTATAAGGAGGATATATATAAAACTCAAAGTCTGGCGATTTATGGGTACTGAATACAAATCCACCCGTTACACCGATTGCCACCAAATTTTGCACAAGTAACCTTTGACATAAGGTGAAGCATACTGTCTAACTTGGAATTTGATATTTTGCTCCGTTCGCACGATTTAGGCCCTTTTAATTATGCCTTTTCGTTGACGCCTATAAAGATGTCATCAACACCATGGAGACCAGAATTAATTACCACAGTAACAAGTAAATAAACAAATTATATTTAGCGGCATCGGAACTGTACCTTTATCCGTTCCTGCAGTTTTTTATGTTTTTACTATGCAATTGTATCGATATGTTTTGTAATTTTGTATACAGATACGTCTATATATTTTGTAATTATCTTAAACGATTATAAAATTTACGTTTATACGTATTTTTGATGATGCAATGTATAAGTAATGAAATATATTAAATACTACTACTAAAGCTGTCAACAATACCATGTAGACCAGAATTAATTACCATAGTAACAAGTAAATAAACAAAATCTATTTAGCGGCATCGGAACTGTACATTTATTCATTCCTGCAGTATATTTTTGATGTTTTATATAATATACGATTGTATCGATATATTACGATGTGGAAAAGAAGAAGCGTACTAATTGTAAAATGTCCTATTACTTAATGTAAAGCGAAAATACGTGTTGTTTTCATTTGAGAGGTTAGGTGACAACGGTTTTTGGTTTTTAGTATACTGCTGAAATAAATGAAACCCATGGTTGAGGAAAACATAATATTTAATGTGTTATATAATGCTTCTAACACAGTAACACTTAAAATAAAGAATTTAGGGTTTTTGATTTAACGGGTACTTTATAAATATCTCCAAAGCCTTTATAAACGGGTACTTTTAAATCTGCAAAGGCTGTTGCACCAACATAATAATTTAGTACAAGTGAAAATAGTACAAGTGTTGAAAACAGGTTTGGAGAGAATTTGACTAATGAGTACAAAATTGTTATACGAGCTGACAGACGCCATATAGACACAGACAATAAAAATTATTTTAAAATACTTATTAAAAGTCCAATATTCGTGTGTGAAGCCGCGGGTAACAGCTAGTATCTTATCATCATAATTATTGCCATAAAATCTATGTACGGTCAATACCATGTCGTTTCTTGCCTAACCCCAATATTGGAGGATTTTGATACTAACGGCACACTTGGGTAGGGTTTGTAATAGGCGGAATAACTCTCGCTGGTTTGACGTCTCTTTGTAAAGGACAACGGTCATAACTAAATCAGATGACCCCGAGAGGGAGGGGAATCGAACCCCCCGCCGACGACAGCGTAGCTACGAACCACACGGTAGACGCTAAGCCACGACCGCTCTTCCAGGAAAATTTAAAGAGAGGGATCTCATCCAAGTCAGACTGAAGCAAGGTGAGAATCCAGCTAGAGTGCACTAAATCCGAGTACACAGGATGTGAAACCCTGATGTACTGAAGAAGAAATTTACCCACTTTTCGTTATTAATTTTGCTTTTCCCCTTATCCTCGTCATGTCAACCCATAAACTCGCACATGACAATATTTAAAACACCGGGAAAATCAGCGCCTTGGTATTTCTTTACTGCGAAGATCACTTCAAATTAATTTGTCCTTCGAGTACTCGGCATACTTTACTTCGTTGTTTATCTTACGATTAGTGTATTGTTTGCTCTTTACTACCATGTACAAACATAACCTACGCTTTGTTGTTGGCGACGGTCTACAGAACTTTGCAAGGAAAATGTCATACAAACGAATCCGTCATTTTATTCAGATTCGTAAGCAACAACAGTTAATCAGCAAACAGTTAAAATATCTGACCTTAAACCAAATAAACTACACTTTTGCTCATTATTAATAATTAATACAAGAAACGTTGTTATATATTGATAAGAACTCCTACTGAAAGTGATGCCATTTATTTGATATTAAAATAAAAAGACGCATCTATTCGACATTTTAAAAGCTGTCAGATAGCAAAAGTGTTACAAATGAACAGACTGAATTCCGTGTAGCCTATAACATATGTTTAAAGCGGTCGTTTATGTATGTCAAAATGCGTGGTGCATAATGTGGTATCTGCTGCCCTATGTGTGGATATAGTAGAAAGTTTTGTAGGGAAGATATGCCTAACGGAAGTACATTTCTGTATAATGGAAGAGAATGTAGAAGAGGCTTCTAGGAAACCGTGAGAGTCATGAAGACAGTGTGACGGGGGAGAGAGAGAGGAGAGCTGCTGAGTAAGCACTACGTTTAGCGTCCTAATCCGTCGGCATTCTGTACAATGTGCTCAAACAACATCCTTCTTTGAAAACAGCTTGCTTGTCAGAAAGAACTGTCAGTGTTTGTTAATACAAACTGCAGGAATCTTTTTGTCTCTTATTAAACCAGTTATAGCTGTCAGTCTGTTTCTTAACAGTGACTCAGTGTATATTTTAACGTCCAGCCAGACATAAAACGTGCAGTGATAAATTAAATAGTGCAGTGATAAAATTGGAAAATGTGCAGTTATAAAATTTTGAGAAAAAAGTCGGGAAAATGAATTAACTGACATTTGAGTAAAAAGTAATGCAATGAAAAATATATTTCACCTTATTAAAAACTAAAGCAGTTTTAACTCAAACTTAACATATTCCATTTTAATTATCTTTTTATTTGCTCAAATTGCAACAAATTCTACATAGGCCAGACAGGACGTAGCTTCAAACAGAGATACATTGAACACACAAAGGCACTCCACTCCACTACAGAATCCACCTTTGCCAATCACCTCATTGAAGCAAACCACACATACAGAAACATCGACAATAACATGAACATTCTACACGTACACATAAAAGGCCGAAATTTAGACACTCTATAACAATTGGAAATATACAAACACACGAAAACGACATCCTAAAAGAACAGACACAATTCAAATCGCACGCATTATTCGAACATATCTCACCCCACACACACAACATCGATCTTTCGAAATTCGATTCCGTCGCCCACAACAGGACGGACAGCGCTACCAGCGGCAACCTCTGAAGAAGCTTTTTAAAAGTGAAAACCGGTTCAGGTTGTAAGGTAAAACTTTATGTTTTTACCCATAAAAAACTTTGTGTTCCGAGTAGTTAATATAATAGTTGTATTTTTTTTTTAATTTTACACCAGACTATAAAGAGCACCTAGTGCTCAATAAAACAGACCCATTGCCAATTTTTTTTTATTCCACACCAGACTATAAAAAGCACCTAGTTCTCAATTAAACAAAGTTTGAATTTTAA
Organism: Magicicada septendecula; assembly: GCA_034769895.1. NCBI lineage: Eukaryota > Metazoa > Arthropoda > Insecta > Hemiptera > Cicadidae > Magicicada > Magicicada septendecula. The sequence goes on from CM068375.1 coordinate 352,684,553, forward strand.
AACAATGTGGAATTTTAAAATTAACCACATAATTATTGTTTTCGTAATAAATATGAAAAGCAAAAGTAGTAATAATTTAGAATTATTTATGGTTTTTATGTACAAAACGTTTTCCCACTGCATTTATATTTTTTAAACTCTCACTCTGAATGGTGATTTTGACAAACCTTTGTACAACATTGTCCGTCCGGTAGATTTGAATAAAATGATCAATCCATTACTACTATAATGGTAATAAAATTGTATTGACATTACTACTATAAAGTAAAACATACTAAACACAGAATGTTTAACTACGCTCTAGCCTTTTGCTAGCTTTCAGTGTGTCTACGTGAGTTGCTCCCCTGGGCTGGAGTGCGACGAGCACCATATCTGCAGACCCTGACGACCACGGCCACCAACAACAACGAAACCACCACAAACAATAACGGAACCACCAACAACAACAGCGGAACGTCCACAATAACAACAGAACCACCATCAACAACAATTACTAGAACAGAAACGGTACTACGCGCAACGACTAAAGCAACAAGTACAATACTACGAACAACGACTGAAGCAACAAGAACGATACTACGACCAACTACTACAACAACAACGGTACTACAACAGCAGCAACCTAACTACCAACAAAACAATCACCGAACTACCAACAACAACCTATCCACCAACAACAGCAACCAAACTACCAACAATCACCGAACTATGAACAACAACACAACAAAAACCTAACCTAAGTACCAACAACAGCAACCAAACTACCAACAACAACAACCTATCCACCAACAACAGCAACCAAACTACCAACACCAACAACAACCGAACCACCAACACCGACAACCGGACTACCAAGAATAACAACCGAACATCCAAGACCAACAACGAGAATCGAACTATGAACAACAACAACAACAACCTAACCACCAACAACAGCAACCAAATTACCAACAAAACCCACAACCTAACCACCACCAACAGAAACCAAACTACCAACAACAACAACAACCTAACCACCAACAACAGTAACCAAACTACCAACAACAACTACGAAACCACATGCATACATACCATTGTTTGCATACCCCCCACACCGATAAGCGCTTTGGAGGGGCCTTTCAGCTTATCTCCAGTGTGCTTTTGGTCAGATCTGAAGATGAGCTGAAGAGATCCAAAGCGCTTATTGGAAATGTAAACAATAAGGTAGCGTAACTTGTGGTTTCTATATTTGTGAAACAGTTTGTATATATTGTAATAAGAAACTGTGGCAGTCAGGGACTGATTTGTGCTCTCCAACAGGTCTCTGCCTAATATGACACACGCTACAGAACTCATAGGCCTACAAAGCTGAAACACATTACAACATAAAATTTTCTACCATAACGTTAGTCATATATTGATTAAAGAGAAGAAGAATTCAGATGTCTTTAGAGAATAAACCGCAGTAAATTTAATATTACGCTATAATGTTTAAATACAACACGGTTGACTAAAACACGAATTCTAGCTTCCAGTTTGCTTGGTCAAAATGTCTTGACTATTTTCCCGAACAAAATACAACTTTTGTATATTAGAAAGTTTATTTGATTTGTAAGATTATTGTACTTAGTTTTTTGTTCATAAAGTCGATCATTTCTATAAAACAATGATATTAAAAACAATAAAATTTTATTTTAATAAACGTTCTGAAATATCTGTGTTAATCTTAAATATTGACAGAATTGTTTCTTTGTATACCTTTGCACCTAGAAACGTACAATACTGGCACTCTTGTAGAATTAAATTATCGTAAGTTAGTTTATCCCATGCAACTGAAAAGTATTTATGCAATAGGTTTACTTCTAACAGAAGCTGAGTACTTATAATTTGAAACCGTTCATTACAGCATTTAAAAATTTTTCCGTAAGTAAAACATACCTCTGAATTAACTTATTTTATATACTACCCCGTAACTTGTAACACCCTGCACAGTATTAGAAAACCCAGTAAAAGGGCGTCCATGGAGGTAACATTATTTGTGTTTAGGTAATTTTTACGACTATTTCATTCAATACCACGCCTCTATAATAAGGTTATAGTTTAGAGCGGAAAATACATTAAAAACTTATTTAATTGATAATAATACACGTTACAAACAATTACAGTAAGAGGATAGCAAATGGTGCGTTAATTTTATAGTAGGCTTAAGTCAGCTATCATCATCATCAGCCGTGGCTCTTGGTGGGCTTTGGCCTGCTCCAAAATCGATTCAATTCTTCCCTATGACGTGCCCTGGCTTTTCAGTTTCTTATGTTCAGTTTCCTCTATCTTGTCTTTGAATCTTCTTCGGGGTATTCCCATTGTTCTATTAGCGATTGGTTTCTGGTAGAAAATATGTTTCCTAAGCTGTTCTTCCTCCATTCTCACTATGTGTCCAACCCACATTAGCCTGTATATTTTCATTATCCTGACACTGTCCGGATCTTTTTAAAGATGGTATAGATAATAATTATAGCGCCTGCGCCACAGTCCATTTTTTTGTACTCCTCTAAATATGGTTCTTAGAATCCCCCTATCACAGCAACCTAGAAATCTCTCGCTATTTTTTGTCATTGTCCAGGTTTCTGAAGCACTGGCTGATAAGTGTTTCGTAAATTTTGTGCTTTTTTTAATCCATAATATGTTTTAGTTGCAAGATATAGTCTTCTTCTTATTTCAGTGTTGGGGTTGTTAGTGCTATTTATCTGGCAGCAAAGGTACATGAACTATTTTACCGCTTCTATATTTTTTGTGCCTATTTCAAGGCTTTAATGGGCTGGGTTTAGTGGCAGTTTGTTGGTAGTGTACATAGCCTATATTTTGTTTTATCTAAGTTTATCTGCAGTAAAATTTTATTTACAGGTCTAATGCTGTAAAGACAATAATGAGATCTCTCGTTTTGTCCTGGCAATTAGATCAATACCATCCGCGTATACTAAAAAGTGTAGGCCTATACTTTTGTTTAGAATCGTACCTCTTGTGTTTATTTGGGAACCTCATATCGCTTTTTCTAGTGCTAGATTAAATAACAAGAATGACAGACTATCTCCTTGTCGGAGTCCAGTTCGAGTTGTGAACGAACGTGACACAGTTCTCTGCACTTTAACTTTACGTTGTACTTTCGAGAGAGATTCTTGGATTAATTAAATTAAGTTTGTTGGTATCCTGAATTATTTCAATGCTTTGTACAGTGGATTCGGTTGACACTGTCAGTAGAGGGAAAATAAGGGTCCTGACCCAAGTACCGTTATTCCCCCACTCACACCTTTTGCGCGCCAAGTTCAAATATATGCCGTCTTTCGCGAGCCTAAATCACTTTCACTTTCTACTGGACCGCGAATTTCCGCGAATAAATTTTTTTATTTTTTTAAATTTGATATTTTTATTTTTTTAATTAAATTGATTTGCATATCCGCGAATATATGCCGCCTTTCGCGAGCCTAGATCACTTTCACTTTCAATCAGCTGGACCCGCAGCATCCCAAATGGACCACCCGCATCCGCAAATATATTTTTTATTTTTAAATAAAGCTGACTTGCATATCAGAGGTGGGTGGTGGGTGGGTGGTTCCGACTTGATGCATTATAGTGTATATATTAAATATATGATCAGAGTTACCAACCTTACATGAGTTCAAATTTGTTGTATGTTATAATGTATATTAAATCTATATGATCAGGTTTACCAACCTATGCAGGGGTTCAAACTTGATATGTGTATTATAGTGTATATTAAAATATATGATCAGGGTTACCAATCCTGTATTATTGTGTGTATAGAACAGATCTGCCAACATTTTTCTTCGGTGGGAAATTCAAACTATATGAGCAACGCATTCGCCAGAATCTGAGACTCGAGAGAGTATGTTTGTCGTGCATGCTTTATTTTTTATTTTTAATGAAGCTGATTTGTATATCAGGGGTAGGTGATGAGTCAATTCTCCCTTTGAATGTAAATAACTATCTCTCTCCCTCCCTCTCTCTCTCTTTATGTCATCGGTTTTACATAAGCGTCGTGCTACTTATGGATTATTGTAATTAGCGATACTAAAATGTAATCACCAGGAAATATATTTATCGCCTACCTCATTGCGTTCTACTTCTAATTTTGGTACATGACAGTCATTGACTGCGATTTAGAAATTAATATACTGTCAAGTCTGTGTGTGGTAAAGTGTTACGCATAAAATATGAAAAAATATATAATGGGTGAGACAAAACAAAACACATACAGCCGAGTTGCAGACGTGTATTTGCAGATTCACCGTGACTGTTACTAGCGGACGTCCGATTTCTTGGTATGCCGTGAAACCCCCCTTTTATTTTTCTAAGTTTTGTAATTTTTTTTGAATTTTATTTAATTTTAGTTTTATTAAGGTTTTTTTTGTAAAAGGGGAGAGACATGATATTTAGAACTAGGTAAAAAAAAAAACCTAGAGGAAGCAAAAGTGTGCAAGGCCCAAATACAATTACAGACATGTCCCCCCAGGTGAATGACAGGACTTGCAAATGAAAAACTCTTTTAACCAACAACCGTGTGCTTTATTCAACCTGCAAGATTTTACATACATGACAAGTTCGTGATTGTGTGAGCACACCATTAAAGGCAGAATTATATATATATATGTATATCCATTAATTCATAATGTCACAAAGTAAGTGAGTTGATATTAAACTAATTGCAAAAATTTCTGCCTGATTATGTATGAGTCAAAGTTAGTAATAATCTCATTCATAAAGCAATACTAATCCATCAGTGTTGTATAATATCAAATAGGCTAGCCTGTTGTCTCAGTAAGCACATTTACGGTTATTCTCTTTTTTAAATCCGTTACATATTCCCCCAAAAAAAATATATATAGTAAAATTACACACACAAACACATATACGACATGAATAACAAAACATCCCTCATTTCAACACTAACCTCCTCATAAACCCATTCCAACTACAGTAAATGAAGGAACCCTAATATGTATAGATAGGTACAAATATAAATGACAACGTAAATGGAATATCTCAGCTCCTAAGCATAGATTTGCCAGCATATTCACAAGCATAGTTCACACCAGAGAATGTAAGTGACCGCCCCGAAACTCAACCAGCCAAACGACCCCTTACCTTAATCATTAAGCGTTAAGTATGTGTGTGAAAGAAAATCGTTTCTCATCTACAGCATCAGACAACCCCCGCTACGTTATTAAAACTCAGCCATGACCAGATGACATGATAGCACGAGATAATTAACTCCCTAATGGTCTTAATTAGATGAAAGTTAGATCTTACAGCAAACTGCGGATGTGTGTGTATGTGTGTAACTTCTTACACATTATACAGTTATAAGATACTTCATTAGGTGTACTGTGGTAATGTTCACACATGCAATAACATAATTGAACACGAGAGTTTGTGCTAGAGTATAATGTTCAGAACTTCACGAGTGAGCTTCTGGCGGCTTCTGTGCATTCACATGTTGTAGAGAGAGAGAGAAATAGATAATCAGAATTTTCCCACCTGGATTGTCCGGTGTACTTAGTTCGTATAGGCGCGGATCAGTGATGTCACAGTCGTGTCACTAGTCCCTGGTGCAGCTTAGCGTTGGAAAAGTCCTCGACTGACGGCATTGTGGCTATAAGATCGTCTCTGCCATTAGGGTGGACAGATGTTCGTCCACCCCTGACACCCATCTCGCCCTTGGTCGAGCACCTGGAACAACACTTTATCTAGCCTATCATAGTGATAGGTTCGGAAGTCCTGGATGAAGTTTGCCGCCAGCCGAGACCAGATGAACAGGTTGGAGGATCAAGCAGAAATGAGGCCGATACAACGTTTCGGTCCAGCCAAGTAACCTCCGAATGCAGGAATGTACAGACACAGCTGGCTGGCAGCGCCAGCTGTATTGCGTAGCTGCACAACCGTTTGTGTGTATAACCGACCGGCAACAAACTATCGTAACAGTGTGGCAGTGCGTGACGTCAGCGGCGCTCGTTTTTAAAATAATAATAATACGTTGCCGAAGCCAGTTCGGCACAGCCGTCGCTCGCGTCATCCGTATTTAAAGTTCGCTACTTCCAGTACACATGGCCTCTGTAACAGATTTGGTCTCCAACAGGTGTGATTCGAACGGTAAGAGCAAGAACAATATGAACAAGGCCAAGGACATTATATGTCTAGTATCCCTCCTCAGACGCTGGTGTTACTTTGCATTTTTGCATTAAATATATATATCGTAAACAATGAAATAATAATATTTCGTCATTGTAAGATTTTAATAAAACAATTATCAGTTTAAATTCTCTCTCTCTCTCTCTCTCACACTTGTTGTGTATGTTTCTCTCTCTCTCTGTGGTCAGTACCGCGCGCATGTATATGAAATTAGAAAGTTTATATTTATTCGACAAATATTAACGCCCCCTCTCTCTCTCTCTCTCTCTCGCTCGCAGACGTCGGAAGCAATTCGAGGTCATTGACACGACTTTACACTGACACATTGCAGTCTCTAACTCTCTCTCTCTCTCTCTCTCGCTCTCTCTCTCTCTCTGGGTTAAGCTGGTGTTGTACGTTACTAAAATCATAGCAAATATTTTCATTCTAAGCATGTATTACTGTTTAGTAATAATTACAGCCCCAACAAAGGATATATAAGTTTGTGTACATGGATTGTATATTGCAAGCACGGAATTATTATTTAAATCCGATATCTGTTTTTATTAAAATCATACAATGTCAAAAGAGGATAGTTGTCTGTTACGAACCAGTACTAACTCTCCTATATGGCCGTCGCTCGCATCATCCGTATTTAAAGTTCGCTACTTCCAGTACACATGGCCTCTGTAACAGATTTGGTCTCCAACAGGTGTGATTCGAACGGTAAGAGCAAGAACAATATGAACAAGGCCAAGGACATTATATGTCTAGTATCCCTCCTCAGACGCTGGTGTTACTTTGTGTCATAAAATCTCGTGGCACTCAAGATAAGAGATAATACGTTTGCAAAAAACAACAAAATTGAACTTCTGGAAACAAATAAAATGTCTCTCTCACACACATTTCTGATTACTATACAAATAATTGTATGCATATTCGGAGGTTTATAACGAAATAAATTAAAATAAACCATAATTTGTTTTAAATAATTAAATATATATATTTACAACACTGTTGTTACTCTCTCTCTCTCTCTCTCTCTCTCTCTCTCTCTCTCTCTCTCTCTCTCTCTCTCTCTCTCTCTCTCTCTCTCTCTCTCTCTCTCTCTCTCTCTCTCTCTCTCTCTCTCTCTCTCTCTCTCTCTCTCTCTCTCTCTATCTATTTATCTCTCTGTCCGTCCGTCCGTCCATCCGTCCGACTGTCTATATCTGTCTGTCTGTCTCTGTCTGTCTGTCTGTCTGTCTCTCTCTCTCTCTCGTTGTCAAACGTTATGTTCAAACCGTTTCTCCTCTCTGCGGTCATTACCGCGCATGTATATGATTTTAGAAAGTTTATATATATTCGACAAATATTAACTGTGTACGTACTTACAACACCCGCTCGCTCTCTCTCTATTTATCTCTCTGTCCGTCCGTCCGTCCGACTGTCTATATCTGTCTGTCTGTCTGTCTCTGTCTGTCTGTCTGTCTGTCTGTCTCTCTCTCTCTCTCTGTCTCTCTCTCTCTCTCTCTCTCTCTCTCTCTCTCTCTCTCTCTCTCTCTCTCTCTCTCTCTCTCTCTCTCGTTGTCAAACGTTATGTTCAAACCGTTTCTCCTCTCTGTGATCATTACCGCGCATGTATATGATTTTAGAAAGTTTATATATATTCGACAAATATTAACTGTGTACGTACTTACAACGTCCGCTCTCTCTCTCTCTCTCTCTCTCTCTCATCGTCAAAACGTTGACTTCATTTTTCATTGTATTAAATAATTAACAAATATTAACTATGTGTGCGTGTGTGTTGTCAACTACTTACATGCACGTTCTCTCTCTTAACATAACGCTTCGTGTGAAGCGTTTTGTAGAGCAGGTTTCAACTGTGGAAGGTTTCATACCGTTTCTCCTCTCTCTCTCTCTCTCTCGCTCGCAGACGTCGGAAGCAATTCCTAGCTTATAATGTAATTACCTGTGCGTGTATGTCTCTCTTTATTCGACAAATATTAACGCCCTCTCTCTCTCTCGCAGACGTCGGAAGCAATTCCTAGTTTATAATGTAATTACCTATGCGTGTATGTCTCTCTTTAGCATAAAAAAAAAATCTCCTTGAAATAAGGTATTTTCAAAAGTTTTGTGTACACATACAAATCGCTATCGGACGATGTACGTGCTGCTCACACATTGTGTATCTCTCTCTCTCTCTCTCTCGATGCAAACGTTAACAAGAATTCCCTTATTCAAAACGATTACTGTGTCACAAATTTAAGTATGTCTTACGGACCATTGTAATTTTAAAAATTCATTTTTGCATTAATTAAATATATATATCGTAAACAATGAAATAATAATAATATTTTTAATAAAACAATTGTCAGTTTAAATAATAATTGTCATGATTGTAAGATACAATCTGCAAATTATTCAGCTTCAAATAAGTGATATTTACAATGAAACTATTTTCAAATAAAAATGATGTTGGTTCGACAACCTTTTGTTTTTAAGACTATAACAAGAATGAGACAAGGATCAGCTCTCCCTCCCCCTCCAAGGATCAGCTCTCCCTCCCCCTCTTCTCTCCCTCTCACACACACATTTAGTATGAACAGATGTGTCTTTGTTAGTAAAATGTACAAATCATATGACTTTATGTGAACTTCAAAGGGTTCAAATGTTTCAAAATAAAAATATATAAAAAAAAAAATACAGAATATATGAAATGTATATTACAAATAAAATATATATTACATATTATGAATTTGTGAAGCAATCTTCTTCTTCTTCATTTGGTACTACATTAAGTCAGTCCTTGGACTTCACTTTTATGGGGTTTTCATAAACATAAAGATCACTACCACCAATAACCTGTGGTACAATACTTCTATTCAATGGTAACACCTAAGACAAAAATAAAACATGCAATCAGTATTAATAATACAAAATCACTGTTTTATTATTTTAAAATACTGTAATTTTCATCCAAATATTTAAAACAAAATACAGACTATATGAAATGTATATTAACAATGTATATTTACAAAATAAGTATATTACAACTCAGGAAAGAGTGGTACGTAATTTTCACTCACCCAATCTTTTATAAATTTGCCCTAATTTACACCACCAGCATGGGTGGTAATAAACTGTGTGTAAATATTTGTTAACTCTTTTTTTACTTCTGTCTCGCCTTGAGACTGAGAATAGCAATGGCATGTCGCGGAACGACGTTGTAATAGTTCTCTATTATGCTCCACTTGAAGTGGAGCATCTTTCCATCCATTCAGCCATATAACTTTCAAAACTGTCTCCAGACATTATACTCGACTAAAACAAAGACATTCACGTTGTTTATCACTTAATATATTATCATGATATTTTCATTATATTATCATTTAAAAATATGTTAGCAGTAACCAGCGAGAAACACATGTTTGTCACAGTATACTTCAAGCGTTAGCCGTACATATAAAATTCTTTCTTTACGTTTGTATTTTGTCTACACCACCAGCATGGGTGGTAATAAACTGTGTGTAAATATTTGTTAACTCTTTTTTTACTTCTGTCTCGCCTTGAGACTGAGAATAGCAATGGCATGTCGCGGAACGACGTTGTAATAGTTCTCTATTATGCTCCACTTGAGTGGAGCGTCTTTCTATCCATTCAGCCATATAACTTTCAAAACTGTCTCCAGACATTATACTCGACTAAAACAAAGACATTCACGTTGTTTATCACTTAATATATTATCATGATATTTTCATTATATTATCATTTAAAAATATGTTAGCAGTAACCAGCGAGAAACACATGTTTGTCACAGTATACTTCAAGCGTTAGCCGTGCAAATCAAATTCATTCTTTACGTTTGTATTTGTTCTAAGCTATGTTAACTTCACACACACGCACGCACGCGCGCACACACACACACACACACACATTGATATATTTGGAAACTGAGTACAGAATAAATCTACAATCACCTAGTCGGTTTGTTGGCAGAAAACATTATGTGATCAAATAAACATTACCAGAGAACAACGTCCTCCTAAAGATAAATTTACCAGAGCTCAAAACAGTACAAAGTCATACTTTTGGTGAAGAAAATCACGTCATCAACAACAAAAGTTGTTTGTGTTTAAACAGCTACAAACAATAATTAATTTTCTTACACTAGTAAACATTTTGCTGTAATTGTTTCAATTAAAGGAAACATATATATATATATATTCGTTGAGAAAATCTGTTGTGGCTGAACGAAACATGTGTCTGAATAAATTTTCTCTCTACATAGCAGTTGTAAAAGTAGTCATATACATTATGTGCTATATATACAAAAGGCTTTCAACGTGTTTGTCATTTCAACCAATTTGTACCGTGCTCTAATTATGTAAAAAAAAAAAATAACTGTACCGCTCCATACAACTGAGAATAAATCCGTACACACACACACATGAACAATTTTACGTTTAAATAAAATCTGTACATACAATAAAATTATGTTTCAGTATTAATGATATAAATATTACTGTTTTATTAATTTAAAATACCGTATAATTGCTTACGACGCGCACACTTAGCAACGTTTTTACTTATTTGAACAAGTCATGTATTAACTTCAATAAATAATGCACTTGATATTGTTTAAATATTTCCAACAACTATGTTGATTAGAAGTGCTGTAGTTCAATAACAATGTTCGCTACGTAACGTATTCAAATCTGTTTACATCACCTCTTAAATGTTGATGCACGCAATTATCGATTTCACAATGAGGTATGAAGGCTAATTGCATTCTTCACGTATATATATTGATGTATCTTACAACGGTAGGGGTAGGGGGTAGCTTAGCGTGTTTGTTTTGAAAGTCATTGTCCGCCGTTGGAAACTTTCAGAAGTTAGCGATACTGAAAGTATTTTCGTGCATTAGTCAAAATTAGGGAAAACAATGCAGAGAGAGAGCGAGTGGACACACATGTAAGTAGCTCGATACTCAGTGACAACAACACACACACACACACACAGTTAATATTTGTCAAATATATAACAACGAGGTGAGAGAGAGAGAGAGGAGGGGGTCATCGACCGTGATGGAAAAGCTTTACCCTCACTGCTTTAAGAAGTTAGCGATACTGAAAGTATTTTCGGTCAAGTTAACACGGCTCTTTTTAAGAAACATTCTATTCATTTATTTGATGTCGATACCGGTATTAATTATAGATTACACTTAGTTCCATTCACTTCCATGTGCTTACAAATACTTGTAATTAGTTTCGTTAATAACTAGGCCAAAACATTGTCATTACATGTCAACTCTTCCGTCTGTCTCGTAAATTTTGCGCAGCACTGTTTGAGGTCTTATCTTTGTAAATAAAGAGCAACAGCAACAGTGTCGTAATACTCTACTTATTTGAACAAGTCCTGTATTAAATGCACCTTGTTAATGTTTTAATGTGAACAATTTTACGTTTAAATAAAATCTGTACATACAATAAAATTATGTTTCAGTATTAATGATATAAATATTACTGTTTTATTAATTTAAAATACCGTATATATATATAACCTAGGAACTTCGCAGGTGAAGAAATTAATTTCTATTTTTCATCTGTAACGACATGCGTGTATAATTTTAATTTATTTCACTATACACCTCTGAACCTATGTGTAATTATTTTGTAAACTGCGTTATCTATGGAGGAACTGTTTGCAGCAAACGTTAACACTAGAACGATTTTATTATTATTATTTAGTGATCAGATAATTTTATAAAATATAAGAAACGTAAAAGATATACGCTGACTTTACCGCAACCACGTCTATTTAGATAAACGGCTCGGAAGAAAAAATAATTCTTCACAAAGCAGAACAACAACTACAGTCTCAAATAAATATATTTTAAATCTGGGGCTATGCGTGTACTTAGGGAAGGTCTTCATATGCTTACTGGACAAAATACAAATATTCGCTGGCAGATAATTTCATAAAAAAAAAAAAGAAACGTAAAAGATATACGCTGACTTTACCGCAACCACGTCTATTTAGATAAACGGCTCGGAAGAAAAAATAATTCTTCACAAAGCAGAACGACAACTACAGTCTCAAATAAATATATTTTTAAAAAAGATAAATATACATTAGATGGAAATGTTTTCCTCTGTTTTTCTCTGTGAAACACAAAAAGAACTTGGGAATCGTGTTTCTTCCCTAGATGCGGTCAACACGATTAAAAGTAAAATTTTAATAACAAAGTTTTCACTGTACTTTAACAAGGATGGTAATATTTTTTTTTTCTAGTGCCTAATCTTTTAAACTAAAAAACGTATTACTTTTACAAATATATCTTGAACGTAACACATACACACACAGACGTTAGGGAGAGACTGCAATGTGTCAGTGTAAAGTCGTGTCAATGGCCTCCTGTATTACAATGGTTTAGCATAGTTTCTTACTGAAGGCTTGTACGCTTTAAATTCAGCTATACCTAAAATATATCTTCAATTAGGGTGATTGTACACACACAGTGGAATGCTTTCAGAAATTTGCGACACACACACACATACACAACGCTGTTTCTACTTATTTGAACAAGTCCTGTATTAAATGCACTTGTTAATGTTTTAATGTGAACAATTTTACGTTTAAATAAAATCTGTACATACAATAAAATTATGTTTCAGTATTAATGATATAAATATTACTGTTTTATTAATTTAAAATACCGTATATATATATTATATATATATATATATATATATATAACCTAGGAACTTCGCAGGTGAAGAAATTAATTTCTATTTTTCATCTGTAACGACATGCGTGTATAATTTTAATTTATTTCACTATACACCTTCGCCACCGCTGCTACCACAGTCGTCAGTAATAAAAAAAGAAGAAGAAGAAAGATCAGTTAGGAAACGCATCAGTACTCGTTCGAAACGATTAACATCAGTCCCAATGGACCACAGCATCCGTGAATTTCCGCGAATATAAAAAAAAAAACCTAAAACGTTCTACTTACGTTTCATGTTAGGTTAAAAAATACAGCCCACGTACGTTTCACGTTTACGTTAGGTTAAGATGCAGTCTACTTACGTTTCACTGTTAGGTTAAAAACTGCAGTCCACGTACGTTTCACGTTTACGTTAGGTTAAGATGCAGTCTACTTACGTTTCACGTTAGGTTAAAAAATGCAGTCCACGTACGTTTTTCGTTTACGTTAGGTTAAAATACAGTCTACTTACGTTTCACGTTAGGTTAAAATGCAAACACACGCATTTTGTTAGCTTATTTTGTAGGGAGCGTTTGCAACATTTTTAAAACACCGCCGCCTTGCAAATTTCCTAACAGTTAGAGGAAGCAGTTTTTAACTTCAGTCACTGTTTGCACACCACAACGCTGTTACACGTTGTTTACTCCGCTTCCACCCCCCCCTTAAAGGCCATTGTGTAGGCAGGAAGTAAATTAAAAAAAAGGACTGTTTCATTGGCATTGAGGTGTGATTCCATCGCCTTTGGGAGTATACTGTGATTCTAGTTCCCTCACACGGGTGTCTTTCTACATACGCACTGTACTAACGCCTACACTCTTACTCTCACTGCGCACGATTTTGCTGCCAGTATCATGCCTTATCTTAAATTTATGTAACCACCCGGTCGAGGCATGAAAATCTTCAACACCGAACCAGGCTGCCAGTTCATTTGCTTTTTCGCAAATGATTGGCCCGCTGATGGGAATTCTTTCGCCCCGTGCTACTGGAACCACTATAACAGACAGTCTTCCAAGAGTTCACATTTCCGCCTTGAATACGAGTTCGCTTATTACTATAAACACCAAACACACGCGCACTTTCTTCTATTTCGGTTGCTTTAGCCACGATTGAATTTAACGTCGACGGAGAAATCCCTTTGACAATGTCTACTCGCGTCTTATTCCCACTTTCCTTTCACTACTTTCAAAATGTTTAATTTTTCAGCGATCGTAAAGCACTTCCTCTTCCTTCCACTAATTTTCTACTTACGATGTTATCTTTAATAGAATCAGTAACGAACTGATTTCGACGAAGCGATGGAGCTTTACGAGCAGTGAGCAAATATAGTACGTTTCAAGGAATCTAAGCTAGCTCAGAGGTTACTCGACAACTGCTAGTTCAGCCGAACGGCACTAATTGTCAATTCCCTAGAAATATACAGCTGTCCAAAATATCTTCGTTTAGACATTCGTTGCGTGATACGCGCGATGTAAATCGGAATAAATATTTAAAGGTATAAATGAAGTTTCGTATCTCCAGGGGTTTAAGAATGTGATCGCACAAAGTGTAAAAAACAAATAAACGAAAAACATGACCGAAATAAAATAACATGTGAAGTATATGAAATTTGCCGGGACCTTGAAGAAAAAACGAGTAAGTTCAAAAAATGCATAAGTGAGAAACATATAAAAGACCTTTTACTGTATACGCAGTAGCTGTATGGTGGTGTTAAGAGTTATTAATTACAGTATTAGCGGTTTACAATTGAATGAACCCTTAACAGTGTGAACCAAATCACTCATGAAATTGTTTTAACCCTCAATACCAATTTTACAATTTAGCCTACAAGTAAAAATTACAACAAATATAAAAAAATAATATAAAATTACTATTGTAGCATTCTTACCCAGAATTCTTATTACTAAATAGGCTATGTGACCTCTGGCTTCTCTCAGATTAATGATACATTTCTAATTACATTTTTTTTCAATTTAATTACGGCTGGCTCTTGCATCCCAGCTGCCACTGGCGCCGGTCTAAACAGTCTTGTTCTGTAAGTCCTCTTGCATTCATTGCATCTTCGACGTCCATTTTCCATTAACGTTTAGGTCTTCCTTTTTTTCTTCGAGAGGGTGTATTCCATTCCCATACCTTCCTTGGCCAACTCTCATCCGACATTTTTTTTAGGTGTCCAAACCAATTCAGTCTTCTTGCTTCTATTGTTTCTATAATGTCAAGGTCGATTCCCATCGCTTGCATTATCTCTACATTTCTCACTCTATCTTGTCTTGTTAGTCTACAGCACCTCCGCCAGTAACCATCTCCATAGCTCTTATTATCGATTTATTTTTTTTTTTTATTAATTTCCCACAGTTCTGCTCCATATAGGCCTATACTTTCGATTATAGTTTCATATATTCTGATTTTTTTTGTTTTTTGTTATTTGTGGACTCCAAAGCAGACTGTTTAATTGTTTTGTTGCTGTCTTAGCTTGTCTTATTCTTCACCTTGTCATTGTTACACCCAAAAAGTTTTTAATAATTTTTATCCTTTTGTTCCCAGTCTTGACCTTCACCGCCTACTATAAGGTACTCAGTTTTGAGGTATTTATTTTGAGACCCCATTTCGCATATTATTCGCTAGATTCCTAAACAAATAACTTACATAAATTTCGTCTTCTGCAGTTACAGCCTGATCGTCTGCAAAGTGTATTGTAAACAACTTGTCAATTCCAATTGGTAAGTTACACCCAGATTACGGCATGTTTTCCTCCATGATATTAGGGCTTCATTTAGATAGAACTTAAACAAAGTTGGAGCTATGCAACAACCCTGTTTCAACCCCTTACTAATACTTATGTTGCTGGATTGTATCTAGTTGTATCAAGTCAAAAATACTACCTTTACCAAACAACCAGATTTGTACCTTTTCTTTTTAATTTTCATTTAACATTTTTTTTAATATTACCAGGCAGTAATTTAAAACTTTTTGTCCAAGAAATAAAAATAAGCGCCGAAACCATGACTTATTTACTGAAGTTAATAAAGTCACCACGTTGTCGGTTTCGAGTTCTATAATATTGATCGGAAACAGTTTTTTAGACATTGCATAATATACTCTGAATACTTTATAAACGAATTAATGTTGTAGAGGTAAAATTTCATTTTTGTAAAATAGATTAAATGCTGTAGCTAATCTATTTTAGAAAGCAGGAATCCGATCTAAGTAATAAAAGTCAACGATATACAACGTCGAAAGCTTTCGAAATGTTTATAAATAAACCAAAATTTTTATTATTTTTATTTATGGCTGAATACGTCTCCGACATAAAGTCCAATATGGCGTACGTCTTCGGTAAAGGCGTTGTATCCCTTTCGTAAAACTGTCTTGCTGGCTACGAAAAAATGTTATTTTCGAGGAAGTTTAGCAGACTTCATTTCATTGTTTTCTCAGTTAGATAGGCGTTTAATTAGTCAGTCTCCTCCTGATTCGCCTTTTTTGCCTGCTAAAGCTATTGGAAAGGTACCAGAACAACAAATATTGTCAGCTATTTTAGCTAATATCGGTGCTACATAATTTAATACCTTCTTCAATAATTTCACAGTGACTTCATGGAACTCTGTAGACTTTTTTTTATTTTTAAGGTTTATCAAGGTTTAGGTATTTCTTCAGTGTCTGTTGTCGATAGGAACATTAATAGTTGTCCGATCTTGCATCACTAAATTTTCAGATCGTTATATATACCAACAAGAAAACTCAACGCATAAAGTTTACAGACATCTGTAAAAACGTTGTTCAAAAAAACCTTTTTTTACTAATGATACGTTACTAGTCCTACACGTCTGATTGGGGGGGGGGGATCTGTTTACTTTTTCCTGTCAATCTCATAATTAGACCTCATTGTTCAGCTGGATTATCAGCACTGCCAGAAAACAGTGTTTCAAAATAGTTGTTTTTATAACGTATAGGTTAGCGGTCAATGCTATTTTAAAGTTGTTTTTATAATTTTTAGTCCCAAGTTATATAAGTAGCATTTTTAATGGATTACTTTCCGTAATCCATGGAACAATTTTGTTAGCTCGTATTAAAAACGTTCAATCATACTTTGTAACTTTAAATGTTTTTATCGAGTCTTGTAAAACGTTTCAGAAGTTACCAAACACTAGATTCAGATAATTAAAATCTGCACTTTTATGTTCTCGATTAATATTACTCAAGGTTTCTCTTAAAAAATCCAAATATGTTGGCGTGTATTTTCTGTATTTTTTCTGTTGATGTGTAAATGTATATCTTGAGAGTATTTCTTCCTTCACGATACTCGAAGTAAGAGCAGTCATAATGTGATCTGTAATACCAAGCTCAAACACGGCCGGCTTAATCTGTGTTCTGTTTTAGGTTTCTGTATTTAATAAGATTTGAGTCCTCTTCTAATAAACGACATGATTGATTGGCGAAATGAATTACATTTACGACCTGGGTGGAAACGACTGGGAAGACAGTTCGATTCTTATGACGTGCATTAGTCCCGCTGTTATGTGGGTTCGGCCCAATCCGACCGCGTCTACCCACTGTTGGCACAAGCAACAACGCGACAACACACACAACAATATCCACCCGCATTGCACGTAGTTAAGTCGACAATTGTTTCTCTACGGTACTGTAGTGACGTAAACTGTCACACGACTAGAGACCATGAGTCCAATACTTGTAGCGACATGGTGACAATAAAATTACATAATCGATTAACGTTTATATGACACGGAAACACTAAAGTACGAGACACAATTGTAGGCTATAATGCAGTGGTTCCAAAACTTTTCAGTCCGCGGATCCCCTCTAAAAAACAATTTAAAAATTCACGGACCCCGTCAGAGTTCTGAAATAAAACAAACTGTTATATTTTAATTATATATGTATTAAATTTCTCTTAGCTTGCAAAATTATAATATTAATGATATCAAACATAGTTGGATATAAGCAATTAAGATGTTTTTGCACAATTAGCTCTACAATATTAGGTTTAATGTCTGATATCTTCAGCATTAAGTAACTCTCGACATCAGGTTTATTTCTTAACTTTGACTTTAAGTATGAGAGCAGGGAGTCTGCGGTTTCACACAAATAAGTAGAGGAAACACAGGTAAACACTTCAAACCTTTTTGCGAGTTCAGGATAGTCAGTCATTACATAGCCTTATAACCGGAAGTCAGCTAGCTGTAATTGCGTAAACTGTAACTTTAATGAACTGTCAGTTGAAAGTTCTGCCAATGAATCTTCTTCTAGCAGTGTAAAAGAGAGATCTAGTCAATTTGGCTGACAAACAGATCTGCTACACGACATGATTTAAAGACATTATTAAAGCCATGTTTGAAATTGCTTTTACAATTACAATTAGTTTGAACCAAAGAAATACTGGAATTGGCTAGTAATTGTTTTAAGATTTTAAAATTTAGATTTATATTTTAGAGCTTAAAAAATAGGAGAATATTACGATGTATCCTTGTTTTTCTTCAAAGTGTCTGCGGACCCCCTGAAACATTTTCGCGGATCCCCAGGGGTCCGCCGACCGCACTTTGGGAGCCACTGTTATAATGGAATGTACGCCTATCTCGAAAAGATACTGGATTACCTGAACGCCACAGGTGATATCATCAAATCGTTGAAAGCAGGATAAGTACAAAATAAATGTTACGGGGGTGGAGGAGTGGAAGTAGAAGACTTAGTTTGTCATTTCAGTTGCAACAAGAATGAATGCTGTGTAACACTTGACCGTGTTTAAGATCAACGTAGACCGGGCGACATAATTCAAGCATATTGGAATAATGTGGGCGACACTAAGCCGAAAGCTAACTGTCAAACAATAAGGACAGGCAATCATTGGGTGTCGGACTAGATCGGTTTGATTAAAGAAAAATACAATAGCATAATTTAAAGCATTTAACGCTGCCGGTACTCAAACACTAGCTGAATGTTTGGAAAACATTAGTTTGCGACAGTAACCATAAATTAAGTGCAAGTTTTATCAATATCTCGAATAAAAATATACGAGCTTTTAGGTAATATGTAAGGAGTGATTTATAAGGAGGATATATATAAAACTCAAAGTCTGGCGATTTATGGGTACTGAATACAAATCCACCCGTTACACCGATTGCCACCAAATTTTGCACAAGTAACCTTTGACATAAGGTGAAGAATACTGTCTAACTTGGAATTTGATATTTTGCTCCGTTCGCACGATTTAGGCCCTTTTAATTATGCCTTTTCGTTGACGCCTATAAAGATGTCATCAACACCATGGAGACCAGAATTAATTACCACAGTAACAAGTAAATAAACAAATTATATTTAGCGGCATCGGAACTGTACCTTTATCCGTTCCTGCAGTTTTTTATGTTTTTACTATGCAATTGTATCGATATGTTTTGTAATTTTGTATACAGATACGTCTATATATTTTGTAATTATCTTAAACGATTATAAAATTTACGTTTATACGTATTTTTGATGATGCAATGTATAAGTAATGAAATATATTAAATACTACTACTAAAGCTGTCAACAATACCATGTAGACCAGAATTAATTACCATAGTAACAAGTAAATAAACAAAATCTATTTAGCGGCATCGGAACTGTACATTTATTCATTCCTGCAGTATATTTTTGATGTTTTATATAATATACGATTGTATCGATATATTACGATGTGGAAAAGAAGAAGCGTACTAATTGTAAAATGTCCTATTACTTAATGTAAAGCGAAAATACGTGTTGTTTTCATTTGAGAGGTTAGGTGACAACGGTTTTTGGTTTTTAGTATACTGCTGAAATAAATGAAACCCATGGTTGAGGAAAACATAATATTTAATGTGTTATATAATGCTTCTAACACAGTAACACTTAAAATAAAGAATTTAGGGTTTTTGATTTAACGGGTACTTTATAAATATCTCCAAAGCCTTTATAAACGGGTACTTTTAAATCTGCAAAGGCTGTTGCACCAACATAATAATTTAGTACAAGTGAAAATAGTACAAGTGTTGAAAACAGGTTTGGAGAGAATTTGACTAATGAGTACAAAATTGTTATACGAGCTGACAGACGCCATATAGACACAGACAATAAAAATTATTTTAAAATACTTATTAAAAGTCCAATATTCGTGTGTGAAGCCGCGGGTAACAGCTAGTATCTTATCATCATAATTATTGCCATAAAATCTATGTACGGTCAATACCATGTCGTTTCTTGCCTAACCCCAATATTGGAGGATTTTGATACTAACGGCACACTTGGGTAGGGTTTGTAATAGGCGGAATAACTCTCGCTGGTTTGACGTCTCTTTGTAAAGGACAACGGTCATAACTAAATCAGATGACCCCGAGAGGGAGGGGAATCGAACCCCCCGCCGACGACAGCGTAGCTACGAACCACACGGTAGACGCTAAGCCACGACCGCTCTTCCAGGAAAATTTAAAGAGAGGGATCTCATCCAAGTCAGACTGAAGCAAGGTGAGAATCCAGCTAGAGTGCACTAAATCCGAGTACACAGGATGTGAAACCCTGATGTACTGAAGAAGAAATTTACCCACTTTTCGTTATTAATTTTGCTTTTCCCCTTATCCTCGTCATGTCAACCCATAAACTCGCACATGACAATATTTAAAACACCGGGAAAATCAGCGCCTTGGTATTTCTTTACTGCGAAGATCACTTCAAATTAATTTGTCCTTCGAGTACTCGGCATACTTTACTTCGTTGTTTATCTTACGATTAGTGTATTGTTTGCTCTTTACTACCATGTACAAACATAACCTACGCTTTGTTGTTGGCGACGGTCTACAGAACTTTGCAAGGAAAATGTCATACAAACGAATCCGTCATTTTATTCAGATTCGTAAGCAACAACAGTTAATCAGCAAACAGTTAAAATATCTGACCTTAAACCAAATAAACTACACTTTTGCTCATTATTAATAATTAATACAAGAAACGTTGTTATATATTGATAAGAACTCCTACTGAAAGTGATGCCATTTATTTGATATTAAAATAAAAAGACGCATCTATTCGACATTTTAAAAGCTGTCAGATAGCAAAAGTGTTACAAATGAACAGACTGAATTCCGTGTAGCCTATAACATATGTTTAAAGCGGTCGTTTATGTATGTCAAAATGCGTGGTGCATAATGTGGTATCTGCTGCCCTATGTGTGGATATAGTAGAAAGTTTTGTAGGGAAGATATGCCTAACGGAAGTACATTTCTGTATAATGGAAGAGAATGTAGAAGAGGCTTCTAGGAAACCGTGAGAGTCATGAAGACAGTGTGACGGGGGAGAGAGAGAGGAGAGCTGCTGAGTAAGCACTACGTTTAGCGTCCTAATCCGTCGGCATTCTGTACAATGTGCTCAAACAACATCCTTCTTTGAAAACAGCTTGCTTGTCAGAAAGAACTGTCAGTGTTTGTTAATACAAACTGCAGGAATCTTTTTGTCTCTTATTAAACCAGTTATAGCTGTCAGTCTGTTTCTTAACAGTGACTCAGTGTATATTTTAACGTCCAGCCAGACATAAAACGTGCAGTGATAAATTAAATAGTGCAGTGATAAAATTGGAAAATGTGCAGTTATAAAATTTTGAGAAAAAAGTCGGGAAAATGAATTAACTGACATTTGACTAAAAAGTAATGCAATGAAAAATATATTTCACCTTATTAAAAACTAAAGCAGTTTTAACTCAAACTTAACATATTCCATTTTAATTATCTTTTTATTTGCTCAAATTGCAACAAATTCTACATAGGCCAGACAGGACGTAGCTTCAAACAGAGATACATTGAACACACAAAGGCACTCCACTCCACTACAGAATCCACCTTTGCCAATCACCTCATTGAAGCAAACCACACATACAGAAACATCGACAATAACATGAACATTCTACACGTACACATAAAAGGCCGAAATTTAGACACTCTATAACAATTGGAAATATACAAACACACGAAAACGACATCCTAAAAGAACAGACACAATTCAAATCGCACGCATTATTCGAACATATCTCACCCCACACACACAACATCGATCTTTCGAAATTCGATTCCGTCGCCCACAACAGGACGGACAGCGCTACCAGCGGCAACCTCTGAAGAAGCTTTTTAAAAGTGAAAACCGGTTCAGGTTGTAAGGTAAAACTTTATGTTTTTACCCATAAAAAACTTTGTGTTCCGAGTAGTTAATATAATAGTTGTATTTTTTTTTTAATTTTACACCAGACTATAAAGAGCACCTAGTGCTCAATAAAACAGACCCATTGCCAATTTTTTTTTATTCCACACCAGACTATAAAAAGCACCTAGTTCTCAATTAAACAAAGTTTGAATTTTAAAACAATGTGGAATTTTAAAATTAACCACATAATTATTGTTTTCGTAATAAATATGAAAAGCAAAAGTAGTAATAATTTAGAATTATTTATGGTTTTTATGTACAAAACGTTTTCCCACTGCATTTATATTTTTTAAACTCTCACTCTGAATGGTGATTTTGACAAACCTTTGTACAACATTGTCCGTCCGGTAGATTTGAATAAAATGATCAATCCATTACTACTATAATGGTAATAAAATTGTATTGACATTACTACTATAAAGTAAAACATACTAAACACAGAATGTTTAACTACGCTCTAGCCTTTTGCTAGCTTTCAGTGTGTCTACGTGAGTTGCTCCCCTGGGCTGGAGTGCGACGACCACCATATCTGCAGACCCTGACGACCACGGCCACCAACAACAACGAAACCACCACAAACAATAACGGAACCACCAACAACAACAGCGGAACGTCCACAATAACAACAGAACCACCATCAACAACAATTACTAGAACAGAAACGGTACTACGCGCAACGACTAAAGCAACAAGTACAATACTACGAACAACGACTGAAGCAACAAGAACGATACTACGACCAACTACTACAACAACAACGGTACTACAACAGCAGCAACCTAACTACCAACAAAACAATCACCGAACTACCAACAACAACCTATCCACCAACAACAGCAACCAAACTACCAACAATCACCGAACTATGAACAACAACACAACAAAAACCTAACCTAAGTACCAACAACAGCAACCAAACTACCAACAACAACAACCTATCCACCAACAACAGCAACCAAACTACCAACACCAACAACAACCGAACCACCAACACCGACAACCGGACTACCAAGAATAACAACCGAACATCCAAGACCAACAACGAGAATCGAACTATGAACAACAACAACAACAACCTAACCACCAACAACAGCAACCAAATTACCAACAAAACCCACAACCTAACCACCACCAACAGAAACCAAACTACCAACAACAACAACAACCTAACCACCAACAACAGTAACCAAACTACCAACAACAACTACGAAACCACATGCATACATACCATTGTTTGCATACCCCCCACACCGATAAGCGCTTTGGAGGGGCCTTTCAGCTTATCTCCAGTGTGCTTTTGGTCAGATCTGAAGATGAGCTGAAGAGATCCAAAGCGCTTATTGGAAATGTAAACAATAAGGTAGCGTAACTTGTGGTTTCTATATTTGTGAAACAGTTTGTATATATTGTAATAAGAAACTGTGGCAGTCAGGGACTGATTTGTGCTCTCCAACAGGTCTCTGCCTAATATGACACACGCTACAGAACTCATAGGCCTACAAAGCTGAAACACATTACAACATAAAATTTTCTACCATAACGTTAGTCATATATTGATTAAAGAGAAGAAGAATTCAGATGTCTTTAGAGAATAAACCGCAGTAAATTTAATATTACGCTATAATGTTTAAATACAACACGGTTGACTAAAACACGAATTCTAGCTTCCAGTTTGCTTGGTCAAAATGTCTTGACTATTTTCCCGAACAAAATACAACTTTTGTATATTAGAAAGTTTATTTGATTTGTAAGATTATTGTACTTAGTTTTTTGTTCATAAAGTCGATCATTTCTATAAAACAATGATATTAAAAACAATAAAATTTTATTTTAATAAACGTTCTGAAATATCTGTGTTAATCTTAAATATTGACAGAATTGTTTCTTTGTATACCTTTGCACCTAGAAACGTACAATACTGGCACTCTTGTAGAATTAAATTATCGTAAGTTAGTTTATCCCATGCAACTGAAAAGTATTTATGCAATAGGTTTACTTCTAACAGAAGCTGAGTACTTATAATTTGAAACCGTTCATTACAGCATTTAAAAATTTTTCCGTAAGTAAAACATACCTCTGAATTAACTTATTTTATATACTACCCCGTAACTTGTAACACCCTGCACAGTATTAGAAAACCCAGTAAAAGGGCGTCCATGGAGGTAACATTATTTGTGTTTAGGTAATTTTTACGACTATTTCATTCAATACCACGCCTCTATAATAAGGTTATAGTTTAGAGCGGAAAATACATTAAAAACTTATTTAATTGATAATAATACACGTTACAAACAATTACAGTAAGAGGATAGCAAATGGTGCGTTAATTTTATAGTAGGCCTAAGTCAGCTATCATCATCATCAGCCGTGGCTCTTGGTGGGCTTTGGCCTGCTCCAAAATCGATTCAATTCTTCCCTATGACGTGCCCTGGCTTTTCAGTTTCTTATGTTCAGTTTCCTCTATCTTGTCTTTGAATCTTCTTCGGGGTATTCCCATTGTTCTATTAGCGATTGGTTTCTGGTAGAAAATATGTTTCCTAAGCTGTTCTTCCTCCATTCTCGCTATGTGTCCAACCCACATTAGCCTGTATATTTTCATTATCCTGACACTGTCCGGATCTTTTTAAAGATGGTATAGATAATAATTATAGCGCCTGCGCCACAGTCCATTTTTTGTACTCCTCTAAATATGGTTCTTAGAATCCCCCTATCACAGCAACCTAGAAATCTCTCGCTATTTTTTGTCATTGTCCAGGTTTCTGAAGCACTGGCTGATAAGTGTTTTGTAAATTTTGTGCTTTTTTTAATCCATAATATGTTTTAGTTGCAAGATATAGTCTTCTTCTTATTTCAGTGTTGGGGTTGTTAGTGCTATTTATCTGGCAGCAAAGGTACATGAACTATTTTACCGCTTCTATATTTTTTGTGCCAATTTCAAGGCTTTAATGGGCTGGGTTTAGTGGCAGTTTGTTGGTAGTGTACATAGCCTATATTTTGTTTTATCTAAGTTTATCTGCAGTAAAATTTTATTTACAGGTCTAATGCTGTAAAGACAATAATGAGATCTCTCGTTTTGTCCTGGCAATTAGATCAATACCATCCGCGTATACTAAAAAGTGTAGGCCTATACTTTTGTTTAGAATCGTACCTCTTGTGTTTATTTGGGAACCTCATATCGCTTTTTCTAGTGCTAGATTAAATAACAAGAATAACAGACTATCTCCTTGTCGGAGTCCAGTTCGAGTTGTGAACGAACGTGACACAGTTCTCTGCACTTTAACTTTACGTTGTACTTTCGAGAGAGATTCTTGGATTAATTAAATTAAGTTTGTTGGTATCCTGAATTATTTCAATGCTTTGTACAGTGGATTCGGTTGACACTGTCAGTAGAGGGAAAATAAGGGTCCTGACCCAAGTACCGTTATTCCCCCACTCACACCTTTTGCGCGCCAAGTTCAAATATATGCCGTCTTTCGCGAGCCTAAATCACTTTCACTTTCTACTGGACCACAGCATCCGCGACTTTTTCGCGTATATGCCGTCTTTCGCGAGCCTAAATCACTTTGACTTTCTACTGGACCGCGAATTTCCGCGAATAAATTTTTTTATTTTTTTAAATTTGATAGTTTTATTTTTTTAATTAAATTGATTTGCATATCCGCGAATATATGCCGCCTTTCGCGAGCCTAGATCACTTTCACTTTCAATCAGCTGGACCCGCAGCATCCCAAATGGACCACCCGCATCCGCAAATATATTTTTTATTTTTAAATAAAGCTGACTTGCATATCAGAGGTGGGTGGTGGGTGGGTGGTTCCGACTTGATGCATTATAGTGTATATATTAAATATATGATCAGAGTTACCAACCTTACATGAGTTCAAATTTGTTGTATGTTATAATGTATATTAAATCTATATGATCAGGTTTACCAACCTATGCAGGGGTTCAAACTTGATATGTGTATTATAGTGTATATTAAAATATATGATCAGGGTTACCAATCCTGTATTATTGTGTGTATAGAACAGATCTGCCAACATTTTTCTTCGGTGGGAAATTCAAACTATATGAGCAACGCATTCGCCAGAATCTGAGACTCGAGAGAGTATGTTTGTCGTGCATGCTTTATTTTTTATTTTTAATGAAGCTGATTTGTATATCAGGGGTGGGTGATGAGTCAATTCTCCCTTTGAATGTAAATAACTATCTCTCTCCCTCCCTCTCTCTCTCTTTATGTCATCGGTTTTACATAAGCGTCGTGCTACTTATTGATTATTGTAATTAGCGATACTAAAATGTAATCACCAGGAAATATATTTATCGCCTACCTCATTGCGTTCTACTTCTAATTTTGGTACATGACAGTCATTGACTGCGATTTAGAAATTAATATACTGTCAAGTCTGTGTGTGGTAAAGTGTTACGCATAAAATATGAAAAAATATATAATGGGTGAGACAAAACAAAACACATACAGCCGAGTTGCAGACGTGTATTTGCAGATTCACCGTGACTGTTACTAGCGGACGTCCGATTTCTTGGTATGCCGTGAAACCCCCCTTTTATTTTTCTAAGTTTTGTAATTTTTTTTGAATTTTATTTAATTTTAGTTTTATTAAGGTTTTTTTTGTAAAAGGGGAGAGACATCATATTTAGAACTAGGTAAAAAAAAAACCTAGAGGAAGCAAAAGTGTGCAAGGCCCAAATACAATTACAGACATGTCCCCCCAGGTGAATGACAGGACTTGCAAATGAAAAACTCTTTTAACCAACAACCGTGTGCTTTATTCAACCTGCAAGATTTTACATACATGACAAGTTCGTGATTGTGTGAGCACACCATTAAAGGCAGAATTATATATATATATGTATATCCATTAATTCATAATGTCACAAAGTAAGTGAGTTGATATTAAACTAATTGCAAAAATTTCTGCCTGATTATGTATGAGTCAAAGTTAGTAATAATCTCATTCATAAAGCAATACTAATCCATCAGTGTTGTATAATATCAAATAGGCTAGCCTGTTGTCTCAGTAAGCACATTTACGGTTATTCTCTTTTTTAAATCCGTTACATATTCCCCCAAAAAAAATATATATAGTAAAATTACACACACAAACACATATACGACATGAATAACAAAACATCCCTCATTTCAACACTAACCTCCTCATAAACCCATTCCAACTACAGTAAATGAAGGAACCCTAATATGTATAGATAGGTACAAATATAAATGACAACGTAAATGGAATATCTCAGCTCCTAAGCATAGATTTGCCAGCATATTCACAAGCATAGTTCACACCAGAGAATGTAAGTGACCGCCCCGAAACTCAACCAGCCAAACGACCCCTTACCTTAATCATTAAGCGTTAAGTATGTGTGTGAAAGAAAATCGTTTCTCATCTACAGCATCAGACAACCCCCGCTACGTTATTAAAACTCAGCCATGACCAGATGACATGATAGCACGAGATAATTAACTCCCTAATGGTCTTAATTAGATGAAAGTTAGATCTTACAGCAAACTGCGGATGTGTGTGTATGTGTGTAACTTCTTACACATTATACAGTTATAAGATACTTCATTAGGTGTACTGTGGTAATGTTCACACATGCAATAACATAATTGAACACGAGAGTTTGTGCTAGAGTATAATGTTCAGAACTTCACGAGTGAGCTTCTGGCGGCTTCTGTGCATTCACATGTTGTAGAGAGAGAGAGAAATAGATAATCAGAATTTTCCCACCTGGATTGTCCGGTGTACTTAGTTCGTATAGGCGCGGATCAGTGATGTCACAGTCGTGTCACTAGTCCCTGGTGCAGCTTAGCGTTGGAAAAGTCCTCGACTGACGGCATTGTGGCTATAAGATCGTCTCTGCCATTAGGGTGGACAGATGTTCGTCCACCCCTGACACCCATCTCGCCCTTGGTCGAGCACCTGGAACAACACTTTATCTAGCCTATCATAGTGATAGGTTCGGAAGTCCTGGATGAAGTTTGCCGCCAGCCGAGACCAGATGAACAGGTTGGAGGATCAAGCAGAAATGAGGCCGATACAACGTTTCGGTCCAGCCAAGTAACCTCCGAATGCAGGAATGTACAGACACAGCTGGCTGGCAGCGCCAGCTGTATTGCGTAGCTGCACAACCGTTTGTGTGTATAACCGACCGGCAACAAACTATCGTAACAGTGTGGCAGTGCGTGACGTCAGCGGCGCTCGTTTTTAAAATAATAATAATACGTTGCCGAAGCCAGTTCGGCACAGCCGTCGCTCGCGTCATCCGTATTTAAAGTTCGCTACTTCCAGTACACATGGCCTCTGTAACAGATTTGGTCTCCAACAGGTGTGATTCGAACGGTAAGAGCAAGAACAATATGAACAAGGCCAAGGACATTATATGTCTAGTATCCCTCCTCAGACGCTGGTGTTACTTTGCATTTTTGCATTAAATATATATATCGTAAACAATGAAATAATAATATTTCGTCATTGTAAGATTTTAATAAAACAATTATCAGTTTAAATTCTCTCTCTCTCTCTCTCTCACACTTGTTGTGTATGTTTCTCTCTCTCTCTGTGGTCAGTACCGCGCGCATGTATATGAAATTAGAAAGTTTATATTTATTCGACAAATATTAACGCCCCCTCTCTCTCTCTCTCTCTCTCGCTCGCAGACGTCGGAAGCAATTCGAGGTCATTGACACGACTTTACACTGACACATTGCAGTCTCTAACTCTCTCTCTCTCTCTCTCTCTCGCTCTCTCTCTCTCTCTGGGTTAAGCTGGTGTTGTACGTTACTAAAATCATAGCAAATATTTTCATTCTAAGCATGTATTACTGTTTAGTAATAATTACAGCCCCAACAAAGGATATATAAGTTTGTGTACATGGATTGTATATTGCAAGCACGGAATTATTATTTAAATCCGATATCTGTTTTTATTAAAATCATACAATGTCAAAAGAGGATAGTTGTCTGTTACGAACCAGTACTAACTCTCCTATATGGCCGTCGCTCGCATCATCCGTATTTAAAGTTCGCTACTTCCAGTACACATGGCCTCTGTAACAGATTTGGTCTCCAACAGGTGTGATTCGAACGGTAAGAGCAAGAACAATATGAACAAGGCCAAGGACATTATATGTCTAGTATCCCTTCTCAGACGCTGGTGTTACTTTGTGTCATAAAATCTCGTGGCACTCAAGATAAGAGACAATACGTTTGCAAAAAACAACAAAATTGAACTTCTGGAAACAAATAAAATGTCTCTCTCACACACATTTCTGATTACTATACAAATAATTGTATGCATATTCGGAGGTTTATAACGAAATAAATTAAAATAAACCATAATTTGTTTTAAATAATTAAATATATATATTTACAACACTGTTGTTACTCTCTCTCTCTCTCTCTCTCTCTCTCTCTCTCTCTCTCTCTCTCTCTCTCTCTCTCTCTCTCTCTCTCTCTCTCTCTCTCTCTCTCTCTCTCTCTCTCTCCCTCTCCCTCTCTCTCTGTCTCTCTCTTTCTATCTATTTATCTCTCTGTCCGTCCGTCCATCCGTCCGACTGTCTATATCTGTCTGTCTGTCTCTGTCTGTCTGTCTGTCTGTCTCTCTCTCTCTCTCTCGTTGTCAAACGTTATGTTCAAACCGTTTCTCCTCTCTGCGGTCATTACCGCGCATGTATATGATTTTAGAAAGTTTATATATATTCGACAAATATTAACTGTGTACGTACTTACAACACCCGCTCTCTCTCTCTCTCTATTTATCTCTCTGTCCGTCCGTCCGTCCGTCCGTCCGACTGTCTATATCTGTCTGTCTGTCTGTCTCTGTCTGTCTGTCTGTCTGTCTGTCTCTCTCTCTCTCTCTCTCTCTCTCTCTCTCTCTCTCTCTCTCTCTCTCTCTCTCTCTCTCTCTCTCTCTCTCTCTCTCGTTGTCAAACGTTATGTTCAAACCGTTTCTCCTCTCTGTGATCATTACCGCGCATGTATATGATTTTAGAAAGTTTATATATATTCGACAAATATTAACTGTGTACGTACTTACAACGTCCGCTCTCTCTCTCTCTCTCTCTCTCTCATCGTCAAAACGTTGACTTCATTTTTCATTGTATTAAATAATTAACAAATATTAACTATGTGTGCGTGTGTGTTGTCAACTACTTACATGCACGTTCTCTCTCTTAACATAACGCTTCGTGTGAAGCGTTTTGTAGAGCAGGTTTCAACTGTGGAAGGTTTCATACCGTTTCTCCTCTCTCTCTCTCTCTCTCGCTCGCAGACGTCGGAAGCAATTCCTAGCTTATAATGTAATTACCTGTGCGTGTATGTCTCTCTTTATTCGACAAATATTAACGCCCTCTCTCTCTCGCAGACGTCGGAAGCAATTCCTAGTTTATAATGTAATTACCTATGCGTGTATGTCTCTCTTTAGCATAAAAAAAAAAAATCTCCTTGAAATAAGGTATTTTCAAAAGTTTTGTGTACACATACAAATCGCTATCGGACGATGTACGTGCTGCTCACACATTGTGTATGTCTCTCTCTCTCTCTCGATGCAAACGTTAACAAGAATTCCCTTATTCAAAACGATTACTGTGTCACAAATTTAAGTATGTCTTACGGACCATTGTAATTTTAAAAATTCATTTTTGCATTAATTAAATATATATATCGTAAACAATGAAATAATAATAATATTTTTAATAAAACAATTGTCAGTTTAAATAATAATTGTCATGATTGTTAGATACAATCTGCAAATTATTCAGCTTCAAATAAGTGATATTTACAATGAAACTATTTTCAAATAAAAATGATGTTGGTTCGACAACCTTTTGTTTTTAAGACTATAACAAGAATGAGACAAGGATCAGCTCTCTCTCCCCCTCTCTCTCCCTCTCACACACACATTTAGTATGAACAGATGTGTCTTTGTTAGTAAAATATACAAATCATATGACTTTATGTGAACTTCAAAGGGTTCAAATGTTTCAAAATAAAAATATATAAAAAAAAAAAATACAGATTATATGAAATGTATATTACAAATAAAATATATATTACATATTATGAATTTGTGAAGCAATCTTCTTCTTCTTCATTTGGTACTACATTAAGTCAGTCCTTGGACTTCACTTTTATGGGGTTTTCATAAACATAAAGATCACTACCACCAATAACCTGTGGTACAATACTTCTATTCAATGGTAACACCTAAGACAAAAATAAAACATGCAATCAGTATTAATAATACAAAATCACTGTTTTATTATTTTAAAATACTGTAATTTTCATCCAAAATATTTAAAACACAATACAGACTATATGAAATGTATATTAACAATGTATATTTACAAAATAAGTATATTACAACTCAGGAAAGAGTGGTACGTAATTTTCACTCACCCAATCTTTTATAAATTTGCCATAATTTACACCACCAGCATGGGTGGTAATAAACTGTGTGTAAATATTTGTTAACTCTTTTTTTACTTCTGTCTCGCCTTGAGACTGAGAATAGCAATGGCATGTCGCGGAACGACGTTGTAATAGTTCTCTATTATGCTCCACTTGAGTGGAGCGTCTTTCTATCCATTCAGCCATATAACTTTCAAAACTGTCTCCAGACATTATACTCGACTAAAACAAAGACATTCACGTTGTTTATCACTTAATATATTATCATGATATTTTCATTATATTATCATTTAAAAATATGTTAGCAGTAACCAGCGAGAAACACATGTTTGTCACAGTATACTTCAAGCGTTAGCCGTGCATATCAAATTCATTCTTTACGTTTGTATTTTGTCTAAGCTATGTTAACTTCACACACACGCACGCACGCGCACACACACACACACACACACACACACACACACACATTGATACATTTGGAAACTGAGTACAGAATAAATCTACAATCACCTAGTCGGTTTGTTGGCAGAAAACAATTATGTGATCAAATAAACATTACCAGAGAACAACGTCCTCCTAAAGATAAATTTACCAGAGCTCAAAACAGTACAAAGTCATACTTTTGGTGAAGAAAATCACGTCATCAACAACAAAAGTTGTTTGTGTTTAAACAGCTACAAACAATAATTAATTTTCTTACACTAGTAAACATTTTGCTGTAATTGTTTCAATTAAAGGAAACATATATATATATATATTCGTTGAGAAAATCTGTTGTGGCTGAACGAAACATGTGTCTGAATAAATTTTCTCTCTACATAGCAGTTGTAAAAGTAGTCATATACATTATGTGCTATATATACAAAAGGCTTTCAACGTGTTTGTCATTTCAACCAATTTGTACCGTGCTCTAATTATGTAAAAAAAAAAAATAACTGTACCGCTCCATACAACTGAGAATAAATCCGTACACACACACACATGAACAATTTTACGTTTAAATAAAATCTGTACATACAATAAAATTATGTTTCAGTATTAATGATATAAATATTACTGTTTTATTAATTTAAAATACCGTATAATTGCTTACGACGCGCACACTTAGCAACGTTTTTACTTATTTGAACAAGTCATGTATTAACTTCAATAAATAATGCACTTGATATTGTTTAAATATTTCCAACAACTATGTTGATTAGAAGTGCTGTAAGTTCAATAACAATGTTCGCTACGTAACGTATTCAAATCTGTTTACTCACCTCTTAAATGTTGATGCACGCAATTATCGATTTCACAATGAGGTATGAAGGCTAATTGCATTCTTCACGTATATATATTGATGTATCTTACAACGGTAGGGTAGGGGGTAGCTTAGCGTGTTTGTTTTGAAAGTCATTGTCCGCCGTTGGAAACTTTCAGAAGTTAGCGATACTGAAAGTATTTTCGTGCATTAGTCAAAATTAGGAAAACAATGCAGAGAGAGAGCGAGTGGACACACATGTAAGTAGCTCGATACTCAGTGACAACAACACACACACACACACACAGTTAATATTTGTCAAATATATAACAACGAGTGAGAGAGAGAGAGAGGAGGGGTCATCGACCGTGATGGAAAAGCTTTACCTCACTGCTTTAAGAAGTTAGCGATACTGAAAGTATTTTCGGTCAAGTTAACACGGCTCTTTTTAAGAAACATTCTATCATTTATTTGATGTCGATACCGGTATTAATTATAGATTACACTTAGTTCCATTCACTTCCATGTGCTTACAAATACTTGTAATTAGTTTCGTTAATAACTAGGCCAAAACATTGTCATTACATGTCAACTCTTCCGTCTGTATCGTAAATTTTGCGCAGCACTGTTTGAGTCTTATCTTTGTAAATAAAGAGCAACAGCAACAGTGTCGTAATACTCTACTTATTTGAACAAGTCCTGTATTAAATGCACTTGTTAATGTTTTAATGTGAACAATTTTACGTTTAAATAAAATCTGTACATACAATAAAATTATGTTTCAGTATTAATGATATAAATATTACTGTTTTATTAATTTAAAATACCGTATATATATATAACCTAGGAACTTCGCAGGTGAAGAAATTAATTTCTATTTTTCATCTGTAACGACATGCGTGTATAATTTTAATTTATTTCACTATACACCTCTGAACCTATGTGTAATTATTTTGTAAACTGCGTTATCTATGGAGGAACTGTTGCAGCAAACGTTAACACTAGAACGATTTTATTATTATTATTTAGTGATCAGATAATTTCATAAAAAAATAAGAAACGTAAAAGATATACGCTGACTTTACCGCAACCACGTCTATTTAGATAAACGGCTCGGAAGAAAAAATAATTCTTCACAAAGCAGAACAACAACTACAGTCTCAAATAAATATATTTTAAATCGGGGGCTATGCGTGTACGTAGGGAAGGTCTTCATATGCTTACTGGACAAAATATAAATATTCGCTGGCAGATAATTTCATTAAAAAAAAAAATAAGAAACGTAAAAGATATACGCTGACTTTACCGCAACCACGTCTATTTAGATAAACGGCTCGGAAGAAAAAATAATTCTTCACAAAGCAGAACGACAACTACAGTCTCAAATAAATATATTTTAAAAAAGATAAATATACATTAGATGGAAATGTTTCCTCTGTTTTTCTCTGTGAAACACAAAAAGAACTTGGGAATCGTGTTTCTTCCCTAGATGCGGTCAACACGATTAAAAGTAAAATTTTAATAACAAAGTTTTCACTGTACTTTAACAAGGATGGTAATATATTTTTTTTTCTAGTGCCTAATCTTTTAAACTAAAAAACCTATTACTTTTACAAATATAGCTTGAACGTAACACATACACACACAGACGTTAGGGAGAGACTGCAATGTGTCAGTGTAAAGTCGTGTCAATGACCTCCTGTATTACAATGGTTTAGCATAGTTTCTTACTGAAGGCTTGTACGCTTTAAATTCAGCTATACCTAAAATATATCTTCAATTAGGGTGATTGTACACACACAGTGGAATGCTTTCAGAAATTTGCGACACACACACACATACACAACGCTGTTTCTACTTATTTGAACAAGTCCTGTATTAAATGCACTTGTTAATGTTTTAATGTGAACAATTTTACGTTTAAATAAAATCTGTACATACAATAAAATTATGTTTCAGTATTAATGATATAAATATTACTGTTTTATTAATTTAAAATACCGTATATATATATATATATATATAACCTAGGAACTTCGCAGGTGAAGAAATTAATTTCTATTTTTCATCTGTAACGACATGCGTGTATAATTTTAATTTATTTCACTATACACCTTCGCCACCGCTGCTACCACAGTCGTCAGT
The DNA here is from genome assembly GCA_034769895.1 of Magicicada septendecula. Classification (NCBI taxonomy): domain Eukaryota; kingdom Metazoa; phylum Arthropoda; class Insecta; order Hemiptera; family Cicadidae; genus Magicicada; species Magicicada septendecula. Next base: position 352,719,506 of record CM068375.1, read on the forward strand.
AATAAAAACAGAAGAAGAAGAAAGATCAGTTAGGAAACGCATCAGTACTCGTTCGAAACGATTAACATCAGTCCCAATGGACCACAGCATCCGTGAATTTCCGCGAATAACAAAAAAAAACGTTAAAACGTTCTACTTACGTTTCATGTTAGGTTAAAAAATACAGTCCACGTACGTTTCACGTTTACGTTAGGTTAAGATGCAGTCTACTTACGTTTCACTGTTAGGTTAAAAAACTGCAGTCCACGTACATTTCACGTTTACGTTAGGTTAAGATGCAGTCTACTTACGTTTCACGTTAGGTTACAAAAATGCAGTCCACGTACGTTTTTCGTTTACGTTAGGTTAAAATACAGTCTACTTACGTTTCACGTTAGGTTAAAATGCAAACACACGCATTTTGTTAGCTTATTTTGTAGGGAGCGTTTGCAACATTTTTAAAACACCGCCGCCTTGCAAATTTCCTAACTGTTAGAGGAAGCAGTTTTTAACTTCCGTCACTGTTTGCACACCACAACGCTGTTACACGTTGTTTACTCCGCTTCCACCCCCCCCCTTCAAATGCCATTGTGTAGGCAGGAAGTAAATTAAAAAAAAGGACTGTTTCATTGGCATTGAGGTGTGATTCCATCGCCCTTTGGGAGTATACTGTGATTCTAGTTCCCTCACACGGGTGTCTTTCTACATACGCACTGTACTAACGCCTACACTCTTACTCTCACTGCGCACGATTTTGCTGCCAGTATCATGCCTTATCTTAAATTTATGTAACCACCCGGTCGAGGCATGAAAATCTTCAACACCGAACCTGGCTGCCAGTTCATTTGCTTTTTCGCAAATGATTGGCCCGCTGATGGGAATTCTTTCGCCCCGTGCTACTGGAACCACTATAACAGACAGTCTTCCAAGAGTTCACATTTCCGCCTTGAATACGAGTTCGCTTATTACTATAAACACCACACACACGCGCACTTTCTTCTATTTCGGTTGCTTTAGCCAACGATTGAATTTAACGTCGACGGAGCAATCCCTTTGACAATGTCTACTCGCGTCTTATTCCCACTTTCCTTTCTCTACTCTTTCAAATGGTTTAATTTTTCAGCGATCGTAAAGCACTTCCTCTTCTTCCACTAATTTTCTACTTACGATGTATCTTTAATAGAATCAGTAACGAACTGATTTCGACGAAGCCGATGGAGCTTTACGAGCAGTGAGCAAATATAGTACGTTTCAAGGAATCTAAGCTAGCTCAGAGGTTACTCGACAACTGCTAGTTCAGCCGAACGGCACTAATTGTCTATTCCCTAGAAATATACAGCTTGTCCAAAATATCTTCGTTTAGACATTCGTTGCGTGATACGCGCGATGTAAATCGGAATAAATATTTAAAGGTATAAATGAAGTTTCGTATCTCCAGGGGTTTAAGAATGTGATCGCACAAAGTGAAAAAACAAATAAACGAAAAACATGACCGAAATAAAATAACATGTGAAGTATATGAAATTTGCCGGGACCTTGAAGAAAAAACGAGTAAGTTCAATAAAATGCTATAAGTGCGAAACATATAAAAGACCTTTTTACTGTATACGCAGTAGCAGTATGGTGGTGTTAAGAGTTATTAATTACAGTATTAGGCGGTTTACAATTGAATGAACCCTTACAGTGTGAACCAAATCACTCATGAAATTGTTTTAACCCTCAATACCTAATTTTACAATTTTACAGTTTTACGAAAGGGATACAACGCCTTTACCGAAGACGTACGCCATATTGGACTTTATGTCGGAGACGTATTCAGCCATAAATAAAAATAATAAAAATTTCGGTTTATTTATAAACATTTCGAAAGCTTTCGACGTTGTATATCGTTGACTTTTATTACTTAGATCGGATTCCTGCTTTCTAAAATAGATTAGCTACAGCATTTAATCTATTTTAACAAAAATGAAATTTTACCTCTACAACATTAATTCGTTTATAAAGTATTCAGAGTATATTATGCAATGTCTAAAAAACTGTTTCCGATCAATATTATAGAACTCGAAACCGACAACGAGGTGACTTTATTAACTTCAGTAAATAAGTCATGGTTTCGGCGCTTATTTTTATTTCTTGGACCAAAAGTTTTAAATTTACTGCCTGCTAATATTTAAAAAAAATGTTAAATGAAAATTTAAAAGAAAAGGTACAAATCTGGTTGTTTGGTAAAGGTAGTATTTTTGACTTGATACAACTAGATACAATCCAGCAACATAAGTATTAGTAAGGGGTTGAAACAGGGTTGCTTGCATAGCTCCAACTTGTTTAAGTTCTATCTAAATGAAGCCCTAATATCATGGAGGAAAACATGCCGTAATGCTGGGTGTACACTTACCAATTGGAATTGACAAGTTGTTTACAATACACATTGCAGACGATCAGGCCTGTAAACTGCAGAAGACGAAATTTATGTAAGTTATTTGTTTAGGAATCTAGCGAATAATATGCGAAATGGGGTCTCAAAATAAATACCTCAAAACTGAGTACCATTATAGTAGGCGGTGAAGGTCAAGACTGGGAACAAAAAGGATAAAAATTATTAAAAACTTTTTGAGGTGTGTAACAATGACAAGTGAAGAATAAGACAAGCTAAGACAGCAACAAAAACAATTAAACAGTCTGCTTTGGAGTCACAAATAAACAAAAAACAAAAAAAATCAGAATATATGAAACTATAATCGAAAGTATAGGCCTATATGGAGCAGAACTGTGGGAAATTAATAAAAAAAAAAAATAAATCGATAATAAGAGCTATGGAGATGGTTAGTGGCGGAGGTGCTGTAGACTAACAAGACAAGATAGAGTGAGAAATGTAGAGATAATGCAAGCGATGGGAATCGACCTTGACATTATAGAAACAATAGAAGCAAGAAGACTGAATTGGATTTGGACACCTAAAAAAAATGTCGGATGAGAGTTGGCCAAGGAAGGTATGGGAATGGAATCCACCCTCTCGAAGAAGAGAAGGAAGACCTAAACGTTAATGGAAAATGGACGGTCGAAGATGCAATGAATGCAAGAGGACTTACAGAACAAGACTGTTTAGACCGGCGCCAGTGGCAGCTGGGATGCAAGAGCCAGCCGTAATTAAATTGAAAAAAAATGTAATTAGAAATGTATCATTAATCTGAGAGAAGCCAGAGGTCACATAGCCTATTTAGTAATAAGAATTCTGGGT